>CM014274.1:39610202-39668767 GCA_004135705.1 Alloteropsis semialata
TGTTCTCTGCTATCGGTACCTCTCTGACCTCCCTCTCCCATCACTGTCTAGTGCACAGGAATCCAAGGGAACTCGACGACACCCCGCAGCCCGGTCTGAGGCCGCATCACCGTCTCCCATGTGCACCTGAAGAACAGAACCTCCCCTCCCTGAGGCATGCCAAATTCCCTGCGTCCCTTCCTATTTTGATCATCAAGATGGATTCCCCTCGTCGCCCCGATTCTGTTTTGCCGCTCAGCTCTGAAATCCGTGGACCGTAGCCCCTCTTCCCTTCTTCTCCGGTGAGCAGAAGAGCTGCTGCTCGCTGTTCTGGGCGCCGCCCCTTCTACTCTCGCGAAGAAGACGAGGAGAACGACCAGGCCAGCGTCGCCCCCCTGTAGGACCGAACAGAAACAAGTACAGCACCCCAGAGCCCTTCATCCAATCATCAACGGCCCAGATCATAACATAGATACCCCTTCGCCCTTTTTTCTAAAGAGACCCTGGAAAAATAGCATATCAACCCGCCATCCATCTGCAGTTCAGAAAAAGTTCTCTGCTACCCCCTGATGTCTAGGGTTATATACGTTTAGGTCCTCGGTTCTCGCAGATTAGCCCCTACGTCTTGTTTTTAGCGTAGTTTAATCACCGTAGATCCGATTAGAGTGATTTTCGCGTTGTTGTGATCGTAGAAATGCGTAGATTAGATTTATAACCTTTTTGCTTCTGTTCCTATTGTATGGTGTAGTGTTCTAATAGAATTATATTTGTTTGCATGTAATGGCATGTGTGGATGTTTGTATGGTGATGGAACGCTTGTGTAGACGGTGAGCAGTACGAGGCCGGTTTTGAGCAAGAGCTTGAAGACCTAGATCAGCAGCAATATTTTGAGTAAGGCAAGTGTAACATGATTCATCCTTGATACCTATTCACCTTATAATCATTTTATTCATACATGCATGTGTCTAATTCTGTTAAACCTAGGGATGACTAGACTTGTTTATCCTATATACCTTGTTTACCTTAGGTTTATGCATGTGGGTAGATAAGTTAGTTGTCGCTATGCTTGCCAGCCGCTAATGTTCGTTATGAAATAATAACCCTGACTAATGTTATACTTGGAACCTTATTAAAATATGCTTTTTTAGCAACTTGGTTTAGGGAGCTTGAGCATGTGTTTGGATTGCTCTAAGCGTCTCTTTTTATGGTCCCGTTCTTAAAGCGGCCACCCAGGAAAACCGTACAACCACAGGAACCACATGGCTCTGGTCTTGACTAAGTAAACTGTATGGCTCTAGCTTGTCTAGTGGTTACCGAAAGGCGCAAGTGGGGGTGTGGGGTTATCAGTATGGGTCTCGCCTACCTGGGGATGAACTCACGCTGTGCCCTGAGTGTCATCGGTATGTCTCACGTTGCGCCCTGAGCGCCATCGGGACAACATCCTCGTTGTCGGATTGCACATGGTTGGAAAAGAAGATTTGTTCTCAATAACAAGGTGATCTTCCTTTGCACTTTTCTTATTCTTCCAATTAAAGAACTCTGCCTCTTTTATTATTTTTTTCTTTTCTTTCTTTTTTCTTTCTTTTATATATTTTTTCCTTTCTTGTCCTCTCTTTTCTCTGAACCTTCCTTGAACAATTCCTCGTGAAGATAGGCAAATAAAACACCGAGGACGCTCCACAATTTTTCGGAGCCCGAGCTGCAGATGGGAGGGGCTAGGCCGGCTGGCACAGAGAGTCCAGGCCGGCCGGCCTGGGGTTCTCCCAGCTCGGTTCCGGTTCATTTTTTCTGTACTCCTTCCTTGCTTTCTCCACAAATTATATTTTATTCAAACCTCGCCCAGAAAGAGAACAAATTTTCCAGTAGTGGGTTGTGTTCAAGGAAAAGATAATAAAACAAGGTGTATTTGGGTTTGGGTTTTGGAATCCGGTAGATCATATGAGTTGTTCCAATGAAGAACTCTCATTACCGAATATTGATGAGGCTAGCAAATAAGAGATAAGATAATCAAGGACATGATCATTGCTCAAAATTAAAACTTCCGAGAGAAAGAAATCCTAACTCAACTCATTGCACCTCCAATGCTTATGGTGGCACGATTAAAATTAAAAATTTAGGCTTTGGATAGGATAGGCATAGCTCTCAACTTGGAAAAGAATTAGTCAACCTTGTTTTGCAGGGGTTTTAGATAGGCAATAAAACAATCACCTCCAATTCAAGCCTTACTCATTAGCAAAGTCAAAACAAAACGCCCTATTTCAAGATGAAGCATGGGTATTGCAAGAACATATTATCTACTAAGCTCCACAACCAAGATTTTAATTCAAGACATAGCTCAAGATCGAATGCTTAAAAAGAACAAAGAAAGACAAGCATGCATAGGTAGATAAAAATAAAACTCGCATGATCCAAGGATTTATTCAAATGAAAAGAAAAGACTCTTTATTTGATTTTCTTGACTCACACTAATTTAAGACTTTTCACGCACACTAAATTAAGACTCTTAAACCAAACAAAAGAACACGAGCGGTAACACCTCATTGTAAAATAATTTCAAGGGGAGAGGAGAGACGCTCATAAAAAATAAAGATAAAACTATTTACAAACTTACCTTGTTTTTCGTCGTTTGGCTTGACGATCCGGGTCACCCTCCAAGATATATACATTGATGTATTTAATGGGCACAACATCAGGTTCCAAGAACACCTTGAGTCATTGTCCATTCACCATATATTGATCTCCCTTGACGTCCATGATTGTTACCTCTCCCGAAGGCGACACCAAGTGCACGACATATGGTCCATCCCATTTGCTTTGCAATTTTCCTTTGCCAAAGACTTTGTACCTAGAGTTGTATAGTAGGACCTTGTCTCCTTCCTTGAATTCCTTCTTTTGCAATCTTTTGTCGTACCATCTCTTCATCCTTTCTTTATAGATGCTTGCGCTATGATATGCCTTCAATCTTAGCTCTTCAAGTTCACTTATTTGAATCCTCCATTTTAATTGTGCCACATCAACATCGAAATTCATCTCTTTTATTGCCCAATAAGCCTTGTGCTCTAGCTCTATCGGCAAGTGACATGTTTTTCCATAGACGAATTGATATGGAGTCATACCTATTGGTGTTTTATGCGCGGTTCGGTATGCCCATAATGCTCCGTCTAGCTTCTTTGACCAATCTTTTCCTCGTTTAGTCACCGTCTTCTTGAGGATATCTTTGAGTTGCTTGTTTGAAGTCTCTGCTTGGCCATTTATTTGTGGGTGATAGGCGGTAGAAACTCTATGCTCAATTCCCAACTTCGACAAGCATTTGCCAAAATCTTTGCCTATAAAATGTGTGCCTCCATCACTTATTAAAACTCTAGGAACACCATATCTAGGGAATATTACCATCTTGATCATTTGAATAGATTCTTCCGTTTCGACATGGAATCGCTTCAACCCACTTCGATACATAATCAACCATGACCAAGATGTGCTCATATCCATGTGAGTTCACGAACGGTCCCATGAAGTCGATACCCCAAACATCAAACATATCAATTTGCAAATTATAATTCAGCGGCATGGCATTCCTTTGTGACACGTTTCCCGTCCTTTGGCACTCCGAGCAAGTTGCAACATACCTCTTCGCATCTTCGTGCATCTCCGGCAAATAAAATCTGCTTCCCCATACTTTTGCGTGTGTTCTAAAATGCCCATAATGTCCTCCATATTCCGATGAGTGGCATTTTCTTAGAATTTCTTGTCTCTCTTCCCGCGGTATGCATCTTCTTAGCACTCCATCATCTCCATATCTATAAAGGTATGGTGCATGCCAATAGAACTTTTTACTCTCGGCGATCACCCTTCTTTTTGCTTATCTATCCAAGTGATCCAAGGGCATCCTCTGCACCTTATAATATCATTCATCCATCCATCCTTATCAAGTACCCGATATAGTTGATCATCTCTCATTTTATCTTCAATAGGCTCCATCCCATCATCTCCTTGATGCATTCTAGATAGGTGGTCGGCTACAACATTTTTCGCCCCTTTCTTGTCCCGAATCTCCACGTCAAACTCTTGTAATAATAGAATCCAATGAATCAAACGTGGCTTGGCATCTTTCTTGGACAAAAGGTACTTGATCGTGGCATGGTCGGTATACACAATCACCTTCGAGTTCACAATGTAGGATCTAAATTTTTCAAAGGCGAATACTACGGCGAGCAATTCCTTCTCCGTTGTTGCATAATTAACTTGAGCTTCATTAAGAGTCTTGCTTGCATAATAAATTGCGTGTACCTTCCCTTCTTTCCTTTGTCCAAGAACAGCTCCAACGGCATAGTCGCTTGCGTCGCACATTATCTCAAATGGAAGATTCCAATCCGGCGGTTGGATAATCGGTGCACTAATGAGAGATTGCTTCAATTTCCAAAATGCCTGCAAGCAATTTTTGTCGAAGTCGTATGCCACATCTTTTTGGAGAAGTTGCGTCAATGGCTTTGTGATCTTTGAGAAATCCTTTATAAATCTTCTATAGAATCCGGCATGTCCGAGAAAGCTTCTCAATGATTTGATATCCGTTGGAGGTGGCAATTTCTCAACAGTCCCAATTTTAGCCTTATCCACCTCTATGCCTCTCTCGGAGATGACATGCCCCAAGACTATCCCTTGTTTCACCATGAAGTGACACTTCTCCCAATTAAGCACAAGATCGACTTCTCCACATCTTTTTAGAAATTTATCCAAATTTTCCAAGCAACTTTCAAAACTTGTCCCGTGGACCGAGAAGTCATCCATGAATACCTCCATAATTTCTTCAATAAAATCCAAGAATATAGCCATCATGCATCGTTGAAAGGACGCCGGTGCATTGCATAAACCAAAGGGCATTCTTCTATATGCAAAAGTTCCATATGGGCATGTAAATGTGGTCTTATGTTGATCTTCCAGATGAATAGGTATTTGGAAGAATCCCGAGTATCCATCAAGATAGCAAAAATGTGAATGTTTTGCTAACCTTTCAAGCATCTCGTCGATGAATGGTAGTGGAAAATGATCATTCCTCGTCGCCGTGTTCAATTTCCTATAATCGACACACATTCTCCATCCAGTCACGGTCCTTTGTGGTATCAATTCATTCTTCTCATTTCTCACGACCATTAATCCTCCTTTCTTTGGCACACAATGCACCGGGCTCACCCATTCACTATGTCGCACGGGGTATATTATTCCGGCATTCAACAATTTAATCACCTCCTTCTTCACCACAAGCGCATGGCATGACTCAATCTTCTTTGCTGTTCCACAACCGGCTTGTATTGATCTTCAAGTTGTATGCAATGAGTGCAAAAGGCTGGACTAATACCCTTCAAGTCATTTATTGTGTACCCAATCACCTTCTTATGTCTTCTCAATAAATTCAGCAATTTATCCATCTCTTCCGGACTCAATTCATCGCTCACAATGACCGGGTATGTCTTGTTTGCTCCCAAAAATTCATACTTCAACCCTTTGGTTAATGGCTTTAGTTCAACTTTGGGTGCTTCGGGTTCTCCTTGTTGCAAATCTCCTATATCTTCGGATTTTTCTTCCTTCAAGCTTCCATATTGTGCCTTCAATCCCTCGATTGCTTTCACTACTTCCTCGTCTTGATCATTATGAATAGTGGCATTCTCCATTGCACGTTGGAGAGGATCCCTGAAATTGTCAACAAAACAAAGGCTCTCTACTTCTTCGTTATCAAGAGGTAGAGGTAAAGCAATACGAGAAGCGGGTAGGAAATCATATGTGTATTTAGTTCCATCAAGATCAATCATAACTCTACCCTTTCCGACATCAAGAACGGCATTAACCAACTTAAGAAAAGGCCTACCAAGTATTATATCATCATGTTCATCATGGCAAGCATCAATTACAAAAAAGTCGGTTGGAATAGCTTTACCCGAGTTTGCAACATCTAAATCTCTAAGCACACCCAAAGTTTGGTTGTTCTACCATCTCCCATGATCAATTTAATTGGTGTAGGAGCAAGATTCAAAGTTTTTCTATAATGCTCATCATAAAACTTTGAAGACATAACACTTACATGGGCTCCGATGTCGCATAAAGCTTTGTAAAATATTTCTCCATTGATTGTGCAACTTATGTGAGGTGTAGGTAGCGGGGTACCTTCAACATGATTGGCTTTTATGGCATACACCTCGGCTAGGTGCGCGAATGGAGATGCCTCCGGCTTCACTCCCATAATTTTCTTCACTTCGGCAACGTGATCCGGGTCTATCTCTTCTTCTTCATTGAAAAGTTTTTGAATAATCTCACCGGCCGATTCTTTGTCCAACTCATACCCCGAGTGTTTCTCCGGTAGAAAGCTTGATTCTATGGCTTTCACCGATCCTTTTTGATTTGGGTATGGTCTTCTCTTCTCGAATATTTCTCCAAAGTCGATCGGGATCCAATCCATTTGCTCAAATTCTTTTAGTGACCTTGCATTCGCCAAACTTTTTCCTTTTACTTCTTTCGGCTTGCAATTTTTGTTGCTCTGGATTGGTCCTCCTTCATCGTGAGTTGCTTCTTCAATCTTTTCTTGCTTCGGTTCTTCTTTCTTTGCTTCCGGGGCTTCTTTTCCAAAAATTCCAGCAAGCGTTCCCACTTGAGTTTCTTGCTCAACTCTTCCCGAAAGACGATTTTCCCAATCTCTTTGCATGGCTGCCCCTTTGCTTATTCTTTGTAGGATTTGGGCCGCTTCTGTGTGTTTTCTCCATGAGATCTCCTCCTGCACATATCCGAACAAATTGCATGCATTTGGGAGTTAGGGAAAAATAAAAAGTATGCAAGAGTACATCACCGGAGAGTCCTAGCTTTGGTCCTTGCTCGATTAATCCGTTGAACCTATCCCAAGCTTGATCTATTCCTTCGTCCTTTCCTTGCGCGAAAGTGATCACTTGCCTCCGAATGTATTGAATCTTGCTTATCGGAAAGAACCGTCCACAAAACTTCTTCATCAACTCATTCCAATTTCCTTTTGCCTCGAAGGATGCAAGTGCGTACCATCTTTTCGCTTCATCTGCAAGTGAGTATGGGAAAAGATTCCATCTAAACCAATCTAGTGGAACTCCATCTTGTTGTACCGTGTTGCATAGCATCGTGAAATTCTTAATGTGCCTATATGGATTGTCCATCTCCACCCCTCTAAATGGATTTGCCGCCGCCATCTTGATGATTTGAGGCTTGATCTCGTACTCGGTGGCTTCAAGTGTCGAATCTGATTTTTGCATGTCGAAGTCCTCCGATTGCGGGCTTGCATAATCCCTTAGTGATTTTTCTCCTTCCTCCATGGGTTGAGCAACAAGAGCCATCTAGACAACAAAAACTAAAACAAAAACAAAGATTTTTTTTAAAGAAAAGGTTAGGTGTTAGTAACCAACAAAATTAATACAAAGATAAACATAGCAAACTAGCTTGCTTCCCGGAACGTCACCAGAAAAGCTTGTTGGCGGCACTTAAGCGCACCAATTACGAACTACAAGCGCACGGATCGGTTGTAGCTTTTCTCTTAGAGTATCCCCCAAGGTTTTATCAATCCGTGGAACAAGTGGATTGCTACGCTTAACTAAGCATTAATCTCGTTGATTGAAAGCTCTTTATCGAATGATAGTGTGCATGAGTAAAGAACTAAATCTAATCTAAGTTAAAGAGAACAACGTAGAGAGCAATGATATTGAGAGAACAAGATATGTAGAATGTTTTTCCAAGGGATCTAGGATCACTTAAAGATGTAACCATCAAGCAAGAACGAACCAATCTAATCTATCAAAAGTAAAGGTGCACCAAGCTCAACCCTTTCCCTCCCGCGTACTATCACTACATGAGGGTAATCCGTGATTGAACAACAAGAGCACAAGATTGTCGATGTATTCCAGGTATGCAAGACTAAGAGAGATGCATTCCCAAAGCAATGTCGGCCGACTATTAGATGAAAAGCACCAACGACAAGAGTATGATAGCAAAGATCCAAAACAATGGTTCGGCGATTACAACTTAAGATCTCCCTTCAACCTCAAGGACAAACAAGGACTTTACCCCCATAATATTACACATTGTAGCGCTGAACATGGTGTAGAATCCTCCGAAGTAGATGTAGACCGATGGGGAAGACGATCCGGAGGAGGGAAATCCCTACGCCGGGGCGGCTAGGGGGTGTTCTTCCTCCTCTCGAGCTCCGCCTTGCTTGCTCCCTTGTAGATCCAATCTCCTCCTTGTTCTTGATCTTGTGGCGGCACCGGAGGGACTTTGTTAGGGTTTCCTCGGCGTCGCCCCTCTCTCCGAATGTGGCTCCCTCTCTTTGTTGATTCTCCAGATTGATCGGTCCTTGATGTGGTCGACCTCGGGGGACTTTTATAGGCAGCTCTGGCGCTTGGCGGCGGGCATCCGACTAGGGTTTTGCATCAACTTCGCGCTCAAGAAAGATGGGGATGTTTGGGCCCAAAAATGGGCTAGGCCGGCCGGCTCCATAGGCCCTAGACTGGCCAGGCCTAGGCCCTTTTTGGCCCCTCTCGCCTCCATCTTTTGCTTGCAGGTTCACCTCCGCGATGCTTGTCCATGTGTGCACTTTGGTCCATGTCCAACCCCTCCAAATATATCGTATTTCCTGTCATATCACAACATACTCCAAAATACAGCACATATTCAAAAATGGGGTTATTCTCGTGCCAAGTGGCGGGTTAGTATATGAGTTAGTCCAAAAACACCGCTTAAATGACAAAGTGTGACAATAACGAGCGCCAACAGTTCCTCAAACCAAAGGTCATCATGGTGTTGCAGTAGGCTCCTATCGGAGTGATAATCGATGTCTTCTCATGATCTTCTTCTTTGAGCCCTATTTGTTGATAGCTGGAGTAGCAGTCAAGGAAGCATAGGAGAACGATCTAATGGTGGAATCGATGACTTGGTCGATGCGGGGGAGCACGAAGGAGTCCTTAGGGTAGTGTCTGTTGAGATCCGTGTAATGAACACACATCCTCCATTCATTATTCTTTTTCTTACAAGGACTGGGTTAGCGAGGCAGTCAGGATAAAACACTTCTCTAATGAACCCGGCTGCTAACAGCCTTGTAATTTCTACCCTAATGGCCTCCTTGGGGCCCTGCATGAATCGACATAGCTTCTGGCGAACGGGGCTTGGCGTTCACGTCAACCCTCAAGGAGTGCTCAACCACCTCCCTCGGAACACCTGGCATGTCTGATGGGGACCATGCAAAGATGTCGGTGTTGGTCCAGAGGAAAGTGATGGTGAGCCCTGAGCCGATTAGGGTTGTCTTGGAGGAGTCGGGCTGGCCGAGCGAGACAGTGCACACTTCTTCAGCGGGTTTGAGGTGGGTTGGCGTCTTCCTTTTGGCGACAACTTCAGGGATGTCACCGTCGATGACTTGGAGAGTTTTGGAGTCGGGGACGACCTCTGCCTGGAGTACCGACTACTCGGCACCAATTGAGATTTGGAGGGCATCATCGTTGCACTTTTTGGAGAGCCTGACTTCGCTGCAGATGGAGATGACACCGTTCGGGGCCGGCATCTTGAGGATGAGGTAGGTATAGTTTGAGATCGCCATGAACTTGGAGAGCACAGGTCTCCTGAGTACGGCGTGGTCGGAGGTGGAGAAGTCGGCGACCTCGAAGTTGATGTACTTGGTGCAGAATTTGTCACGGTCGCCAAAGGTGATGGGTAGAGAGATTTGTCCGAGTGGTTTCGCGCCCTTTCTCGGTATTATGCCACAGAAGGGGTGCTTGGAGGCAGTCAGGGCATCAAAACTGATGCCCATCTCCTGGAGCGTCTTGGAGAACAGGATGTTGAGGCCACTTCCTCCATCGACGAGAACTTTGGAGAGCCTGGCGTTGCCCTTGATCAGGTTCAGGACGAGGGGGTACTACCCAACATCGGAGATGTGGAACCAATGATCCTCCCAGTAGAAGGTAATGGGTTGCTCAGACCAGCATAGTGGTTGCACAGGCGTGGTATTGATGATGAAGATTTCCCAATTACAGAGCTTATCTTGCCTCTTGCTGTCGACTGGCAGTGGCCCACCAAGGATGAAGTTGACCGTGCGCTCGGCGACTGTTGACGGTCCTTATAACGAAAATTTGACCGTCAATAGGCTCAGAAAAACCAATAAAGATAAAGCATAACTTAGGCATTTGTATTCAAATAATGGTGTAGCATGCATATCCAGAATATATTTGAGTACAGGGACCATGGTGCAAAAGATGGACAAAAATGGGCACAGGCCCAGGTCGGGCGACCTGGCCTGGACCCCAATCGAGCCCATCCTCCACACAGGTCAAGAAGCACACTAAGAGATGATCGTGGACGCTGAATCATGGTCGGTTGAAGTCAATGGTGAAAGATGAGCCACGTGTCAATCCCATGGATTGAAGGGCCCACAACCAGAGCTTCGTGCACCCAAACCGACAGTACCCACCTGGAACCGACCTCAGGACCCACATGACAGACTCCCAGAGAAAGGTGGGCTCGAGAGGTAGTTGTGGAGGGTCGGCCGACCCCCCTAGATCGGCCGACCTCCCCATGCGCCCAACTTGGCCTTCCTTTGACATGTACCTGTAAACCTCCTTGGGGAGTACATCTGAGCCATGCAATGCTCAAGACGGTGGATCCAAGGGTCGGCTGATGCCACCCCTTCGGCCGACCTGGGCCCACAGCCAAACGGCCTCAACCGCCTCTAGCTGATCCTCTACCGCCTATGGATGCTACAAATACCTGCAAAGGGCGCCGTACTCAACACACACCAGAAGAAGAGCTCTCCTTTGCTATAAGCTTACTCTTAGTCTTAGTAGTGATAGTTCTAGTAGTAGATCTTTTGAAGGGCTTCTGGAGGAGTCTTGGTAAGTTTTAGAGTTCAGTTCTTGTATTCTCTTACTTACTTGTAATACTCTGAGCTTAATGGAAGTATCTTCATACTTATGTTGTATGTCTCAATTGTATTTTATCTACTTAGTATATACTACTTATGTCTTTCACCTTGTTCAAGTGAATGTATGCTATGATACTGGCTTAATGTGCCTCATGGTTGCTCTATTTATTAGCGCGATAGATAGAGTTGTATTTCTTATTGCAAACATTGTGTTTGGGATATGGAATACTGTTGAGGGTATCGCTGCCCCATGGATTAGTAGAGGTAGGCGGCAGGTGGTGACAACCCTGTCCGTCCTTTGTAATCCTCCATGTTCGGGAGATGATATTAGGCCTTTATGATAAGACGTCCTCCTGTCGTCCCTTGATGAGGGAACCACTGGACACCTCGATATGTCCTCTTGCATATGTCCATTGTATGAGTTTGTATAGGGTATTGTAGTGTATCCAAGTCTCATTTGTATGATGCTAATGAACTCCTTTGTAATCTTTACTAATGTTCTATGACTAACTAAGAATACCAAAATGATGAGCAATGAACTTCTGTGTGTCACATTACCCCTTTCATTTCCATATCCTTTACCCCTGTCTAGATTAAGGTATATTAATAATGTTGTAAGTAAATATATTGGATGACACCTCTCTTTAACTAAACACTTTCCCTGCGGATAAACAAATAACGATACTCTGGAATACTCCCGGGTGAAATGCTACAATGTACTTCTGTGCGCTTGCAGAATTTCTGTAACGTTTAGATTTACGATAAGGCATCTCTAGTGCTATCACTAATCTAAGTGGTCATGCTAAGAAATACCAACAATGACAAGAAAGTTACCGCTTTGCAGTGGATCATCCTCCTTGTGTTTGTCCTTTTTGTTGGGCGGATTCCCGCCATTGTTCTTCTTGAAGGCATCGGCGAGGCCCATGTTGTCGATTATGCGATGCTTTGACTGCTTATGGATGGGGCACGGGCCCTGGAGCAGCTTCAGGATGTCGGCGGCAAAGTTGGTTTGGGGTTTCTGACCTCCCCGTTCCATGGCGGCGACGACGTTGCCAGCGGGACATTTACGGTCATGCGACTTGATATTGTCAAGTCGGATGCGATGCGTGTCCTCCTTTCACGGCGGGTGATAGTCTCGGCGTGACGGTTGGCTTCTCGCTCATCCTTGAGGTTGTAGTGGAGGCCGGTCGCTTCCTAAGCGTTAGCCACCTTGTTCACCCGTTCCATGAACTCGCCAGAGGTCTTGGGGAGATCCTCACACAGGTGCTCGAAGGTGGGTTTGTAAGCTAGCCCCGAGAGGAATTGTCTGATGATTTCTGACTTGGCGTAGTCGGAGATCGTGTTCCGGTTCTCGAATTATCGGTCGAAGTAGGAGAGGAGTGTCTCGCCCTCGCGTTGGTAGACCTTGCTGAGATCCCAGGCGGTTTGCCTTGGCGCCTACCTGCACTATCCACAACCTCCTTGGCCAGAGCACGTCCAGCCACGGCCATGCGCATGGATGCAGCTGTCATCTGAAAGGCAAATTTTTTAATAAGGGAAGCTTTGTTAATTTCAAGATCATTACATCGAGCTGATACAAAGTTCTTGAAACACTCCCGGCCTCTGCATTAAGATGCACACAACCTTACAAAAGATTAAAAATAAAAAAACCAGACACTCTAATGACTCTCAATCCGTAGACTAGACTGCCACCCATGTGCCCGGGTAAAAATATCCTTGGCCACTCGCGCCAACTGTTGAGATGCCGCTGCAACCAAAACCTGGGAAGTTGGTTTCTGTAGGATAGCCCATGTACGAAGCCAATGTATAATCGAATAAATAACCTGCAAAGGAGAAGAAATTGATTTCTTTTCAAATACAAGATCATTTCTGCAGAGCCACAAGGACCAACATGTAGCCGCTGCTCCTAGCAAGACTAAATATTTCAATTTTTTACTAAGCCCTTGTAGCCAAATCCCAAACATATTTGAAACACTACAAGGTTGTGGTACTCCTGAGGTCACCTGAATCGTAGCCCAGACAGCACGAGCAAAACGGCATTCAAAGAAAAGGGGATTAATTGTCTCATCTTTGTGGCAAAAACAACATTGTTTATTGCCTTGCCAATTACGCTTTGCCAGATTATCTTTTGTTAGCACTACGCCCTTATGTAGGTACCACATAAAGATTTTAATTTTTAGTGGGGCTTTTATTTTCCATAGATGTTTATTAATGTCAGGGACATCACTGTGAATCAAAGCAAGGTAGTGTGATTTCACTGTGAAACTCGTCCTCTTCCTTTCTTAACACAATATTAGTGATACGTTGGAGTAAACCATTCCAAGCTACTAACTTATGTCCAATTAGGTCCCTTCGCCATCAAAGATTAGGTGGCGAGGAGCTTAGAACCTCTGCTACGGTATCCTGTTTATGTCGGACTATGTTGTAAAGACAAGGATATTGTTCACGCAAGGTTGACTGCCCCAGCCACTTATCCTCCCAAAACCTAACTTGTGAGCCATCCTTAATTATGAAAGTCCTGAAACGGAGAAAATCTCGTTTAACCTTCATAAGACTAGCCCAAAAATGTGAGCCCCCACTTTTCCATTGAACTTGCGAAAGAGGCTTAGAATGTAGGTATTTATTCCGCAGAATCTGTTGCCAAGTTCCTTCTGTTGAGCTCTTTTACGGTACTTCATACTACCAACGAGTTGTATATATTATAGATCACCATAAGTAAGGGGTAGTTTAGTAGTTTCAGTTAGACAAAAATGAAATTAGAGATTGAAAATACAAAAATATATATCAAGGATCAAAGTGATTTTTTAAAATCAGTAACGTCATTAATTTTTCCCAAAATACCCATATGCTACTATACTACCCACTGTATACTACTATACTAAAGTTAAAGTTTTTAGTAGTATATAATTAATTTGAACCATACGATCTTTTCATACTGGTACTTCTTAGACACTAGTATAGAGTAGTATGAGTACAATAAAAGAACTCTTTAAATAACCATTTACTAAGAAGAGCTGTATTCTTAATATCCTGATTATGAATTCCTAACCTACCCTGGTGTTTGGGTTGGCATAAGATATCCCATTTGGCTAATCTGTACTTCCATTTCTGTTCATCGCTCTGCCAAAAAAATCTCGATCGGAAGTAATCCAATTTTTTGAGAAAAGGCAAATAGGCATCACCCCATGGAAGGTGACTCCATTGATCTGATTCCTCCAAAAAAATTTGAACCTTTTTGCATTGGGTTTTTTTTTGTTCTACATTCTTGTTTCCTTCTGCAGATTTTGAAGACTGGATTGCATTTTGTGCAAGCAGGGGGCAGCACTACCTTTCTGGAATTCTGTGCCTAATTTGGTGGAGACTTGACCTGATTTGGTGGAGGTCTGAGAGGTGGCGATCTCATGAAAGGTCCTTGGTGATTAGAATCAGACGGGAAGTAGGGCCATGGTGGCCAGAACTTCCTGGAAGGCATTGTGACTCTTAAATTGAAGCATCTGTTCTTCAAGGTTTTTTTATGCTTCATGGATTTTGTTGTGCTACATTGAGGATTTTTATGCTTACTGTATTTTGATTCTCTCTGTTTTCATGAGCAGACCGAGGTGGCGCATTCGATCATGTTGCTGTTACATAACCAAGTATTCGTTCTGCAGAGACCAAACAAAAGATTGTCGATATAGAATCAGAGAATATGACTGACTGACCCTGCTAGACATATACTGGGTGTTGCCTCCAGTGGTATATCCTTAATGTATTCTTAGCGAGATGTTTACTGTAATGCTACTTGAATTTTGTGTGTTCATGGCCTCATGCAAATGAAGTGTTGGTGCTGCTCAAAGTGCAGATACAAGGGACTTTGAATGAGTTACTGACTTACTGCAGCAGTACCACAAGCGCACAAGATTAGGCTGCTCAAATTTGGTGATGCTTTTTACCTGCGCAGCTGCACTGATAGAAGATTCTAGCTTTTGTCAAACCTTCTCTAAGTGAGGCTGATTCGCAGTATTTTTTGCTGGCAGATACCTGCAAGGCAATATGCTAACTGGATCAATACCACCTGAGCTTGGTAATATGTCGACCCTGCATTAGTGTGTTTTTTACGTTACCTTGCTTCTTGGTAGTTTATTATTTATTGTTCTTCCCAATTTTACATTTCATCCATTTTCAGGAACTGAATAACAATCTATTGAATTGGTCCATTCCTCCTGAACTTGCAAAGCTCACAGAATTGTTTGACTTGTAAGTATAGTTCTGACATCATTTCTTACATAGGATGCTTACCGGAATGCTAATTCAGATGGTGATCCATGTCAATTGCAGGAACCCTTGCAAACAACAACCTTGGAGGACCTATCCCTGAGACCATAAGTTCATGCATAAATCTCATTAGTTTGTAAGTTTCATCTGTTCTACTGAAGTTTTATGGCATCTCTGGTGGTTGGATACTCTTTTTTAGAAGGTGGTCAGATATGTAACCTTCTGGTTCTTGTAACAGGAATGCTTATTGCAATAAATTAAATGGAACCATTCCATGTTCATTTCACAAGCTCCAGAGCCTGAACTTTTGTTTTCGAGAGAATTAAAGTGTTGGTTGAACATTTTAAATTATTGATGATTTGTTTGAGCGGCGGTCCAGAGCTCTGCATTTGTGGGATTTTGCACTGAGAGGTGCATCCGCGTCGCTGCAGAAAAAGCCTCGGCAAAGATAAGGGAAGAATGAGATCTGCTTCTATGCTGATGTGCAAGGAAGTCTTCAAGGTGAAACAAATTTCTTGTTTTTGTACTGCTATTGGTGAAATTGTTGGTTGACCTCAGCCCTTTTGATTATGCAGTCCTCCTATTGGAAACAAGTACCATGGAATTGCTAGAAAATGCAATGCTAAGAAATATGGACAACCTGAGAGCGAAAGATTCCGATGGTTCAGGTATCAAGTATCATGTGTAGTGGCTTTGTTAATCCATTAGCATCTTCAGCCCTTTAGTTTCAAGCATCCTTGGCCATTAGAGTGAACTCTTTTTTATGGCTGAACATAAAATTGCTTACTGTTCACACAGGTTCAGAGGAGTAAAAGGTTCAGATATATGTTCGGATCGGATAGGGTACATGTTCAGATAAATAGTGTACACGAAATTCGTACCGTGTGATTTTAAAAAATATCTTAGCTAGATAAAAAAATATGAAATAAAATATAGTTGTTGCTCGGATTTTTTCAAACATGTTAATACAGTTTTGTTTTTGAGAGAACTAAGTGTTGGTTGAACTTAAATTATTGATGATTTGTTTGAGTAATATTATCCAACTTGTATTTGCTTAAATTATAAAATATACGTGTGTCTATGCGCGTCATGTCACATATTTGGAAATCTAAATAAGCATGGTTTTTTGTAGCGCCAATTTTATCGCTTCTAAAATTTTGTTTGTTTGAACCATATTATCCAACTCATTCATATTATTGTATATTCGCTTGAATTATAAAATATGTGTGTTTATGCGCGTCCTGTCACACATATTTGGTAATCTAAATAAGCATGGCTTTTTTGTCGCACTAATTTTATCGTTTTTAAAATTATGTTTCCTTCCCGTAGCAACGCACGGGCAAGAACCTAGTCATAGTATTAATTACATTGTCACCTAGGATTATTAGCTTACATAGCACTATATTAAATAAGAGAGAGGTGGACAGAGTAAGAAACCAGGTCTCATGCAGGACACAGTTTCATCATGAGAACCTATACACTGGACACCACCAAGTCATGTATTGGGAGATGGTAGTGTCCTCATGATAATTGAACAACAAATATGATTGGTAGAGATGAGAAAGAGTGACAGATTGATTATTAATTATGGACATACATGAAAAACTATGCATTGAAAGATATAGTTTCTAAACATAATGTCTTTGCTTATTTGACAACATAGACACCACTTATGGACACCAAAAGTTAGAGATGGTCTAATCAAGCTACTCAAAAGTCCAACCTGATTGTAACCTTCTTTATAATTAATATAAGCACTCCTTTCAAAAAAAAATGTGCACGGGCATCCGTATTCCGTGGATTTAAATTGTGTCCCCTCAGTGGATTTAAATTCGGTTGTACACACCGACGACACTGTAGCCCCAATCGTTCGTTAAGACGCTCGCTGTCGGCCATCATCCCCAGACCAGACTCTTTGTGCAGTCTTGCTTTGCGGGTGCTGGGTCCATCGTTCACCAACACCAACTCACCAAGTGCTGAAGCGCAACCTCTCATCGAAAAAAGCACCGAGTGCGCCAGGAAGCCAGTGGCCACTCGAGCTATGCAGCAGCTATGGGAGGCCTCGCCTTGGACCCTGGCTGGCACGGCGGCGGCCATGGCGCTGCTGTGGCTGGCGGCCTGGACGCTTGAATGGGCGTGGCGGACGCCCCGGCGGCTCGACCGGGCCCTCCGTGCCCACGGCCTCAAGGGCACCAAGTACCGCCTCTTCATCGGCGATTTGAAGGAAAGCGGCCGGCTCGACCGTGAGGCGCAGACAAAGCCGCTCCCGCTTGGATGCCACGACATCATCCCCCGTGTGCTGCCCATGCTCCACAACACCGTAAAAGAGCACGGTGATTTCTATGTGCTCAGCTCACATCATCATTCCCTCTATGTAAAATGTTCCTTTTGTTTCAACATTCGGATGTATAAAATGAAACTTGTATGCTAAATAAAAAGGGAAAAAAGAATAAGTAACAAGAGATGGAAGGAAGTAACACCACTAGTGAGCCCCTCCTCCTCGTCTTCTCCTCCAGCAATCCCCTCCTCCTTCGGCGGGTTGTGGGCGCAGCAACCAGTGGCGGGTTTTCCCGGGTGCAAGCGGCAGCAGAGGCTGGCGGGGTTAGAGTTAGGGTTTAGGTTTGAGAATTTCAGGGTGGGGAAGCTTCTATGGCCGGCGACCTTAGAGGGATGGCTGGGGTTGGCTACCGGACCAGCCGTGGTGATGGGGTGTAGGTGGAACAGCGGGCAGCGCCGCCCACCAGGGTGGTGGAGATGGCCTGTTTGGCTAAGTCAGTGGTGGGAGAGTCATGCCCATGGTGGGGGTCCACGGGATGGGGGGAAGGCTTTCAACAGCTCGAAAATGCCCTTTCCCCCTAGTTGTCTCCACACCAAACTAGTCATTTGTTGTGATTCTCTTGGAGTGCAGGCTATCCATTGCGATTTTGTGTGTGTTTTTACTCCCAATAAGGACATGGGGTACACATATACAAGAGTAGAAGCAGAAGTTGAGCATGTCTGGTTGTAGATAAAAACAATTATCCAATCACCATGCACAAATGACATTATTAGATGGCCATAGTATATCATAATTACTGCCCTGGTAGAGCCCAATATGTTCTAAAACTGAATGAAGACAGGCGAATGTACTGGTGGCATAATGTGCGTGTAACTGACAAGACCAAATATCAAATCCGATCATGTGTTTGATTTCAAGTGTCATAAGGATTGATTCAGGTATCCTACGACAGTAAGTTCATTTCTCCTTTTGAACTATATTTTGTGACATCCAAATCCTCACAAAATGATTTGGGCGTAGTCTGAAAATCCTCCTACAGTCCCACTTATCGTGTTCAAAACTCAAATGCAGGGACAGCGTCATTCATTTGGTTTGGCCCAAACCCAAGGTTGATGATTCCAGATCCAGAATCAGTGAAAGAGATTTTTTCTAACAAGTCCGGCCACTTTGGCAAACAACAGTTTAGCCGTATTGGCAAGTTACTAGGCAACGGGCTCGTTCATCATGAAGGTGAGAAATGGGCAAAGCACAGGAGAATTCTCAATCCTGCATTCCACCATGAGAAAGTAAAGGTAGTTCATTAAATTTCCTTCTCATTACTGTTTTTTCCTCTAGTTGAATTTTAGCATGTCATATAGTATTGGATAGTGCAATCCATAAGTGTACTAACATTGTCGTTTGGTTGACAGAGAATGCTTCCTGTATTTGCTACCTGTTGCATCGATGTGATTGACAGATGGGAAAATTCAATGTCTTCCGAGGGATCTTCTGAAATAGACGTCTGGCCTGAGTTTCTGAATCTCACTGGAGATGTTATCTCAAGAACTGCATTTGGTAGCAGCTATCAGGAGGGCAGGCGAATTTTCCAGCTTCAAGGAGAGCTAGCTGAACGCTTAATGCAATCTCTTCGATCAATATTTATCCCAGGCTACTGGTTGGTCCATTTTCCTTATAGACATCAACAAAAATTTATTCACGGATTCACTCCTACTGTCCTACATGATTAAGGGAATGACCTACACCATTTCTAGTAAAGAAACATATAAAGAATACATTTCTTAGTTGTAGAATATTCTGAACAACATCTACATTTTTATTCCCAAATCCATTGTTCATGCTTAGCAGGATTATAAAGGTGACGCAAAAATTATACATCAAGAATTTATTTGTTTATAAAATTGTTGAACATATGCAGGTTCTTGCCCACCAAAAATAACAGAAGGATAAGAGAAATCAATAGAGAGATCTACAAAATTCTGCGTGAAATAATTGGGAAAAGAGAGAAGGCTATGGAAAATGGCGAAACAAGTAATGATGACTTGCTGGGCTTATTACTAGAATCAAACATAACGCAATCAAATGGGAATTCAAAGATAGGATTGACAACAGAAGATGTTATCGAGGAATGCAAGCTATTTTACATTGCTGGTATGGAGACAACATCAGTCCTGCTTACTTGGACTCTCGTTGTGCTAAGCATGCACCCAGAATGGCAAGAGCGGGCAAGAGAAGAAGTCTTGAACCACTTTGGAAGAGATAGACCAGATTTTGATGGCTTAAACCGCCTAAAGATTGTAAGTATGGCATCAATGTACTCTTGTACTCTCTTTGTTTTTATACATATGTCGTTTATGACAAGCTAATTAGTTCTTTGAAAAAATATAGAAATACATTGATATTAAAGACACTACTAAAATGGGCAACTTCAAATTCACCATCACAATTTAGTTATTATTGCGAGATATCCACTAGAAAATAGTAGTAGTAATAATAAACCTGCTGGAAATTTGCAAAATGTCCCTATTAATGTTTCATTACTCTGTCAAAATTACATTAACAAAATATTAAAAAGGTCATTTGAAAATAGTTATGTTTTGTGATGCTTTATTTTTCGTACTGGTTGCAAAATGTCCCTATTAATATTTCATTACTCTGGTTGTCGCCCGCATGTCATTCTGGTAGAAACGTTGTCGGTTTACTTCTAAAACTGTGGGGGCTTACATCTTAACACCTTAAAAATGATGTCTTCAGATCACGTCTGAGCCAGTGAATATAATGTAGAAGCACACCAGAGATGAGTTAAAATATGACGTTGAGGGAATCTTACTATTTTCTTCTTGCATTCATTTTGGAAATTGCAGTTGTAGGGTGCTTCAGGAAGGTGACTGTCTATATGTGTGAGAAAATCCGTAGTCATTGTCAAACAGGAACTTTTATGAGGAAGAACAGGATAAAGATCTCTTTTTTGTGGTATCGTACATATGGATAAATGACCTTGATCCTCTATTTTGCTTCTGCAGGTAACCATGATTCTGTATGAGGTCCTTAGATTGTACCCACCAATAGTCTTATTAACCAGAAGAACTAACAAGGAATTGGAGCTTGGTGGCTTCAAATATCCTTCTGGCGTGAACCTTGTGTTGCCCATCATCTTCCTTCACAATGATCCGAATATCTGGGGAAAAGATGCAAGCAAGTTCAACCCAGATAGGTTCACGGACGGCATTTCCAATGCGAGCAAGCATCAAGCCGCCTTCTTCCCATTTGGAGGTGGTCCCAGGATCTGCATCGGCCAGAACTTCGCGTTGCTGGAAACGAAGATGGCGTTGTGCACCATCCTCCAGCGCTTCGCCTTTGAGCTCTCGCCATCCTACACTCATGCGCCATGCAACGTGATAACTCTGCATCCTCAGCATGGTGCTCAAATTAGGCTGAAGAAGCTTTGAGTGATGATCGTGCTAGGTGGCAAAATCTCATCACATACTACCATATAGTGACTGTACATGTATGTTTTTTAAAATTCGACGTTTGATCTAAACTAGTCTATCAACCCCTGCTTCTGCGCAGGCCAATAATTTGGAAGAATGAGCAACAAAATTTTATGCAACATCTAGATCCATATATAATAATTATTATTATTTACCTTCCGGTATCTCTTATTGATTAAATATTTTTTCACTTTACATTGCATTTCTAGATGTGTTTTTATTGAATCCTGGATTGAGCTACATGATTAACATGTGATTACTCCATACATGTATACATAGTCTATATGGTGACACTCATCATGTAAGGCTGCATGTAAACAGATTAATAAGCTAGCATTTTTTTTCATAATAAGCTAGCATTTTACATATTAACAATGGCAAAAATAGATAATTTAGAATTACATATTGTTGTACTTTAGAATTTTTAAATGACATATTTTGGTAATTTTGATGCAAATTTAAAGTTTGAGTTACGTGTTGAACATGGAAATATGTTTTTTAGCATTTTCTATGTACATTTTTATATTATCTACATGATGAGATACATCATGCGTACACACACTAAGTTAAAATTTCTATATTAATAATTATTGAAAGAAATATGTAACTTATAATCATCTATTGGTGTACTTTATGATATTTTTAACATTAACATGTTGTTTTCTAGTAACGTCAAATATAGGTAATTTATATACAAATTTAGGGCGCTACTATAAATTAATTTTATAATCGCATAGGTAGGTAACCTAGTTGAATATTAGAATTTATTATTTTATTTTTGATAATGAGAGAGGTGGGTAATTTACCTATAAATTTAGGGGGTTATTTCATCTATTTTCATGATGGCAAAAGTGGGTAATCTTTAGTAACGTGAAACACAGGTAATTTAGATAAATATGTTTAGGTGTTACTATAAATTAATTTTATAATGGCTTAGACGAGTGTTTAGTTGAACATTAGGGGGTTATTTTAGTTCATTTTTTATAATGGCAGAAGTGGGTAATTTACATATAAATCTATGAGGTTACTTTAGGCTATTTTTTAGAAAATATAATAGATCCACTGGGTATGATAATTAATGTTTACAAATTGATGGGTAGATATTTTTATTTTTGTGAGAATTTCTAGGATTTCTCTCTTTTTCTAGAACATCCACCAAGGATTTACGTGGATTCACATGCCGACTTCAAAAGGAGCCTCCAATTAGTCACAGTAAGATGACCAGTATAGAGTACATATGGATGGAGATATTGGGGTCTTGGACATATTGCAGTTCAATTTAATTAATTGATGAAATAATTGTAACTTTCAGCCCATATCTGGCTACTAACGATGTCCACATCTCTGAATTGGGCAACAAATTAACCCCACTGCCAGCCAAGCTCATGCTCATCTAGGCCTAAAGCAAATACTCCATCTGTATCGAAATATTTGTCGTCTTTGAATTTTTAACATGACTTTGACCATTCGTTTTGTTCAAAATATTTTGTCTATATCATTTATTTTGTTTATAATTTATTTTATCATTATATGTACTTTAAGTGTGACTTATCTGTTTACATATTTGTATAACATTTTTGAATAAGATGAAAAGTCAAACGATATAGAAAAATCCACAGCAACAAATATTTCGACACGGAGGTAGTATAATTTGGAGGGACTTGCTGGCACGCTATTGCAAGCTAATCGCAGGTGTTCGAGAAGGGTTTTAGACTCTAATTTTGGCGGCCTAGGAGGAAGTTTGCAGCGCACAAGAGGTGAGATGCCCAAGAGAAGATGACAGGAGCCAATACCCATGGACTGGATGTGGATATACCAGGGAGTTGGAGGTGGAGCATCCTTCTGCTTGAGTCATCCTCTAGGAAAATAAGAACAATGTGGCCTCACCAAGGCGATGAGTTCACTTTCATCCTGGGACAATGACGCCGCACATGGCAAGGTGCAGGAGGACAGTAGGCCCATGCGCCACGATGAGGTGACCGTTGCCCTTGGAATTCTAGGCGGATGTGTGCAGCGAGGGTGGCTGAGAGACCGGAAGAAATGTACGTGCACCCCCACCCCGTCCCAATAGCAACAGACTGCGGATGTGAATCTCATTTTGGTCTAAAATTGGTCCACGAGGCCACAATAGAGAAAACATGACACTAAAATAAAAAGCAAAGAAGAACCTTGGTCCGCTGAAGATGAAGTTGACCTACCTGTTGACGTGTTGGAAGCCATCAGGGGTGTATGCGCAATTGCATGGGTTCCTTCTTTCATCTTCATCATCGCGGTCATCCCTTAGCTCTTTCCACAGAGCAAGTTCTTCTTTAGCTGGGTGGTGTTGTTTCTTGAAGCGCTTGCCGAGCGACTTCTCTCTTGAGCGCTTCAGAGTCACAAAAGGAGTGATTCGCGTCTTTGTGCCGTGGGCACGTTCCATTGAGCATGCCGTCACATTCCTTTTAAGGAAAGTGGACTACTTCCGTGCCTTCTCCACACCCGATATCTCTAAGTCTGAGGGACGCTTGCGGTCCCAATTTCTCAATCTGCTGGGATGGTCACTGCGGTTATCATCTCAGCGAGGGGGTAGGTCGTCGTGTCTTCTAGAGCTCACGGCTGGGCGAGGCTTGTTGTTACCAAGTTGGATCTCGGAGGCGAGTTCCATCTCGGCATGGGTCATCCATCTCGGCGTGGGTGTTGACCGCCTCCATCATCTTGGATGACATCTTTGGGGCCATTTTGAAGAGTGTACTCCAAAGGCCCATGTCGTCAAGGCTCCTGTGAAAAGCCTTGATGATCTCTTTGTCATCGCAGTTGGCGATGGAGTTACTGTCGTCCCAGAAATGGTTGATGTACAAGTGCAGGAACTCGCCGGGCTTCTGCTTGATCTGGTCAAGGTTCCAGGATGTACGCGAGCGCTCATACGTGGATTTTATAGTTCTCTGTAAATGCCTTACAGAGCTCTTCCCATGAGTTGATGGATCCTTCCTTGAGTCGGTTGAGCCATGTGAGTGGTCCTGATCCCATCATCACCGTGAAGTAGGCTACCATCATGTTCTTGGTACCATTGCAGTATCAGACTACAATGGAGTAGGTCTTGAGTCAGAGGCTGGGGTGAGTGCGTCTGTCATACTTTTCCATTGCCAAGTTTGAAAAGAACTCAGTCATTGGATGTTCCAAATTCTATGGGAGAATGCTAGGAATCCTTTGTAGCTGCTGCCGCCGGGCATGACCTGGCGGTGGCAGGTCTCGGGAGACCTATCTTGATACTTGTCAGACCATAGGGGACCATAGGTTCCATCGTAATCATCTCGGGCGCAGAGCTCACGAGCACATTGATCTTCTTCGTAGTCTCGAGCATCTAGGCGCCCTCTGTCTTCACCGCAGTCCCGGTGATTGGCTCGGGACTGAGGAGCGCCGAACTCGCATGGTACTCTTCTCGCCTCATTCGTTCGGCCTCTTCTCGCTCTCGATGCTATCGATTTAGCCGAGGACGAACGTCGCCGCCGGTCGCATGAACCCGGACATGCACAACCATGCCGCTAGGTGCCTCTGGGGCACCACGTGCTCCCCTTTGGCCAGCTGCGAGTTGCGGCGGCTGGTTGACTGGTGGATTGGCCATCACGTTGGTTGCTGCGGTCGCGTTGGGCTGGAGAACTTCCTACTGCAAGGATCGACGAGATCGGTCTCTGCGAGGACTGTGTCTTCAGATCGTCGTAGTCGTCTTGGACGAGGTCTGGAGGTTCCGGTGCATCTCCTGGAATTGAGCAGTCGTGACCCGCAGGCGAGTAACGACTTGTTCAAGCACCGAGGTAGTCGGCAGGGAAGCTAAGCTACCCAAGACGACTCTGAGGTTGAACTACATAGAATCAACTACCCGAGTGCCTTGAATTTCTTTGAAGAAGTAGTTGTTCAAGTTTCTGGGGATGTAGTGTCCCGGGCGACAACGTCACCGGCTGCCATGGTGAAAGTGCATCTAGGCCCCCATGTGGGTTTTGGTGAATTGTATGACAAAACGATTAAAGGACTAACTTGTTTGTCTAAGACTTTGAGCAGGTTATTATTTGTACATTCATGTTGTGATATTGAATTATATATGAAATGAATGTTCTTTGGCTCATAATGTGAAAGGCAAGCAAGTGTATGGTCTCTTTATGCATAAATAATGAATGACAAGCATGAGTGTTGATATATTTTGGACAAGTCAACAAAGGTATATCTATGTGGTTCCAATCTATGAGAAAGCTTGTTGATATATGAAGGGATCATTCAAAGTGGAAATTGCAAGGCTTCATGTATCTACACCAAAGGGACACATGCTTATGTGACATACGTTGGTCTCATTGTTGGAAGCTTACAATGATTTGAATTACTTTGTCAATCAAGAACAAGCATTTGAAGAGTTCTTTCAAATGGGATTTCAAAATGATGAAGCAAAGCTAAACTCAATGTGGCGAGGGTAAGTGGTGAAGAAATCAACCGAGATGACTAGAGCGAGGGACTAAGCAAGCTTTGGCTAAGCGACGGCTTTCCATGTGTGCAAATTGCTAAGGTGAAGTATCTAGGTCCGTGGGGTTTCGAAGAACCATATCCAAGCTTTATTGAGGGAAGCAATGCAAAGCATCAATTAGTTGTGATTGATAAAATGGAGTGACTTAAGGATTCAAATACACTTTGTCAATGGATGATGGAAAATCCTAAGTCACTAGCTCAAGTATGGAATTGCTCAAGAAAGATAGCAATGTTGAAAGCCCTCAAGTTGACATCAAAGTATGACATTGATGAAGACTTGGAAACTCAAGAGGATCTCTTTGTGTTTATATTTATCCTTGAGTATAGGTACGCCGTACTATCAAGAGGGATGCAACATTTGCTTATTGACAAATATCAAAAGTGCTCAATAGTTGACCTATGTGAGAATAGCCTTAAGAGAGTCTCAGAGTGTGCTAACAGTCCCAGCTCAACTAACATTGTGTGGTTTTATCCCTGGATGAAACCTTGAGCTAACTTGAGAGAAGTTTTGGGACACACTCAGCCTGACCGGTCTGACCGGTGCCAGCTCTAACGGCTAGTTTTCAAATTCGGCTCTGGCTGACCGGTCTGACCGGTCAGAGTGACCGGTCTGACCGGTCAGGACAGAATCCCAACGGCTAGTTTTTGTGTGCTGGGGTATTTATACCTCTCAGCCCCCCTCTTGGTGGGCTGCTGCTTCCACACGCATTTGACTCATCCTAGAAGCCAGAAAAGCTCTCCCCAACCTCTCTTTGTGAGATTTGTATGATATTTGAGATATCTTTGTGTTGGGTTGAGGGATTGAGATTGTGTGAGCATTAGAGAGCAAACAAGAGCAACCATAGCTTGAGCACTTCGATTCGCGTCAAGAAAGCCATTTGAAGCATTTGTTACTCTTGGAGGTTCTTCCTCCTAGACGGCTAGGCGTCGCCCGGTGAGCTACCAAAGTGTGTGGTGAGCCACGGGATTGTTTGTGCAGGTCGTGCTTCGCCTCCGAAAGGGAAGAAGCAAGCTAGTAGAAGGAGGAGATAGCTTGACCTTGTGTGGTCGCATAAGCTTCCTCAACGGACAGTAGGATTCACCGTGCCTTGGTGGCTGCTTGGTGCGAGCAATGAATCCGAACTTCGGGAAAACAACTCCTTGTGTCTTGGTTTGGTTTTACCTCACTTGTTGATTTTTAGTACATTATTTGTGCTTCCGCTTCGATCTACTTGGGTGTGCTTATATTGTGTGCAGGGATAGTTTTGCCTTGCTAAATATCATCTACAGAAGCTACTCACCAAGTTTGGTTCGTGCTAGAAGTCAAGAAGAAGCTCGAGCTGCTGTTGGGTGTGTGCATTGCACAGCACCGGTCTGACCGGTCACCCTCTGGCAGCTAGAGAAATTTGGGGGAAAAGTTTTATTTGCCGGCCATTCGCCTATTCACCCCCCTCTAGGCGACATCAAGGTCCTTTCACATGGTCCTCGCTGTCACCGATGCCTTTAGTTCAGGCTGCCGCGTCCACCACCGCTGTTTCAGCTCCCACATTAGCAGCCCCATTGTCATTTGCAGCAGCCATGTTGGCATTGGCTTCGTCTTATCGGTGCCGAGCATGGTCGCCGCTCCTTGCTTCCCGAGCGATGGTTTGGGACTCAGTCTCACCATCCATGGTAATTCATCGATGGAGACAAAAACCTCGCGGAGCGGATTCCCGGAGCGTGGCATTGGGTTAGGAGGTAGGATGTAGTCAGCAGGCTGGAATTCACCCTGGTCCTCCTCTCCTTCTGATCTGAGAAGATCAGATTGAATCTCACCTGGCCGGATGAGATCCGGACCGGGCGTTGGTGGGAGATTGACCATTCAGCACTACGTGGCCGAGTAGTCATCTGTTCTGTTCCTCAACCTGACTAGGAACCGGGGAGTCGTGCGGCTTCGTTCTTGGCATAGAGCAGCTTTGGAGATGGCTAGATTCTTGGCCAGGAGAGAGCTGACATGATCTAACCCAGAGATTAGATCTTCTTGTGCTTGCTGTTGCGTGGCTCAGCGAAGCGCCGAGTTCTACGAGCCTTGGAGCGATATCGACGGAGGGCCGTCGAGCAGTGAAGGCAGATCTGGGATCTGTGGAGAGAACTCGATCATCACGGTGACGCCGAGTGAAGCACTCACCGACTGTGCAGGCATCTCCCCAAAGGTTAGGGAGAAGTCGTCGACGAAGCTAGCACGGATGTTGTCGGAGAAGACGACGCCGGAGGTGCGAGCGCTGGATTGATTTGCCATCGAAAACCGCAGGAAGGATCCCAGCAATCTCCACTATGTAGCACGCCAACTGTCGGATTTGGGGTCCGGCAACTTCACCATGGGGTTCCCAACATTGGTAGATTCGTTTGGAGGGGTGATTGCAAAACCGTGATCTCGATGGTAACACACGAACCCAGGGATTTATACAGCTTCGTGCCATTATATAGCGTAATACCCTATGTCATGTGCTCTGGTGGTGGATTGTATTGATGGGTCACAAGAGCAAGTAGCTCGTGCGAGGGTTACAAAGCTAGGGCATGTAGGATGGATGATTGGAATACACTAGGGGTTGTCCCTTGGCAACCTTATATAGTCTGGTGCCTTGGGTTACAAGTCGGTTTAGGATCTATCTCTAACTAACCTGTCATACAAAGAATCGAGGCCGAGTCGATTGCAAGTATGTCCCGAGATATCCGGCTAGAATCCGAGTAGATGACGCTTCCAAGAGTCCCACGCCGTCTTGCACCATGTTCCTCACACCAAGTCTTGCTGGATCGGGCCTTCTAGAAGTCGGCCAGGTCCCTGGGCTGTTGGTATACCTACAGGTGTACCTCCGTCAGGTATCAATTACACTGTCTTCGGAACCCCTCACAACCAAACGAGTGCCATTATTACAAAGACCTTTGTGAGGATCCAAATTCTGCGAAAAGGATAACAGGGTAGTTCTTGTTTAAATTTAATTCATTAGTTGGCAACCTGTTAGGTGAATACTGTTAATTCTTTTCAACGAAACCTGGCCTTAAGAAAATATCAAACAAAGTAGTATCGTTGCTTGACCTTAAACTGCCTAATACTGACATTTGTTATTCTTCCAATGCATCCCTATGGATGATATTTGTTCTTTTTCAGTTAGGTCCATGTCTTTGTTCGGTTTGGCCAATAACTAGGTAGTATTTTGTGAAATCCCTCTAGATAATGCAACATAGAGCTGACCGTGCCAAAAAAAAGGATTTAGGAGGTAGATCCCAACATTTGGAATAGTTTTCCCTTGAGTTTTGTTTATAGTCATAGCAAAACTCAACCTGATTGGAAATTGTTTTCGCTTGAATTTGAACGGAAGTGAAATTTCCTAAAAGGAGAAAGTAGTATTCTAGGAAGGAACACCCTAGTGCCTGCACGCTACCCATTGACTATCTCGGCATCAACTGCATTGCCTTCAAAACCCCTTACAACCAAACCAGTGCCATTATTACAAAGACCTTTTGTGAGGATCCAAATTCCGCAAAAGGATAACAGGGCAGTTCTTTTTACCTTTAATTTAAGAGGCGGCAACCTGTTAGATCTTAGCTGTGATTGATTTGAGGAAATCGAGTGGATAATTATATTTGAATCATCATCAAAAGGAGTCATGGCTATAATACACTTTTCTTCACCTGGAAATCAATCAATCATCCTAGCATTAAGCACATCCAGATGCTCATTCCTCGTCGATAGAATTGCGAGTTTGCGCATATAAGATGCAGATGTACACTTGTCTTTTTAGGCTTGGAAACACAAGCTAATAGGTCACTATATGTCACACCCGGTTTCAAAACAAAACCAAGTGCTACCTATGTATGCCAGGATCTAGTTTCATACATATAGTGACATCATAAGTGAATAACAGTAACAGTATCACGTAAAAAAAGAGAGATTATCAGAGATATACGCTTAATCCTGGAAACGAAGGCTCCAAACTCGCAGGCAATCGACTGAGGGTTGCGTACGCCTAGAAATTCATCTTCAAAGCAGCTTCTTCTTCTGAGCAACATTGGTTATAGCAAGGGTGAGTACATGTCGTACTCAGCAAGTGTAGAGCAAAAGCAAATGACATGCAAGGCTTAAACAAGAATAGGCTGGCCAATAATTGCATTAAGCGTTTTAGTTGGTCAAATTTTAATTAGCAGCATAATTACTAAGTATAAGTGTATACCAACCCAATTAAAGAACTGATATAAATAAATGCTCATAAAGTAACCACAATTTATTTCAACTTCAAGTTCAATTATCATGAGAGGGTCCAAGCCGCTCTTAACCGTGAGCACGGCTGATATATCAGTTTTACACTCTGCAGAGGTTGTACACTTTACCCACACACAATGTATTCTCATATAGCCTGAGGTCATGAGTCTCTTCAACACTTCCTTAGGTGAGGGGCCAGAGAAACATTACTAAGCCTTTACAAAGATCCCCCAACTTATAGCAACCCGCTAAGGTTTCGGTGTCCGGCGTGTATAACCCTCCCTAATAGCCGAGTGTCTTAGCAAAGCATACTCCCAAAAGAACCGGGCTATACAACGACTCGGTGCCCCCTCTTGCCCTTTCGGTAAGGCCACTACAAGTTAAGTTTTCTAATTAATTAGCTTAGACCAGAGCCCGTTAGTTATGTGGTTGCACTGTTTTCTCGGGTAGTCACTCCATGTTCCAATTAAAATAATGATATTGTTTATCGTCAGCATATCACAAATTCATATAGTTCAACATTAATGTTCTCCATAACCCAAGGTAAAGCAACTAAGCAATTCTACCCAACAATAATTAAATAACCCGGTTATGCAAAGGAAAAGGTAATCAAAACTAGCCAAGTCCTTAACATGGGTCCCATCATGATTATAAAAGCATGCAAGCATAGCGTAACTATAAAGTGAGCATGTCATGGTTATTAGGACTGAAAAATATGATCAAAAAATACACTTGCCTTAATTCCAGAGAATAATTGCTCAGATTAACCTTCAACTCTTTTCTTCAAACTCTCAAACCAGAATCCATCTACTCGCAGCAATCAACGAGCACAAGCACACACTAACAGAGAGACAACAAGCATAACTAAGAACAATACACCAAAACACAAAGCATTAAAGGAACGCGCAAAAAGGCGGGGCTCGATGCTAAGGTCACGAGGGCTCAAGAAACGCTACAAATGATGCTAAGGACGAAAAGACAACTACCGTAACATTTGCATTTATGAAAGAGCACAAGAAGCTATATGCTTGGTTCATTTTAGTTTAATAAAAACAATATAAAGGATATTTCATAAAAAAATACCCTGAATTAGAATTATGCCATATTAGAGTATATTTTACAAAACCGAGATAAGACTTAGTCAACTTTTATACATCTAAATGTTCATGTATGAATTAGACCAATTAAACACTTAATTAGAAATAAAACATGTGTGACTATCTACACGTATAACTTAATGATTTGTGTTTAACTAATTACATTATTGTTGAAAAGACATTGACTTGAGTATTAATCATATTAACAACAATTATAGAAAACTGATAGTTAACTCTAAATAGCTTTTAATTAGTTACATAGCAATTAATCAAATTAACTTGACGAGATATAACCTAATTAACTTTTAATTAGGAAACTGGTGAATAAGTATTTAATCATATTAACATTTTAATAGATACTAGAAACAACAAGCAAGATTATCACGGTTACTAACGCATAGCTTAGATGGATATGAAACTAACGCAACAAAAACGACTTAGCCGGAACTAAAACGAGTGACGGTAAATGTTTCGGGGGCAGGCGGAACAGCAAGCTTAGATCGAGGTGTACGTAGCATGCTAGTAACTGGTGGTGCTCATATCTATAAAAGGCTCTGCAAGGCTGATCGATGAATGATAGGTCGGCAGGGCACTTGCATGAATGATAGGCTCATATCCAAATGCTGCAATCACGGCCTGTCTGGCTTGTTGTGCGGAGGCTACTATGGCAGATAGGGCCTGCATGCAGCATTTGGATATACGACACTGGATAACACGCCGGAAGATGAACAGAGAGAGACAGGAAGGCATGCATGCAAGTGCTCACCAACTGCCGAGGACGAACACCGTGCGGCGGCGGCCGAAACTGAAGGTGATGACCTCGGGGCGACGCTCGTGGACGAGAGGTGACCCGGACCAGGATGTAGTCGGCAGAACTTGCTTCCCGGCGCATCATCGTTAATGCTCCACGATGGCAACGAATACCAAAGCTTCACAAGGGAAAACTGGAAGGGACGATGGAACACAGATGAGTTGCAGACTGGGGCGAAGACTGCAAGATGAACACGACGATGATATGCTTTACCTGCGATTCTCGGACGTCTGGTTGGACGTTGGAGTCGGGGCAGAGATGGGTGAGATGGAGAGGACCGGGACTGGTCCGACGCTGCGATGGCCGCCGGCGCCTTGCATTGCTTCACGAGATGGAGCTCCTCCAGCAGCGGATGGGCAGCCAGGTCCGGCGCAGTAACTCTCTCCGCGCCGGGACGACTCCATCCGAGAAGGGAGCCACGGACACACGGCCAATCGGCAGTCAGAGGTCGGCGTCGCGGCCACGCCGGAGTTCGCGCGGAGAGCGGCTCCTCGAACGCCGATGATGAGCACGGGAGACATGCGGCGGCTGAGGGGCTTCCTGACCGAAGGCGTTACGGAAACGAGCGATATGCATGAGATGCAGAAACGGAAGTTGGTGGTGACTGGCGACGAGGAAGACGATGATTATCTGACTTACAACAATCGGCGACAGAAACCATGATGAATGGAGATCAGCCCAAGTACTGCAGTCTGCAGTTCGACCTTGGCGGCATCGCGTGGACGTGCTCATCAGCTAGCAGATTCATCATGTCGGCCATGCATGGCTCGACGCAGGGGGAAACGGCTCGGTCCAGCTGCCTCGACGGGCGGCGGCGATGGGAGAAGGAGCAGCAGCGGGGCGGCGACGCTGCACGGGCGTGGCAGCGCAGGATGCAGGGGCGCGAGGGCTTGGGATGCCGCGCTATTTATAGGGGAGCGACCCTAGGCTTGGCGTGGCACGCACGCCGAGGCCTACGGCGGCGCGTCGTGCAGCTTTGGGAGAGAGCAGCAGCTGGGCTGGGTCGAGCCGGAACCGGAGAGAATTTAGGGGTAGAAACCAAATTTAGCTGGTTGGAGGTTAGATGGGCTCGGCCCACTTGAACGGATGGGGTTTCCTCTTCTTAATCTGGGAACTCATTTTCAGATTAAAAGATAATCCAAAAGGTCCAGATAATCCTTTTAAACCGTGAAGAAAAAACATCATCTACAATTTCTGAGAAACGGAGATAGATTGGGACATGAAGAACTCAAATAAATCATTTGGAGCTCGTGAAAATAATTCTAGAAGCTTTGATAGGACGGATTTAGCTCTTGAAACAAAATAGGATTAAATTCCAGAGAAGTCTGGAAATTTTCCAGGAGATCCTATTTGACATCTGAGAGGACTTAAAATGCTAAACGCTGAAGACACACCACAACAAGAACACAACAACCGCTCTTAAAGCCTATGTTGTTTTAATTTATTCAAGAAAAACAAATTTTCATATTCTAAATTCCCTGTAATAAAATATAAATGTTGAAAAATTTTAGAAATTCTCAAATCCTTTATATTATGTAGTGTAAACTATTCACATCCCAAAATATAAAATTTTGGGGTGTGACACTATATCATATATCATAGGGAAGCTGCAACTAATCATTTATATTTGTTTCCTCGATCCCGTTACCAATCCTTAGTAAAAATATCCGAGGAACCAGTGTCACCATGTGCTTCTTTCACTATTGCCTAAAAAGAAATGGAACGGGCCAGAACTCACTTTAATCTCATAACAGTGGGAACTCACCTATACAACTCAAGAAAAAGGAATATCTGACAATGTTTTGCTAAAACAGCAAATCATCTCACCACTGTTAAGTTAGTTGGCTCAAAACATTGTCCCAGAACTCAATATTATTTCACTTGCTCCATTCACCGTCACTGAGAATTTCCCTGCATAGAACCAATCCAATCCGACCTAAAATGGACAAAACAGCATAGCAATAATTAATACAGCTACCCGGGTCCTACCTAATTGCCGACTACGAGATAGGTTTACCATAAGAGCATCTTCAAGAGATCTTTTATATCTTTTCTAATTTACAAAAATAGAGATTTTGATGAAAAAACACTTTCCATCAGCCTCTTCAATTGGATATCCAGATATAGATATACTCTATTCTGGATTTCTCGCTAGCCAAAGATGGAGAGTAAGGATGACTCTCTAGACTGCGCACAACATATAGAAAAACTGTTGGAGAGTATAAAGATATAGAAAATAATTTTTACTTAAATGGCTCTCTAAATGATGATTTAGAGAGTAGATTTTGGAAACACTCTTGGGGATGCTCAATATAATCCTTTGTATTGGTGTACCTGGTATATATTAACGACACAAGAGAAATGGAAGGAAAGAATTAAAGAAGGATTGGAGAATTAGTTTATAGATGGAAGGTAAGGTTAATTAGGAAACATACGAGGAAGCCAAATATGAGCGCATCCGCCTCACCAATGTTTTGCCCACCCGCTCTCAGAGTCCAAGGGACTGAGAAGTCACGCTGCTATTAGAGCAGAGAACATCACGTAGACAAATAAATAGGTTAGTCAGTTTATTTCATTTTATCTGATTTTTTTACCTATATTTCTAAGGAGAGGATTGTTTTTTTTTTCGTGGGTCCTTAAAATTAATCATGAGATCATGAGGTAGAAACCCTCTAATATTGTTGTGTCACTAGAACACACAAGAGCACGTTTGGTTTAGGCTTGTTGCTGCCCCGCCAATCACGGGCGAGCCAACGCATGAGCGGCCAATTCTGCCGCCAACGGTTTGCCAATTGCGGGCGGGAAAAAACAACTGGCAAAGCGCTATCGCAAACGCTGGCCAAATACATGTGGGCACGCCTATGATTGGCGGGGCTGACGTCGGCGATAAACCAAACGAACTGTGCTATGCTCTGTAACTCTGTAGGAGGCAGAGACCGAATCATATCTGTTTTGATCTCCAAAGGAGACGGAGTTGGCAATGCCTGTCATGAGGTGGAGACGGAGCGGTGGTGCGCCATGAGATGCAAACAGTGGCAGTCTGGTACAGCTGAAGACGTCCGTGAACTCGACTCGAGTTTGTCCAGGGACGGAGTTGGAATTGGATGTCGATCCGGGTGAGCGTTAGCTAAATCATGCAATAGCCACGGCAACGGCAAAGTGTCAAAACAGAGACTTGCGCGCTGCACGAATCCCCCCATAGCATAGTCTGGAGCAGGAGCAGCCACCAGGTTCCGACGCTGCCGATTGGTCCAACCTGCCGGCTGATCACCTCTCTATCCTCTGTTGCCTCGAATTCCCGGACCTCTTCAGCTCTGCTGCCGTCTGCACCTCATGGCGTGCCACCGCCCCTGACCTCGGCCGCAGCTACTCCCTCCGCCTCCAACCCCTGCCTCTTTTACATCTACCCTGACCTACAAGCCCCACCCATCACAGACCGCTACAGCTAGGGCTCATCCTACGGCTGGCTCGTCACCGCCGACGCCCGCTCCGAGCTCCACCTCCTCAACCCTGCCACCGGCGAGCAGATTGGCCTCCCACCAATGGCGACGATATTTACTTTTACAATACCACACTTCCAAGGAAAGAAATCCAGCCGCCGCATTCTCAGGGCATGTTCAGTTAATTATAATCTCCATGAATTTGAAGGGACTGAGGAAACTTGAGGGGGATTTTAATAATGGAAATTTAATCTTTCCCAATCCCCTCGATTCCCCTCCAACTCCAACCGAACAAACCCTTACGCGGTGGGCGACCTCACAGAATTTCTGTTTCGAAGGTGGTCTTGTCCTGTGACCCATCACGAGGTGATTGCGTTGTCATCCTCATTCATCATCCGAGGAGGCACCTCTCTTTCGCGAGAGTTGGGGGGTAGCAGTGGCATTTGATCACTACCGTACCCACCTGGTTGTTCAGGGTACTGCGATTGCATATGTCATATATAACGATGTGTTCTATGCAATGAATAAATAAGGTGGAATTCATCGTTATACAATCAAAGGTTCTTGTGCCTCATATATATGATGTAATTTTCAAAGACACTTTACCATACACTGCATATAATGTGTACATTGCTCGGACATTGTTGCAAATCTGGAGATTCACGGACTACCCCGCGTGAGGGGGCTCCCATGTATCTACCGGAAGATTTTTAACCAAACCATCTATAAAGCCCAATTACAATAAAAAAGCCCAATTATAGATAGTAGGTGCTGTGAATATTTTTCTTTAACATTTCCGTTCCGTTTTCGTTTCACGAGCTGTGGAACGCGCTGCGCCGCTGCGGATTAACGTGTGAAGCGCTGCCCAAGATTTTTCTTTAACGTGCGTAACGCTGAGGAAAATTAGCATGCGCTAGAATTTTTTTGAATGTGCGTAGCGCTGCAGAAAATTAGCACACGCTAGAATTTTTTTGAACGTGCGCTGAAACTATACGCGGGAAGGTTACAGTGCGCGCGCTAGAATTTGTTGTTGCCTTTCATTTTTTGCTGGGTACGTGATTCTAAGTGGAAAAATAAACGGGTGGGTACCAACTCATAAATTGAAGTTTCAAGTTGCAAATTACTAATATAACTTCAGTAATATAGCTTTCAAGTACACAAAATAAGAAGGAGATGCACCTGGCAAATGAAAAACAAAATTAAAATCGACATATTAAGTGAATAGAATATGAAAAATAAAGTATTTGTTTGTAAATAATTTATGGTAAATGTTGACATAGATGTAGAGAAATATTGTCTGAAATATGTGAAATGTTGAGCTAATCTATAGAAAATTGTTGAACTAGATTTAGAAAAATGTTGATATATATTTAAAGAAATGTCGAGCTAGCTTTATACAAAATGTTGAATTAGATTTTGATAAATGTTAGTCTATATTTAAATAAATATTGACATGCAATTAGAGAAATATTGAGCTACTATTACATCCTTTTATGGCAGGCGGACCGAAGCCGAAGTAATTTAGCCTTCTATGGCAGGGGACACATGGATGCTCCAAATCCCTAACATCCTTCTGAACCCGATAGAATGGAGTCGTCCCCAACAACCCTGAACCCTAACCGGTATAGCCGAAGCCGAAGCAATTTACACTTCTATGACAGGGGGCCTGAAGCCGAAACAATTTAGCCTTATATGGCAGGGGGACCGAAGCCGAAACAATTTAGGCTTCTATGGCAGGGGGTACATGGCCACCCCAAACCCCAAACATGCTTCTGAACCCGATAGGACGGAGTCGCCCCCAACAACCCTGAACCCTAACCGGTATAACCGAAGTCGAAGCAATTTAGATTCTATGGCAGGGGGCCTGAAGCCGAAACATTTTAGCCTTCTATGGCAGGGGACCGAAGCCGAAGCAATTTAGGCTTCTATGGCAAAGGGTACATGGCCACCCCAAACCCCGAACATGCTTCTGAACCCGATAGGACGGAGTCGCCCCCAACAACCATGAACCCTATCTGGTATAGCCGAAGCCGAATCAATTTAGACTTCTATGGCAAGTGGCCTGAAGCCGAAGCAATTTATCCTTCTATGGCAAGGGGACCGAAGCCGAAGTAATTTAGGCTTTGTGGCAGGGGGTACATGGCCACCCCAAACCTCGAGCATGCTTCTGAACCCGATAGGACGGAGTCGCCCCTATAACCCTAAACCCTAACCGGTATAGCCGTAGCCGAAGCAATTTGGCCTTCTATGGCAGGAGGTACATGGCCGTCCCAAATTATTTAAGTAAACTTTAAGATCTGAACATGTTGTTATTTGTACTCGAGCATATGTAGCTCAAATATTGAAATAAATGTTTGGCAAGCCCGATCTTGAAGACCCGGATTGGAGATTCCCGCTCCTCGAGTGGATCGTGCGAAGAAAGCTCCCGCCCGACGAGGCTGAAGCTCGGCGGATCGCGCGATGGGCCAAGACATTCACTCTCATCGAGGGAGAACTCTACAGGCGGGGCGCCTTCGGCGTCCTGATGCGCTGCATCCCTGCCCAGCAGGGGAGGGAATTGTTGAAGAACGTCCATGCTGGAGCTTGCAGACATCACGCTGCTCCAAAAACTCTTGTCGGCAAAGCTTTCCAACAAGGTTTTTACTGGGCCACCGCCGTCGCCGACACCAAGGATATCGTGCGCAGCTGTGAAGGATGCCAATTTTACGCACGACAAACCCACCTCCCGGCTCAAGCGTTACAGACCATCCCCATCACCTGGCCTTTTGCCGTATGGAGATTGGATCTAGTCGGGCCACTCAAGAAAGCACCCGGGGGCTTCATGCATCTCCTCGTCGCCGTCGACAAGTTCACCAAGTGGATCGAGGCAAGGCCTATCAGGAGGGTCCGCTCGGAGGAAGCTGTCCAGTTCTTCACTGACATCATCTATCGCTTTGGAGTCCCCAATGCGATCATCACCGACAACGGCACTCAGTTCACGGGCAAGAAGTTCCTTAACTTCTGCGATGCCTACAACATCCGAGTAGATTGGGCCGCCGTCAGCCATCCAAAAACCAATGGACAAGTAGAAAGGGCGAATGGCATGATCCTGCAAGGACTAAAGCCGTGAATCTTCAAGCGCCTCGAGAAGTTTCACGCAAAGTGGGTCGCAGAACTCCCATCCGTCCTTTCGAGCTTACGGACCACCCCGAGCCGAGCCACCGGCTGCACGCCTTTCTTCATGGTCCACGGATCCGAGGCAGTCCTCCCGATGGACCTCGACTACGGCAGCCCGAGGACTCGAGCCTATGACGACGAAGGGAACCAAGCCTCTCTCGAGGACGCTGTCGACCAGCTAGATGAAGCACGCAGCGTCGCCCTGCTCCATTCGGCCAAGTATCAACAAGCCTTGCGGCGATACCACGACCGCAATATCAGAAGCCGGGCATTTCTAGTTGGCGACTTGGTCCTCCGATGAGTCCAGAACAACCGCAACTGCCACAAGCTGTCACCACCATGGGAAGGCCCTTACATCATCGATCAAGTCCTTCGCCCGGGAACTTTCAAGCTTAAAGACGAAGACGGCCGAGTTCTCTCCAACGCTTGGAACATAGAACAACTACGTCGCTTTTACCCTTAAAAGTATCTGTACTTTGTCAATTCGCTTATGATAATAAAAAGTACTAGCTTCAGTCCGAGTACTTTATAAGCTTCAGTCCGAGTACTTTATAAGTTTCGAGCACTTTTTCGAGTACTTTGCAAGCCTGCAATCGTTTTCTGAAGCACGCCTTTCGAGCTTTCTGACTAAGCAGCGAGCGACCCCTTCCTCGTACAAGGTCACCCGCCGCTCGAGGGCTCCACCCGGGGCACAGTGCCCCTCATTTTTTCGAAAAAATCATGACAAATGATCGCCCTCGTGTGCGATCGGCGGTACACTTTCCCGCTTCAAGGAAAAGAGAGACCAGCCTACGCGGCTTTATGATTACGGCCGTCCAAGCCTCGAGTGCCTACACCCCCGCGGCTACGACACTAGACTTGCGGGCAAGATCCAAGCCCCCGGGCCGATCTCCTTTTTTCCTAACGAGCGACAAAGGAACCGTCCCAACTAGTTTTTGCTTCCGACACTTAAGACCGCTGCCCGATATGGTTCGTCCTCCCGAAATCGCTCGGGGGCTGCGAGTCCGAGTAACGCGGCTATGCGACTAAGTCAAGCCTAACTCCCGAGTTCCTACGCCCCGACCGCTACGGAACGGGGCCCGGCTGGCAAAGTCCTAAGCTCTACCATCTCGGCTCGCGGTCCCAAAGCATTCGGAAGAAAATGAAAATAGAAGGCAACAGATAAAAGCATGAGCCACTTAACAAAAAACGAGTTCTCAACAGAGGAGCGACCCTTTGTAGGGAATTAACCTCATTTACATTACAAAATGACAGTCCTAAGTTCCCTACGTTTCTACTGTTCTGTTACAGCTAGAGGTCCCTCAGGGCGACGGCGATCATCTCGTCGGCAAAGGAAGAGTACTCGGCTTCAATCGTGTCGTACTCGTGGTCCTCATAGCCGGGAGCCCATCCACCTCGCAGGCAGTCCCACTCCATGCCTGGGTAGTGCGACAAGAACATGGCGACGATTCTTCGCACCACGCTCTGCCTAAGCTCCAAGGCCTGCTCCCGAGTCCTTCCCAGGATGAGGGCAATGCACTCCACCAGGGATGGACCGTCGCCGACGCTGAGCTCCTCCAGTAGGCGCTCGACGGCTTGGACCAGAGCCTGGTGGACCCCGGCCTTCTCCTCGAGGACTTTCTTAGTCCGCTCCGTCGCCTGCCTTGACCTCCGGAGATCCTCGACAACTCCTGCAGAAATTTCCTCATCTGAGTTATCATTGAAGAAAGAAAGCAAGAGGGAAGATTAGGGGAAACACGACGCATACTGGCCATCTCCTCCTTCAGGTCGCGGCCAACCTGCACCAGTTCCTGGTTCGTGGCAAAGGCCTTGGCGACCTCGCTCTGCTCCGTCTTCAGCTTGGCCTCCTGGTCGGCCTTCTGAGTTCGGAGGGCTGTACCCACGAACAAAGTCAAGCAGTTGGTGATCACTCGGAAGATAAGAGGGAAAACCATTCGTCAACTGAAAGAACTCGGAAGAACAACTTACTGGCGATCTCCTCCTCCCACTTCTGGGCGACTTCCCCAAGGTGAGCCCCCTCATCGGTGGCGGCCTTAAGTTTGCCAGCTAGGTCAACCGCCTCGCTATTGGCCTTCTTCAGGTCAAGGGCGGCGTCGTTGACGTCCTTCTGGAGGTCCGCCACCTTCGTCTTCAGGCTCTTGTTCTCCTGAGCGGTGGCCTCTTTCTCTCGGCCCGCGGCCTCGGCTGCCGTCCGCGCCTCGGCCACTCTCTTCTCGGCCTCGGTCACCCTCGCCTTGAGGGCGGCCTTCTCCTCTTCGGGGCGGGTGAGCGCCTCTGCCCCGGCCTACTGGGCCGCAACCAGCCGAGCCTCTAGCTCCGCCTTCTCCGCCTTCATCTGATCGACAGCTTGCCACAGCCCGGCCTCTCGACAGAGGAACAGAGACTTGTCCGAGCTGCGCTTCATGATTTCCTGCATCCAGAGATAACAAAATATGGATAGCGCGGTCAGCCACAATGAAAGCAGAGCCTTCTCAAAAACAGAAGGAAAACAGGAACCCCAATACTTACTCGGGCGGGCTTGATGATCATCCTATCGAAGGTCTTCTGTACGGTACGGAGGCCCTCGGCGACAGTCTCGCACACCTCCATCTCCGTCTTATCATTAAGCTTGAAGAGGGTCTGCCCCGGGTTTCGGCGGTCGACCCACATCAGCCGGCCCTCGCACGGCAGGTTGGGGTCGTCTTCAATGGATACTAGGGCCTTGAAATGACGATCCATCGTCATCAGCCCTGGGGTGTCGGTGAAGTCCTCCGGGATCCCCCTCAATGGGCTCAGGGGTCTCACGGACCCCGAGCTCGGCTCCCCTGCGGAGTGGACGTCGGCTCCCTGAGGATGGCCTGTCGGGGAGTCCTCGAGCATGATGACCTCCGGCGGCGCCTCCTCAGAAATGGCCTCGGGGGCTTCAACAATCGCCGCCAAAGGAGGGGCGGCAACCAAAGGGGCCCTGGGCGCCTCCGCCTCAGCTCTCTCGGGGACGACCTCGGTCTCCGGGAGGGAAGCAACCTCGCGGCCGACTGGCTCGGCGATGTTCTCCTCGGCGCCGGCCAGGGCAGCGGTGCAGAGCAGAGAGACTTCCCCTGCCTTAGGACGGCTTGCCGCCTCATGAGGGGCAGGGAGGATCGACCCTACCAGCTGTTGCTCTAGCTCCGCCTGGTACGCCGCAAGTTCCTCCTCCGAGGGGACAGTCTGCGCGACGCCCAGGCCCGTCAAGCTATCCCCGCTGCCTTGAGGGGTCTCCACCTCCATGGAGGGTGTCTCCCTCCGAGCAGTTTCCTCGGCCCGCTCGGCCGAGAGCCTTGGCGTCGGTGTTGGCACGGTAACCGGGGCATCGGCGTCCGGGGCCGCCGGGCGCAGTCTCTTCTGGGGAGCCGCCTCGAGCGGCTTGGAGGCCCGGCTGGAACAACAAAGGCACAGAAGCCCAACTAAGGAAGAAGCCGGACACCAAAATAGGAACTACTCGGAAAGAACAGAACATGACTTACCTCGCTGATACGGTTTGAGACCGCTTGACGCTTGTCGGCGTCGAATCCACTGAGGGCGACGGCCTCTTGGCCCCCGACAACGTTGTCGGAATGGGGACCGCCTGCAGGGAGTCGGCACCTCCACCCGAGTGGGGCGCCGCTTGATCAGTCGGGCCTCCTCCCTCGACACGGGAAGGGCCCGATTACCCCGTCGCGACCTCCACTGGGACGGAAGGAGCCCGCCTCTCCATCGCGGGAGATGCTGACGAATGGCTCCCCCCAGCTGGTCTCGCTTGCCCGGCTGAAGGAGGGACCGCGGAGGCGTCTCGCCCTCTACCTGAGGCCCTCATTATTGAAGGGGCCGGCGGATGACTCTTGTCCACCCGTGGTGAGTGTCTCCTAGGGGAGCGCGACTCCCTGGGTGGTAAGCTGCCCGAGGAAACACACTCCGACGAGTCGCGGCTCTTATCTCGTCGGGAGGGGGCCGCACTCTGGCGGGAGTCCCTCGGCTCCTCGGACACACGACGGGTGGGCGGAGGCGTGCGGTCGCGCCGCTCGCGCTGGCTATGCCCGGCAGACCGATGGGGATGGCCCGACCGACCACCCTCGCTCCTGTCCGCGCCCGGCTGCGGCGTCCTCTCGCTCCCACTGGGCCTCGGCTCCCGACCCACCACGACTGCCACGGACTTTACAGAAGGGGCACCCCTGCCCATCTCCTCCTCGTCACTCTCCGTCTCCTCCGAGTCCCCCTCCGCAGGTTCCGACTCGGGGTCCTCATCCTCAGAGACCTCATCGCCCAACCTCCTCCTCTTGGCCCGGTCGGCGTTCCTCGCCCTCTTGTCCACCTCGCGCTGCTTCCACTGCTCTCGGCGCTTCTTCTTCGCCTTATTCCTCTCGGCGGCTGCGCCGCCCTGTCCACGGGAAGAGGCGCTCGGGAGAAGGTGACGTCGGTGCTCTTCACCTAAAGAACTCGGGGTTAAAAGAAGAAAAGGGGCCCCAGACCAAATCAAAGGCAAGAGACAGGGTCCTCACGATGGCCTTGGTGCCGTCGTCCGGAAGCATCGGTAGAAGGTGACGCGGCGGGTACTCGAACCCAGCCTTCCACACTGCTGCCACCAACTGGCGTCGTACCTTGTCCACCGAGGGCGGCGACTGCACTGTCACCGTCCCCGCAAAGGGAGCCTTGTCCGGGGTCATCTGCCACATCTCGAGGGCGCCACCTCAGCGGCATGATCCCCCTTGAGAGGTAGCCGCCGATGACCTCCACCATAGTCACCCCCTGGTCCCGGAGCCAGCCGAGGGCTTTCCAGGCATTCCTGAGAAGCTTCTCCCAGTCCTTCTTCTCGGGCTCGTACGCCCACTTCTCGGGCGCCTTCTTGAACCACCCTCCGGTATACACTGGGAGGGGGTGCTTGGGGTCGTTCTTGAGGTAGAACCACCCGGGATGCCATCCCTTGTTCGAAGTCACGAGCTTGCCCGGGATGTAGTCCTCCGACCTCCCCTGCTTCATCTTCAGTGAGGCGCACCCGATCGTCGCAGGGACGCCGCCCTCATCAGTCAGCAGCACGAACTTGAAGAAGTACCTGAACAGATCCCAATGGACCTCTGTTCCCAGGTACCCCTCGCACAACGCCACGAACGTTGCCATCTGCTGGATGCCGTTCGGGTTGAGTTGGTGAAGCTCCAACCCGTACTCGTCCAGCATGGCTCGGATGAACCTCCCCGCGGGGACGGAAAACACGTGCTCATGGAACACGATGAACAAGACGACGTACCCGGACGGTGGTCGGGGAAAGTCCTCCAAACCTGGCTTCATCCACTCCTTGGCCTCCGTCAGCGGCGGGAGCGCTCCTCCCTACACGAGCCCCTCCAACTGCGCTTGAGTCACGGTGGAACGCACCCAGTTCGACATGGCGGATTCACGGGGAGAGGAAAATGCGAACTGGGAAGGAGGATTCGAGGATGACGGCGGGTTGCAAGCGTGGCGGCGGAAGGCGCGAGGGAGGCGCAAGTGCAGCAGCGGCAGCAGAGGAGACGAAGGCGCAGCGGAAGGCGAAAAGGCCAGGGGTGAGTTTAACCCTAGACGGCCGCGGCGCAGAGCAATAAAAAGGGAGGCGAAGCGGGGCGGTGGAATTAAAAGGACGGGCCCACCATCGGCACTGCTGCGACGTGCGCCCGTCGTTTCGGCTGACGACCTCAAAAGGCGCGCCCCTCCTTCACGCGGCGTAAGGCGGGCCGACGTCTCCGCCCCCGGCCCATCAGCGGTTGTGTAGGGCTCCGGCCCAACAACTCCCCTTCTCGACTAACGCCTGAACTCTTCACTACCCCGACGACCTCCAAGGGAAACTACTCGGATCCATCGACTCTTTAAGCCTTAACAAGAGTATCTACTCTTCCAAGGCTCGGAGGCTACACCCGGCGGGTGCGCTCGCGCGCTACCCACCGGAAGAATCATGGCTCAACATTTCCTCATAGCGGCTAAACCTGGGTGCGAGTCCTTCACTCCCACCCAGTCTCGGGGGCTACTGATGAGGGCCTAGACCAGGGGTGGCCAACCAACCCTCTGATCAACGATGCACCGCCGATCTTCTTTCCAAAAACAGGAATCAACACCCCAGATCGATCGGATCCTCTACGTCCGAGTAGTTTTGGGCCTACTCGGGAAAGCCCCGTGTGGGAGACTATCCTCCGACGAGTCTCCGCCTCGCCCGACGAGTCCCCGCCTCGCCCGACTGGCTTGCTTGGTGTCACTCCCCGCTTTTACCCATTCCGGACCGTACCTATTTGGTACTCGCCATGTCAGAGTGGAATGGGCGCCTGTCCTTCGCCACGGCAGCCACAGGGACGCCCGTCTCGTCAGTACAGGAACACTACAGTCCCAGGAAAGGACGCTCGCAAGCTCACGCGGAGACACCTGGAGTCCGAGGGAGACACCTGGAGTCCGAGGAAGACACCTGGAGTCCAAGGAAGAACAGTACGGGTCAAACACGACCCGAAAACCACTCGGGGACGTACCCGAGAAGCCATCCTCACCAACTACTCGGACGCCGCCGGCTCCGGGTCAAACGGAGCACCCCATTCCGTCAACACCAACCACTATAGTGGGCACCTGTACGTCTCGTACGGCTCAGGACACAAAATGACGGCGAGGACCCCGGCGCTGTAACTAGCTTTGTAATTCCTTCCTTTTTACCCTCCTCCTTTCTTGCTCCCCTTACAACTATAAAAGGGGACCCGGGGATGGTCGAGAGGGAGGTTGAAAAACACTCGAACAGGCACCACTCTGTAACACTCCACACAGGGACTTGGGGCCATACTCCCTCTCCCGACTAGTTTGTATCCCCTACTACAGACTTGGACTCAAGAACATCGGCTCACACTGGATGTAGGGTGTTACTCTCCGGAGGACCGAACTAGTATAATTTCCTGTGTCTCTTGAGCCACCATCCAGCTCCCTGACACACGATTGTAGAAATATTACTTACCAGGGGTAGAGAACCCCGACAATTATCTTAAACGTTTGTCAAACAAGTACATGACCAGTAAAACTTCAAATCATATGATGAAGCGACACAATTCCGGTGTAGTGGAAAACATCTATCTCTGTCTATTTCTAAAGCTTCTCTCTTTTCCAATCTAACATGTGGGTCACCTGGTCCATCGAACCATGGCATGTCACCTTATCCATCGAACCATGGCTCCAACTTTCGACATTGGTTTTTGCATCGGGTCAGAATCCTAATTGAACTTATCAATATTAATCAATACTCTAATTATCTCTACCTAATATTTCGTCTGTCACCCCCATAGTACCCACATGTGGGCATATTGTATCCATCTCCAAGTAAGAACGAATCAAAATTGGAAAACACGAGAAAACATACTAGAGCATCGACATGCTAAATTAGAATAGAAAAATGAGTCCGGCGTTAATTGGAGCAAAAATAGCGTAATTAGCTGTAGCAACACACAAGCATTGTGCTAGTCAATTTAATATAGGGTCAGTTTATTGACTCGGGTAGGATGAGAAGGGTGGGAGAAACACCGTGGAGGACGTGAGAAACACCAAAAAGAACCCATTGTTAATAGTATGGACTTGTCCTTGAGGGTAGTTTGGTAATAGTTCATGATGACATTTTTGTGGTTTTTGTTGGAAGGGAGGTTAGGTGTGGAGAGTAATTCAGGAAATGATCAATTGATTCAGATTTTTGGATAATGAATCCTTTGTATCATGGCCCTTGGAATTTGTTGGTTTTATTTTTCCCCTAAATAAGTGGATCTTTTTGCGATTTTCTAGAAGCTCAAGGTCTTTTCTAAAGGTTTGTAGGCACCTCTTTGAAAATATTTGAATTTTTTAGGCTTTTAGTATTTGTGTTCTTTAATAGATATTTGGATATATAGCTACCATGACTAGTTTGCTATATAAACATGCTTTTCTAATAGGAGAAGGAAACATTTCCATATATATTTACTCTTCCTATATGTATGTATGATCAAGAAAGAATAATGTAATTCTTGTACATTGTCCAGTAACAATATGTATGCATGAAAAATATGCTCAATGCCGATATCTATGCATGAAAAATTGTAATGAGATGTATGCATGTATGTGTATATATGAATCAATTATATTTATTTTATAATTAAGATGAGATGCAGTCAGATGAAAACCATACGCACTAGAATAGGGTGCTAGGGTAGAAGATATAATGATCTTGCGACCACATACATGTTTTTTTTATGTGTTTGTTCTTAGGTTAATAGCATAATCTTAGCACATCCTATGTGCTCAAAACACCATCGTTATTTACCAAAAGTCCAAAACCTAGAAGCATATAATTTTGGGTTCCACAAAAAGTTTCAAAGATTGTGTCATACCATGACACATATTGGAATATTAAGTTTGTAGATTTCTAGTAACTAGCATGTAATAGTTCATACAATAGCTTTTTAAAATGCCGCGTAGGAGGCTATGGGCTTATGATGTACTTCATACTCTCGCTTGAAATGGTTTGTGCAAAAAACATTTAAGAGAAATATAACTTTTCCTGTATAATTATTATTTGTATTATCTTGTGTGATACTAAATCTTATACTACTGTAGTTGCTAATCTTGCAGACCATTCAAAATACATTATATTCAGCAATCAAAATATGATGCAAGAAAGGCCAAAACTGATGATCTATTTATATAGTTTCTAATCATTGTTGATGAAGTGAGAATTGATGTATAAGTAACCAAAATATGTACTAATGTCTAAAATTTAGTAGTTAGACACACCATTGAATCTAAATTTTAAATAATTTTTGAAGGACTAACCTTTTTCTACCCATATGACTTTACAATATCCCAATGTATTTTCCTAGTTGTGTTTTAGAGTTCACTAGGAGTTTAGAGAACTAAATATTATAAGTTATCATGACCTGATCCACTAGTTGCATCAATTACGCGAGCCTCAACCATGCCGAGTTCATGTGGTGGTTGAACCTTGTCACCACGGTTGGGCCATTGGCATTCATATTCAAGCCAGTCTCTTAACATGCTCATGCCCGTTCTTGCTTAAATTGTGCATGTGTTGATTGATCAACATATACGTCACTAAAATCTTAGAGTTTCTATTAGACACCAACAGTCAAACTAAGCTCACCTTGGTTGGATCGCACGAATAAATCACGATAAGTTAAATCTTACCTTGGCCAAGATCATAAATAGTTATTATTTTATCATTAAGAAAAATACACAACAGATATGGATCCATGGCCAGCACTGGAGATGATAAGAATACCTTGCATATAATCATTGATACTTGTTAGCATATTTGGTGATGACTCATCTAACTCTCGAAAGGGGAAGTTACATCTTTTTCTCTAGAGTCTATGCACTCTACTGCCGTCGACACACTCGAACGGGAGGATTCCATCCCTATAACCCCTTCATTTAATTAACATTAAGCATGCATCATTTAAGCACCATTATGCACTTAACAAAAGGGTTAAGCCCAGCCACAATTTGGGTGGCGGACAGTCCGCCCTGCCATGTAGGCATAGTCAATAAATCCCCAGTCAACACCCTGCCACGTCAGTCGCGGACGATCCGCGCCTCATGGGCGGATGGTCCGCCAGCACCACCCCGGTGCGTGTTGCGGACGGCGAACTCTTGCGCCATGTCGCCCACCCGGTCCCACTCGTAAGTCATGCCCCATTTCCTCACCAGAGCCATTGCGGCTTCCCCTCTCCTCCTCACTCACTCAAACTCTCTCTCTCTCCCTCTCTCTCTCTACAATCGAGCCATGGGAGAGCTCCACCATCCGAACCACCATTGAACCACCACCACCTTGTCGGAGTTTCGACGGAGGGTTGATGGAGTTTGCCAGAGCCGCGCTCCACCACCTCGGCGACATCTTCTTCCTTGGGGATTGGAGATAGGAGCTTCCCCAAGCTCTTCTTCTTCTCCAAGATCAAGCCAAGGATGACCTCAAGCTTCCCCAACGCCGCTCTACTCTGACCCGTGGCACCTTACCGGAGTTGCTCTCACCACAGGTGAGCCATCCCTTAGCATGATCTCATTCCATTGCTTAGGATTTGAATCCATGTATCCCTTAGAGCCATTTCACCATGGATGATCTAGAGCTTTGAAAACATAGTTCATGTCAAATCCATTAGCCAAGGTGAACTCCCCACATTCCCAGGAGCCCATAGAAACAAACCCCATCCCAAATCGTCACAAGAGTTGTCGTCAGTGAACTCGCTAGCGAGCCTTCGCTACAGGCACGGATGGTCCATTGTTCATGTGTGGTCCTACCTTGAGGCTCTGCACATTTCTTAGTCGTGCAGTCCCTATGAACTACAAATGGTCCGCCGGCCATTCCGAGTCCCCCAAACAGCCCCGAGGCATGATTCTACTGAGGGCGAAATTTTGCACTGCAGACGGTCCACCCTTTCCCACTAAATCTTGTCCCGTCAGGATTTTTTCATCCAAATGGTCCACACTTGCCCCAGGACAGTTCACTGGAGGGTCCGCCGCTATGGTTGGACGGTCCGCCACTTAGGTGCGGACGTTCCGCCCCTCCTCATCCATCGCCTATATTTTTAGGTTTGCTTCACCTACTAATCGCCCCAATGCTCAGGGATTACTCTATATGGAAAGCTCGTTGCGTCGCCCTCCATATGCCCCATCAGGATGTGTCACTTTTCTTAAGCGGTACAGTATCTCGGGGTGTCCGACAGGGCCACAACTCGGCACCGCGCCACTCGGGGCTTCACCCCCCGGGTCTGACCAGGATCATCCCTAATGATTCCTTTTTCCTTGAGCACCGCCCACTCTTGTGTCGGCCTAATGACTCAAATGCTTCAGCTGATCATGATGGGGTTCCTCTTCATCACTAGTTCGTCACGCGCCTGCACGTTGCTCGTGGACTTGTGGGATAAGGGTACCCCTGGGCCCATCACCGACAAGGGTGACAGTCAGCCTGAGCTCACATCTGACAGTGATGTGGGCTGACCCAGGGCCGACCCATGAGGATCTTCGAACTTGGTGGACAAGACTGGTGATGACTTAGCCCGCAAGGCGTGTGGTGTGATACTCGGATCCTACATGGAGATCACGGAGATTATGTTGTAACCGGCTCAGATTAGTTTCCCTTGTTGTAGCCAGATAGGATTAGAGATAATCGACCTATAAACCTTGGGTTGTCGGCTTATATAGGGCGGCCTTGGTTGACCCCCTGAGGGATAGGCAATCCTCCTGTAACCAAAAACTCGCCATTGCTTCCCGAGATTTGCCGAATAGATCAATTCTAAACCACCGAGCATAGGACGTAGGATCTTATACCTCCGGGTAGCACAAATGTGTATAAACCTTGTGTCGCCTGTGTTCCCTTGAGCTCCCTAGCTCTACGATCACACCCGCCTACAAATCTACCACTTGGGTACCCTGTTGTGGATTGCCGGACCTTAGGTTCGATACCTACACTTGTGCAATGTAACCAACTTATTTAGATCTACTTTATACATGTTTAAGAATTATTTATCATGTTAGTCATTTCATGCATCATTGCAATCATTCATGGTATATTTATTTAACAAGCATCATTGCATCCGCGTAGAGAACGAAGCACCGAAAGTTGAGGATGCGGAGCCCGAGCCTAAGCCAGAGTCCTTCTCTTAAGACATCCCCGCCGAACCTCAAGGCGTCCTTACTAAGCATGTCTCTCCCTATTTTGGATCAAATGTGTATATGGGTTTTGATTGTGCATATTTTATATTACCTAATTATGCTCGAGTAGAACAGAACCATTGCATTAACGACCTTAACTAAGATTGATCCTCCATAGTTGAGTATGCTTGCTAGGTGTCATGAATATTTGCTTAGCCTGGCTTAGTTCTGGTAGAAGTCAAGAGGTGCCAAGGTCACCACCACTTACGAGCTATAGGGTGTATGTTTAATTATATCAATTATATATAGTTGAATTAAAATACGAGCAATGTCAAATGATGAAGCATGACTCGAGCAAGTGTTGGAACACCATGATAGGAGTGGAGCCCAAATGGTTAGACTTGCTTGGGTTAGTTAAACTACCGTTGCGTTATCGCTCTGCTACTTGAGCAATATTTCATACAAACCACATACTTAGAATGGGATTGTAAGCCAAGTAGTATAAGTTGCCCGGATCACCCATCCGGTATGTCTCGAGTGTGATGAGATGTAGCTAGTGGATTCTAGGGCATCTATCCATTTTCGGGTGCTGATATGGGCGGTTGGCGCAGGTATGCAAAAGGATGGGACATGAACCGATGCTTTATCCTCAATCTAGGGTATGGCAGATAGTCTTGTCGGGTAAATCCTGTGGATCATCTTTTGTACTCATGGTGTTGCCGTTAAGTTGTTAGAAGTAATGTGCAGCCAGAGGCCGTGTTTGGCTTCTTGTATCCCGCGGACAGAGGTGCGGGGGAGAAGTAGACAACTGGTGGATATGTGGAAGGCCTGTGGATTATCAGCATGTAGCATTGACCTTCTTATGTACCATTTGTATCGTATGAGAGCAATGATAGACTTTTCGCTGCAAACTCTTGAACTCGTATGGATAGTTATATGCGTGATGATGTGTTCACTTCTTGTGGTTTGTGAGGTGTATATAAATCCTGGTCTTGTAAATGGCATATCTCAAGGACGACTAGGATTACTCTTTTTTAATCTAGTTAGTCAACGGATTTTGACTTGAACATCTCAAGGAACGATTGGGATTACTCCTTTTTAATCTAGTTGGCCAATTGATTGTGACTTGATTAAATAGGTGTAATTTTGGCGGTTGCTCACAATCCCCTTCCTTGTTTAGTGTTTTAGCACATTTACTTCATGTTGTGACTTCTGTTTCAACAACTATGACCACACATCACGGGCACGCTTCGAAGAATCTCCTGTGGTTCCATTTGCATATTCCTTCGCTTTTGAGTTTCTTCATCAACAGTTTCCTCGCATGGCCTCTGATGGTGGGGTTAGCATTTACATACAACTAATTAGAGAGTGATAGAAAAATATGAGATGTAACTAATTATAACATTTGATCCACACATATTCAAATGAATAATGTAAGATTGCTGGTTTCTTGAAAAGGAAAAAATAATACACCTAAAATTCAGATGCGGTCGGGTGTATGAGGCATTTCTCGAATTCTCGTTATGCGAACTCAGAAGTCAGAACTCTGCCGTGGTACTACGTTGCGTAGCGTGGTGATCGCGCTCTGGTCTCTGCGTAGTCACAGTGCACGCTGCGCACCCGGCGCAAGCGGGCGGTGAGCGCCAGCTGTTGGCGTTCAACAATTTCATTTTGAAAGGGATTTGAAGAGGATTAAATCTTCAACAAGTTGAAATTTCACTCAATTTTTCAATCTCCTTCAATCCTCTTAGAGAATGAAATAACCGAACAAGACCTGAAGCGCTAAACCACGGTATATGCCGGTTCAATGGTACGGTACCGGTTTTAGAACTGGTACCGATGGCTCTTATCATCCGGTACCGATGGACAGTTCTCTGCCAGTGGCAGCGATGCCCAAATTGAAGAAGAAATTAGCACGTACACCCTTCACCATCCTAGGCTTATTAATTTACTCCGTGGGGATCGGAACCGTGCGCCGCCTCCCTCCAAAACGATGTCGTGTCGATGTGCATCACCGAGTAGGCATCAGGCGTACGTGTTGGCGACGTCGGCGAGGTGCGCCGCGAGCTCCGCCGGCGCGGAGAACATGGCCATGTGGTCGGCGCCCGCGATCTCCCTCACCTCCGCCACCGGGCAGCCGGCGATCATCGCCCGCTGGTAGGACTCCAGCATGGCCTGGTCCTGCTTGCACACCACGTACACCTTGCTCACCGCGCCGTACCTTTCCTCCCTGAACGGCGCCTGGCTCCGCAGGTCCTCCACGTAGTACGAGCTCACCCGGGCCAGGCTCTGCGACAGCGTGTAGTCCTGCCACCGAAGATCAAAGAACACGAAGCAAAAAATCGATTGGATACGTACTCTTGATTGAGGAGGAGAATAACAAGGTAGCTATTCGATTGGCAAAACACATGAGAATTTGGACCTCCGGTGGGCTGAGCTGGTAGAGCTTGTGGCGCAGGAATTCGGGCCCCAGGAACACCGAGGGCGGGACGTGCTCTGCATCCGTAACGCTGTCCATCCATTCCGTCAGGGTAAGCTGGAACAGGGGATTACGTCAGCCTCAGCTCTGCTAACGTCAGCTACGACGAACCGTTGAAAAGTTACAAGGCCGGCGGCCGGGGGCGTTACCTTCTCGATGACGTGCGAGCGCGGGTTGGCGCAGTCGGGCAGGAACGCCGTGACGAACACGGCGGCCGCGACCTTCTCCGGGAACGCCTCGGCGGCGAGCGCGATCCCCATGCCGCCGAAGCTGTGCCCCACTAGGACCGCCCTCTCGCCCTCCGGGAGCGCACGGAGCGCGTCCAGCAGCGGCGCCGTGTAGTCCTCGAAGGTGGGCGCGTCGCGGAGCTGGCGCGCGTCGATGCCCGACGCGGCCATGTCCAGCGCGTCCACGCGGTGGCCGGCGGCGCGGAGCAGCGTGGTGACCCGGTACCAGCACCAGGCGCCGTGCCCCGTGCCGTGCACCAGCACGATGCGCGTCGCCCCCTCGGTCGCCGTGGCAATCGCTGGCGCGGACATTCTCGGTGTTGGCTACTGGTATCTCTCTCTCTCTCTCTGACCTTTAATTTTCTCTGGGAGAAGGGTTCTTGAGATCCTGCATATATGTAGATAGAGGTAAACTGCGTGCAGGGGCGGATACAGGCCTTGGGCCACTAGGGCCATGGACCTAGGCGTGGCCCAAAATACCCCTTATACCTCTCTTCAATTTGTATGGGCCAGCGAAATTTTATGGGAATTGGCCCTAGTCCGCGTTGGCCCAGAAGCACAGAAGGCAGGGTCGCAGGGACACCTTCCTCTCCCAGCCTCCCGTCCGAAGAGGCCCAGGCAGAGCCGCGGAGACGACTCCGCGGGCGAAGCGGCGAACGCGAGCGCCGAAGTCCGAACTCCGAACCCTAGCCGCCGCCCCGCCGGCTGCCGCCCGCCCGCCGCCGCCGCCGCACCGCCCGCACCTCCGGACTCCGGCCTTGCTGCTGCGGTGCTGCCCGCTTTAGTGCTGCTGCCTGCTAGGCGCTGCGCCGCTGCCGGCCTGCAGCCCTCGCGGCCTCGCAGCGCGCCGGCGCAGCTGCGCAGGGCGCAGGTGCCGTGCGCGGTGCGCCCGTGCGGCCGAGGCCGACCGACCGACGAGGGCACGAGCGACGAGCCGACGACTGAGCCTGACTGCCTGAGGACCGAGGTCAGTTCTCACTTCTCTGATTAGTTGATTTTCCATGGCTTAATGTCTTGATTATATTAGTTGATTTCCTTGTTAATCCGGCAATTCATAAATGCTTTTATGTTGCAATTCGTAGACACGATGAAGGGAGAGGAACAGAATCAGAAGAAGAAGAAGAGATGCAGGACATTGACAATGACATCTTTTTTTCTCCGGCTCCTACTCCAGTAATTTCATCAAACCCATCTTTTGTGCAACCAGAACTGGAAGTAGGAGTACGAGAAACATCAGAAATTGGAGAAGCTAGCAATGTGAATGTGAATGGTGAACCGGAAGTAGAAGGTAGCAATGATCCTAATGTTGTACTTAATGATGGTGACATTATTGCTGATCCTGGCCTACGCATACCAATTGAGAAAATGCATCCAAACCTTAGGGATGCAGCCAAAAGAGCATATATCTTGAAGGGTCCATGCCAACCAAAAGGTCATAATTATCCAGTAAGAAAGATATATGGTCGCAATAGGCATTTTAATGATAAGTGGTTCACAAATCATCCATGGTTGGAATATAGTGTTGCTAAAGATGCTGCCTTTTGTCTCTATTGTTACCTCTTTAAACAACCAAGAGCTGAAAATTATGGTGTTGATGCTTTCACGGTTAATGGGTTCCGTGGTTGGAAGGATGGACTACTTTATTTTATTGCATTTTTTATGAAATTCGTTGTACGTTTAAACTTTGAATTGAGATACTTTATGAGCCTAAGTCATGCTTTTTAGCTGGTTATATGCGCTATCGCTATTGTTACTACCGTTATTTGGACATAGGATATGTTTGGGTAGTTTAGTCGCTTTGACAAGTGGCCCTAGGCGTGAAAAATGATTTGGTCCGCCACTGACTGCGTGCTGTGCTTGGGGATATATGATGAGCTCGTGCGTCACGGCTGAGGTGAGAATGGAGCCAGATATACTACCATGCCGCCATGCGTCCATGCTCGTCACTCTCTCCGTCAAAGTCAAGCGCTAATGGTTGGCAACCTTTCGTTTTCTCGGCGTTCTGGTTTTGATGTGGCAACGCAATCAACCCAGCGCCGCCGCCAGGGGATCGGCAATGCGGCAACCATGCAGGTTCCTGCGACTGCGAGTGGCAGTAGCCACTTGCAAGTGCAGAGAGCCCATGTCACATCCCATCTATGAATGAGACAGATCAATGTCTTATCCTGAAACAAATCGGCTGGTAGAGATAAGAGCGTCTGTTTCCTTGGATCAATCTTTCATCTTTGCACACATGTCACGCCATACGTCATACATGGTCCACAGTTTGTTGTAGTTTCAGACTCAGAAGTCAGAACGCAGTGTTGCCGTCTGGCAGGCTTCATTTGTCAACCCATGCAGGGCACTTGATCAGCAAATTCGCAGTCATCAGGTCGATGGCGTTACAGAATTGCGCGTCTGAATGCTTACAAAGTAGATGAAAACACGAATGGAGAAAACAAGAGGAAACACTTCTTGTTCGTTTATGAACCTAAATGATTGGCATATTTAATCAGGGATACAAGTTTCGATTTATCTGGGCATTAGGTGGACCCAAAACTCATCCAGTTGAACTAATATGGATTTAAAAGCATGATAAGTGGAAGAAAAATAAACTAGTGGCCCTGTTTGTTTGAGCTACACCTTTTGGACCTTTTCGAAAAAACTGCTCCTGGCTTTTGATTTGAAAACAATAATAGCTTTTAGGGCATGTTTGGAAGAGCTCCAACTCCAGAAAAAATAGCTCCACTCCATCAACTCTATGTTTTTTCAGCTCCACTCCATGAACTCTAGGAAAACAAGGAGTTGACATATATATATTTGGCTAATTGGCGCTGACTCCAGCTCCATGAAAAGGAGACTTTGGGAGAAATAGTCTATTTTGCCATTTGAATCTTTTCTTCGCTTGAGCTACAGTACTATCTATTAAGGCATGTATATAGTTTTTTCAGAAAAAGAAAATATATATACTAGCTGATGCAAGTAGGCAAGTAGCATAGATAAGGCATCTCACGCTTAGTCTATGAATAGAAATGTAGTACTATCCAACGCACCAACTTACTCCCTCCGTCCCAAAAAGAATACAACTCTCAATTTCCGAGAAATCAAACAATTTCAAGTTTGACTAGATTTATGAAAATAATACTAATATTTATGGTATAAAATAAATCTCATTATATTAGTCATGGAATATATTTTCATACTAAATTTATTTAGAAACATAAATGTTAATAATTTTTTATATAAACTTGATCAAACTTAAAATTGTTTGACTTTTTGGGAAACGAGGGTTGCATTTTTTTTTTGACCGAGTGAGTATGCAGGAAGGCATCATCATATTTCCATGGCCTTCGTTGTCAGCTTTGAAAGATGCGACACTTTAACATATAGACTAATAGTCAGATTTGACTAAGGCCTTCTCCGACGGTGCCATGTCAGTTAGCTCATAGCATTAAAATATAATATTTTATCTAGGTGAAAGAGAGAGAGAGAAAGAGAGGAGAGATATGAGCTACCTCTTGATCAAGAGATAGTCTCATACACACATTATAACACACATTCCAAGACTATATGTGGTTGATATGTGAGTCCATTCATATTTTGAGATATGTGCTAAGAGCTAGACCAATTGACAAGATGTCTCTTTTGTCACTTTACTAGGATCGTGCCAGTGGGTTGTTACGGGACAAATACAAAAATTAGAAGTGCTGAAATTTAATAAAGGAAAAATCATGTTTACCAAGAGCACCAAATATACGTGGCAAGATAGGAAGGATACATTCATATTTTATAATTCAAACGGAAACAAAATGTTACGGACGGAATGTATATAATACAATTCAAACAAATCACTGGTTATTTAAAACAGTTCAAACAAAACTTAAAGTAGTAATAGTTCAATCAACTCTATTTTATCGATAACTTGGTAACTCGATGGATATGTTATCAACATTTTCAATGTGCATAGGTTGGTACTTATCATCCTGTGAAACCAATCATGATTCTCCTCAACATCCATGTCTGCCTTGTTTAGTGTGTCTGCTCCATCTACAAATATTTTGCACAGCATATGAGAAACAAAAGGAATTCTTCTGGTAAGACATCATAGTTGATTGAAGATCCACCTATGGCATTGAGGTCAAAGAATTCTAGAAAAAAGAGATATGTTCTCAGACAATAGCTATACCATCACGGCCATTACACCTATATACCATCCTCTAAAAAGATCAAAATATTGCTAAAGAGACACTTGTTTCAGATTTTTAATAAATTATGTTTGAGCAAGAGCCACATTTACCAAGATTACCAGGTGAATGGGAAAAGGTGATTCTTTTGTATCATAATTAAGGCTGTGCCTAGAATAGTAACATAAGCAAACAAAAATATAAGAATCTGGTCGTCGCAAATAGCGACATACAAAATGCAAGGAGTTCAACGTCTTAGGCGGCATATGTGCTAATACAGATTTTTTTCCAAAAATAGTTGCATGCTTGTCCCTTGAGAAGCACGCAAGGAGTTCTATGATACTCAACCAACCAACCAACCAAACTGCTAAATCGACTGCACATTCTAGAAATAAGCAAAAATTGCTTATGGACACAGAAAACCAGGGAGGAAAAAAACCAAAAATTGCTTATGGATGGAGGAATCCAGGGGGAATCAAAAGAAAGAACCAAGCCACACAGTATACAGTCTCAAACTCCCATAAATCCATAATCATCATTTGCATGCTACATCCTATCTATGTGCTGATTATTAAATCACAAAGTTGTGAAAGAGTAAAGTGAGTGTTGGTACCTTGTAATCCTGCAATAACCATAGTAAGACTGACAAGTTCTTGGAATAAGAAAGGAAAGTAGTATGCACTCGAATACCTGGCAGAACTTACATTTTGTGCCTTGTTCGTCCCCTTCATAGTAAGTACATCTGAAATCTAGATTTTTTGCCTAAACTGAAAACAACAATATTAATACTTTCAGTGAAAATGATTAAATCCCTATATTTATCCTTATTCAAATGCAAATGTCACTTCATATCTTTTCTTGATCTAGATTTGAGGAATGGTGCAAGGGGCAAATAGCGAATGACATACTAGGGTTGGATTATTTGCTGCTGCCATCTATTATCTTAAAAGCTTGAGTGACCTCATGAAGTTTGATAAGCCCCTGAAGTTGCCCTTCCTGACAGCATGCTCATCATAATTCAAGCACCACCCTACATGGCCTTTCAAAGACGAACAAAATGGGTTCATTTCTGACACACTAAGTATAGTAACAGTTGGCACAGCCCCTATCTCGCACTCATCACACGGCAGCTGCTCAAGGAAGAAGATGAACAGGAGCTTTTTCTTGGCGACGAACGCCATGGAGACTACTCGCATGTATCTTGGCCTTGTTTTTTCACTGGAACGGAACGCACCCCATCACACAGGAGCATGGGATACAAATAGGCCGAGCCGCCGAGCTGTATATATGATGAGTTTATATCGTTTGGTCATTTTGGTCCAGTGAATGTTAGAGCATCTCCAACAGCATACCTAAACAGGATACCTATACCTAAAAACTGACAGATTACCTAAAAACCAACAAAAATTTGCTCCAACAGCATACCTATATGGATACCTATACCTAAAATTTTTAGGTCTCAACCTAAATTTCTCTCTCCTGAACCAAAATATAGCAATCCAAAGGGTGGATACCTATTTCTCTCATGAGAGGAGAATGGACAAGGAGAGGGGCACTGACAGGCAGGTCCATTCGTCAGTGTCTTGTATCTAGAAAATAGTCTCTTGTTTTAGGTATGCTGTTGGAGAGAGCAAGTTTTATGTACCTAAATTTTTCTCTCTTGTACCTAGAGCAAAATTTTAGGTCTCCAATTTCAGATATACTGTTGGAGATGCTCTTAGATTGTGCTCTATGGTCAGTAGCTTTGCTGACAATTCCAAATTATAGTAAAAAATGTTGCAGTACCCACATGAGACTAACATTGATGAAGTTCCGTTTAACATTCAAGGACACTCAGAATCTGCATCTCTGTAAAAGCAGAAAGTAATACTGAAATAGGTGATTTCTTAGACAACTTACAATTGCACGATCCCTCTGTCCTCGCCCAAGAACGATGAGCAGCCTAAGAACTGTTGGGG
>CM014274.1:39669767-39726583 GCA_004135705.1 Alloteropsis semialata
TGCCACTCTGGGTTGGCCACGTCGGATTATGTGGCTCCACGTCGGATTATGTGGCTGGCGTGGCTGCGTCAGGGCCGTGGATGTGCCGCGGACATACATGAAGGACCTGGATAGTTACTTTGAAAGTTGGAGTACGCGGATGGGAAGGAGCCAATAGTTGAGGGATGTACTGTGCATTTTACTCTAAAAATAACTACATAGAGGGAGTTGCACACTCGAGTTAGACCAGTAGTCATCGTAAATAACTCAAGACACATGGCTAGAAGCAAGGAAATAGACAAGAGACTCAAAGAAGGATGTGGCGGACGAGTTAGATCGGAAACAATGTCACAGTTTCATCAGCTGGTCGTTGTCTAGCACGGAGCGTTTTAATGGCCGTTCATCCTGTGGTGGCTTAGCTTGCACTAGTACACAGGGTCATGCTGTGATCGTTGGGTCTGTATTACGCTTCTAGCACCGAATAAATGTGTCGGCTATGTAGCGCTGCAGCCTTCATCCTCAGATCACACAGGATGGACACAGTTCCGAAAGGTGACTTCTGTCGTAGGCCGACCGGATGAATGGGTGGCTGAAGTGGCATCGGGCAACTCCGAGCGCGGCACCAAATGAAGAGACATTGGTCCGTTGCGTTCTGTTTTACCCAGACCGGATAAAACTGTGCCAAGGGGAAGTCAGACCCAGCTACTGTCGTGACCACCGAATGAATGGGCATTCGTCCGGTGCTCTCTATTGGTGACTCACCGTATAAAACTGTCGTTTAGGCAACATCACGGTCAACTATGTTCGCGCCACCATATGAACAGTGTTTATGTAAACGTTGTGTGATCGTGCCGACGGAATGAAAGGGCATTCAAACGCTCCTGTCTATGGTGTGACGAGCGTATAAAATGTTGGTCATATAGTCGATTAATATGCAAGTGCTTACAAATTTCAAATTTGAATATAAGTTAATATAGTAATGTGAAGACGTCCCCCTTCATACCCTCTGAGGCAATCAATCCTTACAATACACATGCATACAAATTGAAATTTGAACAGAAGGTAATATACATGTCATATCTAGCCGGTGACAATTCTTGGTTCTCCATCATTTCGTGCCCATGGCTTTTCGCCCCTTTTTATGCCTGCTTCTACATTCTGTATCTTCTCTAGTAGATCTTGGAAGAGGTTCATTTCTTCGAACTGATTGTATTGTTCGACGTCCTCAACTCTGTCAGCTCCTATAATAGCTTGTTTTCCAGGGATCACAATGTGCTTCTGTTTTTTAGAAGGGTCGATTACATAAAGAACCTGTGCAACATGTGAAGCAAGTATCCAAGGGTCATCTTTGTATCCAATATTTTGGAGGTCAACAATTGTTAGCCCATAGTTGTCCACCTCAACACCTCTTGGGTGGTTCACCCATCTACACCGAAAGACGGGGAACCTAATATTACAACCATAGTCTAGTTCCCATATATCATCTATGATGCCATAATATGTGATGTTTTTGCCGGTATTTCCGTCTAAGGCTTGTGTGCGAACACCGCTATTTTGAGACACGCTTTTCTTGTCTTTTTTGGCAGTATAAAATATGTAGCCATTAATATCATAACCTTGCCATGATGTGACCTGAGCGGATGGTCCTGATGCCAATCTTTTGATTGTTTTTTCTTCTATGGTTTCCCCATCTGGTATGTCCTGATCCTTTAACCAATCGACGAATCGACGCTTGTGCTCCTTTATGATCCAATCTTGTGAGCGGCCATGACTTTCTGCTCTTACAACATCCAGGTGTCTTTGGATGAATGGTCCCATTAGTGCGATGCGTTGTAGGACACTGTAATGTGCTAGTTTTATCTCATTCATGTCATTGTCGATGAATGTTTTCCTCCCCGCTATGCCGATACCATCCAATCTTCCCTGATGAAGTGACACTGGTAAACCAATCCCCAAATTATCTTTTAGATAAGCCAGGCAGCACTCGATGACTTCTTCAGTACTGTATCCCTCTATCATGCTTCCCTCAGGGTTTGCACGATTCAGTACGTATCGGTTCAAGATTGACAAGAAACGCTCGTATGACCACATTTCGTGTAAGTATAGGGGACCCAGTGCCCTTATCTGATCTACCATGTGAATCATGAGGTGTTCTGTGATGTCAAAAAATTGTGGAGGAAAGCACATCTCAAGCTGCACCATGGTCTCCCTGACAAAAACCTGCAGATCGTCCAATTCGTCTTTGACAATCACCTTCTGAGAAATTCTGTCGAAGAAGTAACACAACCGAGTGATCACCATCTTTACGTATACTGGCTTGATCGCCCTGATTGCAATTGCAAGGAACACAGTCAGCATAACATGGCAATCGTGACAATTGTATCCAGTAAACGAGAGATCTTTCATCGACACTAGTTTCTTGATGTTGGATGAGTAACGACTCGGAACTCTGATACCCCATAAACACTGACATACTGCCCTCTTCTCAGCCAATGTTAAGTTGTAGCTAGCCGCGGGAAGTTTATATCTTCCATTCCCCATATCTATAGGGTGAAGATCATCTCTAATGTTCATAGCTACCAAGTCCTGGCGCGACTTCAGGTTATCCTTTGAATCCAGTAAGAGCCCAATCATGTTACCGAACACATTCTTCTTCATGTGCATACCATCTATGGCATGGCGGACCTCTAGGTCCTCCCAATACGGTAAGTACTTGAAGAAAATTGACTTCTTCTTAAACGGCACGCCATCCTTAGGTGCCTTATCTCTTTTTTTTCGGCTTTCCGTCTTTTGTCATCTTCCCATATTCAACCTCGATGTCCTTGACCATCTCAAAAACTGCGTGTCCGTCTTGTTTTGCAGGAGCGGGACCTATCACAGCGTCGCCTCCAAAAAATTGATGGAACTTCTTACCTCGGTACTTGTGTCCTTCCTCTAAGAAGCGTCTGTACCTCAGGAAAACTCCCTTTCTAGTTCCGTCGAGGAAATACCAAGCGGTTTCGTCGTCCAAGCATACACTGCATGCCGTCTTTCCTTTGACCTGCCCTGAAAGCACAAACAATGCCTGGTAATTGTTGATGGTAACGAAGATCATAGCTCTTAGGGTGAATTCGTGCTGTGTAAAACCATCAATCATCTTGATACCGTTGTTCCATAAATTTGCCATCTCTTCCAACAGAGGCTCAAGAAAAACATCAATATCTATGCCTGGATGCTTTGGGCCTTGTATAAGTATGCATAGGAAAAGATACTTTCGCTTCTGGCACAACCATGTAGGTAGGTTGAACATGCTCAAGACAACTGGCCATGTGCTGTGTGTGCTCATCCTTTGACCAAATGGATTCATTCCATCCGTACTCAAAGCAAACCGAACATTTCTTGGATCTTTTGCAAATTCTTTATGCTTCTCGTCGAATTTCTGCCACTGGCTAGCGTCGGCTGGATGGTGAAGCTTTCCGTCTCCCTTCCTGCGCTTATCAGAATCCCACCAGCGCATCAGTTCAGCGTCGTTTGGGTTTGAGAACAGACGCCTCAGGCGATCGGCCACAGGGAGGTACCACACGACCATGGAGGGAATTTTCCTCTGCTTCCCATCATCATCAACGCCTACACAAGTGTCAGGTTCCTCATTACAAGCAACACTACCCCTCCTCTTTCTTTTATTCCCGTTTGTTTGAACTTTGTCCTCGCCCCCACAATAGCTAGCATTGTTTTTGTACCGTTTTGCACCACATACCGGGCATTTGTCCAAATTTTTGAATGCATCCCCTCGGTACAATATACAATGATTTGGACAAGCATGAATTCTTTCCACACCCATCGTGAAGGGACTAATAAGCTTCTTTGCTCGATAAGTGTTCTCCGGTACTTTATTAGGCTTTGGAAGCAACCATGCTAAGATACGAAGGAGATCATTGAAACTAACGTCGGACCAACCATATTTAGCCTTTAGAATCAACAGCTCGAGTATGAAGCGAAGCACAGTCCAGTGTCTCGGACAACCCTTTGAACGCTCATACACAGTTTCCTGAGCTGCCTTTTTCAACGACTCAACATTTTGTGCGCCTTTCACACTGCCAACTAATAGTTCCTCTTCGGTATGATGCAACAACTGGCCCAAGAAATCGCTGTCATCAAATTCATCACCACCTTCATCCCCAACAATGTCCTCAGCACCTTCATCCCTAGCAATGTCCTCACCACCACCGACTCCATCACCACCACTTCCATAGTCAACACCATCATCACTTCCGTCATCCTCGAAACCATAATCTTCATCATAACCGTCAAAGTATCTGTTGACGGCTTTAGGGTCTCGCCAGATGTCTTGCAACTGGTCCACAACGTCGGTATCCTTCTTCTCACCATGGTATGTCCATAATGTGTACTCCTTCACGAAACCATGAACCAGCACATGTGATCGGATTGTAACCAAGTCATTGAAAACACAATGGTTTTGGCACATTCGGCAGGGGCAACGCATATCTTTGGTCCTCTCGTCCATTGCATGATTCTCTGCGACTTTAAGAAACTTGTCAAGCTCTCGGCGAAAATATTCACCATGCCTTGATATATTGTACATCCATGACCGATCCATCTTGTAACCTTGAAAAATTCCATTAAAAAAATAAGTCAAGAAAAAATAACACATATCCATGAATAAAAAATATAAGACATTATATGAGGCTAACATTGAAAATGTAACAAAAAGAAAAGAAATGCACGCTTATTGTAAAAAAGATAAATCTTCTTGTCTCTCCTCCATGGTTTTAGCAATTTCCCCATCCATGAATGAGCCTAAAAAGTCAAATCCGAGGCAAATTAAGGGGAGAATCATCTTCCCCTACTTCACTAACCTAGTTCCATCCAAAAGGTTGAGCTTAATTGGGGTCCAATCGGCCAAGTACTACCATACATGGAGATTTAGATCTAGCTAGAGGTACTACCATGGAGATCTAATTGAGCCATATAATCAATGCAATAAGCTTAAGAATAGTCATAGGATAAGCATCAACTCACCTCCTAATGAGGGGACAAACCATCCACTTGTCCTCCACTTGTCTTGGGAAATTTGGGCAGCACCTCCCTCTCCTTTTTCCGGTTTGGAGTCCACTTGTCGGGTTGTGGAAGAAGACCTCTCGCTTTATGTACAGTGCAACACTTCTAGGGGTGGTTCATGGCGCGAGCTGCCCCTGATAATGAGTTTCAGGGGCGGGTCATAGCATGGGCCGCCTCTGGAATAGACAGCATTTACAGGGGCGGTCGACGCCATTGCCCGACCCTGGAAATGCTATTTACAGGGGCGGTTGATGGGGCCAGCCGCCCCTGATAATGAGTTTCCAGGGGCGGGTCATGGCATGGGCCGCCCCTGGAAAGGGAAGCATTTGCAGGGGCGGGCCATCCCATCGCCCGCCCCTAGAAAGTGCTATTTACAGGGGCGGGTCATGGCGTCACCCGCCCCTGCAAAAATTGGATGTTTCCAGGGGCGGCTCATGGCATCACCCGCCCCTGTAAATCGTTCTGTAGGGGCGGCCCTTAGCTACAGTGTCATTCATGCATTTGTAGGGGCGCGTCGCCTTTTAGTCCGCCCCTAAAAAAAAACCCCTGGCTCTTACAAATGTTTTTTGTAGTAGTGCCAACCCCCGCCTGGGCCGGATGCATCATTTGGTATCAAAGCTGAGCCCTTGTTAAGGGGGTGGGAATGATGAGCACATCTTTCTCCACTATTACCCGCTGACAAAGATGCAATAAAATGGGCCAAGTGGCCCAGTTGTAGTCGAGCGGTGACCGTATGAGCCTCTGAATAATCCCACCTTGCTTAGCTTGGGAGGAGGACGCCACCTTAAAAGGGAGAGCCACCCTTCCCCTATCAGACTAGTCTTTTAGGGAGATTGGGCCTTTCTCCAAGTGGGTGTGCCTAAGAACTGTTGGGGGCCGAGCAACCTTAATTTATTGGGCCTCGGCCAACCCCCGCCTGGGCCGGATGTATCAGGGGAGATGGGCGAGGCGAGCACGAACGATGGGGTGAGGGGGACGGAGAAGGCCACGACACGGTGTGGGGCACATCGGCGTTGGCGGTGGGGCGGCGATTAGCGAGGAGACACAAGCAGGGGAGATGGGCGAGGCGAGCACGAATGATGGGGTGAGGGGGAGGGAGAAGGCCACGACGCGGTGCGGGGCACATCGGCGTCGGCGGTGGGGTGGCGATTAGCGAGGAGGCACAAGCAGGACGCTAGGGATAGGGGTGGCGATGGGACGAGCACGAATGATGGGGTGAGGGGGAGGAAGAAGGCCACGACGCGGTGCGGGGCACATCGGCATCGGCGGTGGGGTGGCGATTAGCGAGAAGGCACAAGCAGGACGCTGGGGATAGGAGTGGCGATGGGAGCTCGGGGCAGCGGCGCAAGTGGCCCTTGTAGGGTTTGGGGTAATGGGCGAGGCGAGCACGAATGATGGGGTGAGGGGGAGGGAGAAGGCCACGACGCGGTGCGGGGCACATCGGCGTCGGCGGTGGGGTGGCGATTAGCGAGGAGGCACAAGCAGGACGCTGGGGATAGGGGTGGCGATGGGAGCTCGGGGCAGCGGCGCAAGCGGCCCTTGTAGGGTTTGGGGTAAGGCGTGGTGAGCGGCAACGTAATCGCGAGTGGGTGGCGATTAGCGAGGAGGCACAAGCAGGACGCTGGGGATAGGGGTGGCGATGGGAGCTCGGGGCAGCGGCGCAAGCGGCCCTTGTAGGGTTTGGGGTAATGGGCGAGGCGAGCACGAATGATGGGGTGAGGGGGAGGGAGAAGGCCACGACGCGGTGCGGGGCTTGTAGGGTTTGGGGTAAGGCGTGGTGAGCGGCAACATAATCGCGAGTGGGATCACGGTGATCCCGCGGATCTGCGGGGAATGCAGCCTGGGAACGGAAGGAAACGATGCGCTGGGGATAGGGGTGGCGATGGGAGCTCGCGGCGGCGGCGCAAGCGGCGCTTGTAGGGTTTGGGCCTGGGAACGGAAGGAAACGATGCGCTGGGGATAGGGGTGGCGATGGGAGCTCGCGGCGGCGGCGCAAGCGGCCCTTGTAGGGTTTGGGTCGGCGTTGGCGGTGGGGTGGCGACTAGCAAGGAGGCACATGGGAGCTCGGGGCGGCGACGCAAGCGGCCCTTGTAGGGTTTGGGGTAAGGCGTGGTGAGCGGCGACGTAATCTCGAGTGGGATCACGGCAAGCGGCCCTTGTAGGGTTTGGGGTAAGGCGTGGTGAGCGGCAACGTAATCGCGAGTGGGATCATGGTGATCCCGCGGACCTGTGGGCAATGCAGCCTGGGAACGGAAGGAAACGATGCGCTGGGGATAGGGGTGGTGATGGGAGCTCGCGGCGGCGGCGCAAGCGGCGCTTGTAGGGTTTGGGCCTGGGAACGGAAGGAAACGATGCGCTGGGGATAGGGGTGGCGATGGGAGCTCGCGGCGGCGGCGCAAGCGGCCCTTGTAGGGTTTGGGTCGGCGTTGGCGGTGGGGTGGCGACTAGCAAGGAGGCACATGGGAGCTCGGGGCGGCGACGCAAGCGGCCCTTGTAGGGTTTGGGGTAAGGCGTGGTGAGCGGTGACGTAATCTCGAGTGGGATCACGGTGATCCCGCGGACCTATGGGCAACGCAGCCTAGGAACGGAAGGAAATGATGCGCTGGGGATAGGGGTGGCGATGGGAGCTCGCGGCGGCGGCGCAAGCGGCGCTTGTAGGGTTTGGGGTAAGGCGTGGTGAGTGGCAACGCAATCACGAGTGCGATCACGGTGATCCCGCGGACCTGTGGGCAATGCAGCCTGGGAACGGAAGGAAACGATGAGCAGATGACCCCACATGTCGGCGCCAAAAAAACAGCGAGGGGGAGTGGGATCACGGTGATCCCGCGGACCTGTGGGCAACGCAGCCTGGGAACGGAAGGAAACGATGACCAGATGACCCCACATGTCGCGCCAAAAAAACAGCGAGGGGAAGAACGCCCACGAGCGGACGAAAACCGCGTTGGCGGTGGGGTGGCGACTAGCGAGGAGGCACAAGCAGGACGAAATGCTGAATTTGGTTAGTAGAGATATTGCTATGAGCTAGTGGTTGGCTCTGTTGGAAGAGGCCCAAAATAGGATGGTGGCACGGTGCAACCTCGCCGGTTATGCCGGGCTGATCCCAAATGATTGAGCGCATTTAAGACAGGTAAGATAGAAGCTGCTGACTGAAATATAATTCTACTTCACCCAAAAAAAAAAGGGGAAAACGAGAGGAAGCTTTTTGTCAAAAAATCAAAAGGATGACAAATAAATTGAGACACATTGAAGATCTGAAGTAAGTTTCATGCGGTTGTGGCGTCCTGCAATGATAAACTGTACATTAGGACATTCCCATACTTAATCTATGAATACTAACATATTAGCTGCTCCCTCCGTTCGTTTATATATGTCGCGTTAGCTCAGTTTTGAGCTAAGCAACATCATTTTAACGAATAGAGGTGGTACATACCAATCAAACGATCAACCACACACTAGATCTTTATTATCAGTTTGCTACCCATCTACTGGTCAATTAGGGTTCAAAATATCGTTGAAATTTTGACTCCAAACTTTTCAGTGATATAATAATTTTCTTTAAAAAGTTTCAGAAAATAATTATTCTATGACACAAATGTTAGATAAAGTTAGCCGACGACGGGCAACTTTAACTCACTGGTCTAGCACTCCCTCATCAAGCTATAAGGAAGAGGTCTCGGGGTCAATTGTTTCTTCACCCCTCCTATGAGCAAAAGCCACAAAACTACCGCTGTAGGATCCACCCCCTTCATGGAAAGTACTAAATAGGAACAATTCCAAATTACTTCACTCAAGTAGAGCCAAAGTTTGAAGAACCTCTTAAACTATTTTTGATTCATTTTACCCCTGTAACTATAGCAATCCGTTTGATTTATCTCTTAATAAGGTTTATCTTTTTTTTCTCGAAACACAAGTGAAGTTTAAATTACAATTTTGTAGGTCATAGAGGGCGTCATCATACATTCCCAAAAATATATTATGTATTTTTCATCATTATTTTGGTAGGCAAGTACCTTACTATAAACCAATCCACGGTATACATATTTATATGAAAAAATAATGATGAAAACTTCAGAATATATTTTAAACATGTATTATGATGTCCACTATCAACTACAAAATTTTAACTTACAACGCCACTTGTGCATGGAGAAACAGAAAAAAAAGACAATCTTATTAAGAGGTAAATTGGATGAGTTGACATAGTTGTGAGTAGGGATGAAAACGGATCGGATACGAACGGATATGCACGAATACAAATACGAATATTTATTTTTTTCTCGAATCGTATTCAGATATGGATAGTGTAAAATATGTCGGATATGGAATGGATATTGATATATGTTACATATCTATAAGAAATATCTAACTTTGGGTACCCGGATTTGGAAACCAATCGGATATTAAATCTCCGAATTCTAATATCGGACTAGTCATTTAGTGTCTAAACCCTCTCGGTCGGACGGACGGACGGAAAATATCCCTACCGTTTTCATCCCTAGCTGTGAGGTTAAATTGAACCAAAAATAGTTAAAATGTTTATTAACAATTTGCTATATGTGAGGGGGTAATTCAGTCTTTTTTCCTAAAAAGTAAACGATCAGCAAATAAGGCCTTCGAAATCAATAGTTAGAACCCCTACCATGAGCAAAAGCTACTAGACCATTGCGTTAGCTCAGCTTGTGAATATCATTTATGTGAAAATTTTAGTAAGTTTTAAAAAAATATTTAGATTTTCCAAATTTGAGGAAATGTTTGACAAAAAAATTGAATTTCATGTAATGACATTGATTTCAATGAGGACCCAAAAAGTGGGAAAATAAATTGAAACACTAGGTCAAATTGCTAACTCTGCAGTTTGGGGCCAAACATGCCTGCTTCCTAGCCGTCCATTGACTTTTTGGTACAATAACTGAACAAACAACTTAGGCTAGCTTGACAAATTAGATATGATGATGTGTCAGTTTTTTATACCGATTAGTCTACTATGGGGGTCCCTAAGGTAGTGATTTGTGCGGTGGGGGATCGCCGGTCCTGGAACCTGAAGATAAACGCGGGACACAAGACACGATTTAGACAGGTTCAGGCCACCAAAGCAGCGTACCCTACGTCCTGTATGGAGTACTGTATATTGCGCCCTGCGCTGAGGTGTTTTTGATGCCCATCTAGGTACCCCGGTCCTCCTTTATATAGTCCAAGGGGCGGGTTACTAGTCGGCTACAAGGATTACAGGGTATGAGTCCTAGTATGATTACAGGGGAATTCTAATAGGAATCTGCCCTTTTTCTTCCTTGTGAATACCGGGGATTCTGTACCCGACAAACCCCCGAGCGCTTCATAGCCGTATGCAGCAGTCTTCGAGTACTTTTTAGATCCTCGCCGAGTAGTTTCAGTGCTTCTTGCGTACTTGTCTGGCTGAATCTTCAAAGTGAATCAAAGCTGCCATGAGGGTATGGTGTGCTCAAAGTCTTGATCATCTTAATATACGGAGAGTGGCGAAATTCACACTCCATATGGAGTAGCCCCCGAGCCTTAGGTTGAATCGAAGAATCAGGCTGAGGGTCAAATCTTGAATCTGCTTCTTCCGTCTTGAAAAAACGAATGATGGGTGTAGCTTATCAGCCCCCGAGCCTTGGAATGATTGAATAATCAATCCAAGGGTCTTTGTCTTCACGGAAGTCATCATCCGAGTAGTTCTGCGACATCTAGCCCCCGAGCTTATGCGCCAGGTGAGCTGCTGGAGCCACGCCGAGTAGTTTTGCGGCGTCCAGCCTCCGAGCTTATGCGTCAGGTGAGCTGCTGGAGCCACACCAGTAGTTAGCCAAAGCTTGACCTGAAAGAAAAGAGGCGTACATTATGTAGCATTTTTGTAGAGTACAATGAAAGTACTGAAATTCATTGGATAATGAATATAAGCATAAATGCTGCGTCATGCTCTTGTTTCGGTCGTACTTCTCCTGAGTAGTTAGCCTATTACGTTTAAGCACCTGGTCCCTGCATTAGCCGTTGCTCATAGCGTGTATGAGACAAACTCGCTTACGCATGTAGAGATGTTAGGCATGACAGAAAGAGCCGATGTTTCACGGATTAAGGCATGTGCTACCCGAGTGACCTTAAGAGATAGACAAAATAAGTAGTCGGAATTGCGATGAAGGGGAGCGCGGATTGTGCACAAAGTAGTCGGCGAATGCCTCTGCGAGCCCTACACAACTCGGTAACAAGCCGCGGGCGGAGCCCTTCGAACTCGATGTACCAAGCGTGTGGGCGGCGCCCTACGAACTCGATCCTCCAAGTGCATCAGCAGCGCCCTATGCACTCGATGTACCAAGTCCGTGGGTTGTTCGTCAGCAGACCCCAGAAGTAGTCGGAGTAGCCCCCGAGGGTAATTCCCATCGAAGAGCATACCAAAGTAGTCAGCGCATGGCCAATCTTGTGAAAACAAGATAAAGAAGTTAAAAAATAATCGAAACAAGTAACTTAGCTTGATTCATGGATGATATTCGACGAAGCTGTGTGCGGTCGTCGATGGAGCCGTGACGATTGTTGATGAAGCCGACTAGTCGGAGTCGATTCCGACTAGTTGTTCGCAGAGTACTGTCCGCTCCCGACTAGTTGCTTAGTCGAGATGAGTAGTCGAAGTGGTCGGCCGAGTAGTCAAAGTAGTCGGCCGAGTAGTCGGTCGTCGTGGCCAAGTTGTTCTGAGTCTAGCCGAGAGTTTGTCATCGGATCCGAGTAGTTGAAGATGTTGCTTCGTGTTGAATCTGATCTTCTCGCTGATTTGATGGACAGCAATCTACCGATCGGTCCGTAAGGGTACTGTAGATCGACTTTGCTTTGAACTCGGCAACGATGCAATCTGTGCCTTGAACTCGAGTAGGAAAATCCACCCGCAAGTCGTCGAATAGGAATTCACTGCGGATTGGGGACCAATGCCCGCTGAGGCAACGCTCAGCTGCCTCACGCTGGCTAGATCGAAGTTGATGATGAGGTCCTTCAAGCTCGCCCGATGATCTCGATGATCATCCCTACCTGGCGCGCCAGCTATCGGTTTTTTATACCGATTAGTCTACTATGGGGGGTCCCCAAGGTAGTGATTTGTGCGGTGGGGGTTCGCCGGACCTGGAACCTAAAGGTAAATGCGGGACACAAGACACGATTTAGACAGGTTCGGGCCGCCAAAGCAGTGTACCCTATGCCCTGTATGGAGTATTATATATTGCACCCTGCGCTGAGGTGTTTTCGATGCCCATCTGGGTACCCCGGCCCTCCTTTATATAGTCCAGGGGCGGGTTACTAGTCGGCTATAAGGTACGAGTCCTAGTAGGATTACAGGGTATGAGTCCTAGTAGGATTACGGGGGAATTCTAATAGGAGTCCACATTCTTCCTTTCTTGCGGATATTGGGGATTCTATACGCGACATGATGACAGGATGGATCTTTGAAAAGAAAAATGTTGATAATAGGATGAATCTCTAAAAAGAAGGCATTTGGAAGGTGGCCAATGTATATCTTGGGACAACGGCAAAGAAAGCAGTAGGTTTATGAGTAGCATTAGAAGGGAGAGGCAACTTGATATAACTTGTATTTGCAATGCTTACTCAATGTAATGAAGTAGCCTTCATTGGGAGAACAAAATTAAGTTCTTGAATTTTAGTGCAATTAGCCATTATAATATTGCTAGTGTATCACAATAATTCAACAATAAATCCCGGACAATGAAATACTTCCTCACGAGTGAAACTAAAAGACCACAATTTGATCTCATTAACAGTTAACTAGTTGTCATGTTGAAACAAACTGATCCAATTATAACATAGACAAAATATATTGTATGTGCACAAAAAGATGTACATTATCCATACATTATAGACAGGATTACAAACACCAAAAAATGCAGTCTTATTTTTCCTTCTACATAGCTGAGATCGAAAACGTACTAAGTTCAAGTGTGATGCAAAAATAGGTTAAGCCATTAACAGCTAATAGGCAGAATTCTTTTTGCACACACTACATATATAATTTGTCATTAGCCATTTTATTAGTACATGAATAAAGTTTGAGATAGCAGTGCAAACAAATCAATGTAGCATAATAGTAACACATTCAGTTATATATATCACTAATTTTGATTCTAGGGCAAATATTATATTATGATTTACAATGTGCAATCATCATTTGGTTGAAAATAAATTAATCCAACCTTGCTTTTTTTAACAACCGTCAACAACAAGATATTCCTACTTTTTAATCATCTGGTTAGATTAGATGTTTCTATCGTTAAGAGCTCTTCACGTATTGAACACTATATCTAATATTTGCTACAGCAGCACTGATTGCGATCAGACCTTTTGAAATATCACACTTAAGATGTAGCCAACACATCAGCAATGAAACAATTTTGCTTCACCTAATAGAAAATACGTGTCTACTAGGTATTATTTTAAAAATTTTATAAAATAATTCTTAACATAAGTATCATCTACTACAATTGCAAACATCAAACTATTAATTATTACATCAAATATGTTTCTACCATCATGAGGATTTCTACAAGACAAAACTTTATGATGCCTTTGTCAAGTCTCCAATTATAGATGTAGTGGCAGGTAAGAGACAAGCAACCTAAGATTTGTTTGAATGTCCATAAATCTATTGCGAGTGTAACTCTAAAGTTTATTTTTCAAAACCTCAAGTAATTTTTTTCAACACCTCAAGTAACTTTTTTCTACATATGTTCGAATGCAATCTTATTTGGTGTTCATCTTGAAAAGTGTGAACCATGGATTTCACTAATGTTCTGAACTTAGGATAGTCAACAAGGATAAAAGACATGTCCAATTACACCAATTCTTTCTGCAATACATCTTGATCAAATTTCTAGTCTTTAAATAAAGCATCGTGTAAGGTTATATCTTTACAATTCATTTATTTAAGCATTTTATCCAATCTTGATTTGCCCTCGCAACTACGCAAATACCCAAGACAAGTGCTTGTTCCAACATCATGAGCTACTTCGATTATTTTGAGGCAGTGTATGCACTGAGCTTCGGCAAATAGTGTCACCATTGTATATAGCCTCAAAATCTTTTGATATTTTTGTGTAAGTTTTTGTCTTTTATGAGGTTTTCCTAATCATGAACATTTTGGATATTTTAGGACATGATCAAAATTGTGGTGCTCTATAAGCTACTTGTATAGACAAAACACAAGTATACATATGTATTGGATTCATAAAACCAGAAATATAAGCATTTTACGAACCGGTATGTATAAAAAAAAACATTGGCCTACTGTGCTCTAACAATAAAACAACAAGATGCTCTACAAGCTAATAGTTCTAGTCTTCTTGAAATGGTATGTACCAAACAACAAGAAATTGTGCAACACTAAAAAACTAAAATGACATAATAAGCATGCTAATTGACAGAATAAAAGCAGACGAGAACTGAAATATTGGAACCAAAATGACGGGAGAAGAACAAGAAGGAAATGTGGAGAGTAGTGGATCCGCCAATACCCGGTGACGGTGACATGTAAGGCTAGTCCTAATGTGAGTTTTATTTTTATTAAATAAGGTGCAATGTAATCATTTTTATGACATGGAAAAATTTTTTAGAAGATAGAATTGGAAGGAGTTCGTTTAGATGAAACCCCATATACACTGTTTCAAAGACATAATGTGTCTTAAAATTAAATGCATACTCCCTTCATTTTGTAATACATGTTGTATTAGGTTTGTCCTAAGTCATAGTTATACAACTTTGATCAAATTTATAGACAAATATAATAAAGAGAGGAATGGTTCTTGCAAAAATTTTGGTCCATCATATACGTCTCCCGATCAGATTACAAAGTGGCACGTCATATGCGTCTCCTGATCGAATTATCCATGCTTCGTCTCGTATATGAAGGGGGATTTTATAATCTGTAGCAACACAAGGGCACCTTGCTAGTATATTATAAAAGTACATTTTATGGTGATATACCAAAACAAATTTGATATTGTAGGTGTTGTTATATTTTTTGTAAACTTGGTTAAACTTGGATAATTTTGACTTAACACAAAGCTAATATGAAATGTAAAAAACCAGAGGGAATATGAAGCACCAAAGTTAATTGTAGGAGGTGTTTCATACATCAATTAATTGTTGTTTGTTGAGATGACCACTCTTGCAAACATCAAAATAAAACCTACCATTCGGATTAGTGTAAGGCAAAGACGCCAGGGGCACAACTCACAAGAGGATGGCACCACCGCAATATCTCTTCTGCCCTGAGCCTCGTAACACTCCTCTTTTCCCAATTCCTTTCTTGTGGACCATCTTAAATTATAGAGTAAAGTCTATTTTACCCCTCTAACCTTGTCATGCTATTTCAAAACTCCCCTCAACTCAAAAACCGGACATTATACACCCCCATCTCCTCAAAACCAAACAAAGTACCCCCAGCAGCAGTTCAAACTAATTTTCATGGTGATTTTGACTTTTTTATCTAAAACAAATATGATAAACACAAGGATAGGCTTTTTAGACCACAAAAAATATCTCTAGTGTAAACAATTCCAAGAGAAATCCTAGTGATATTTTGGAACATGAAAAATGCAAATAAAATATTTGAACTTCATAAGAATATATAAACTCATAGAATTTAAGTTTATCCCTAAGAAAATATAAAAATATGGAAAATTTTAAAACATTATAATCATTGTCTAAATGTATTAAAACACGAGACCAAACCTGCGTGAATGCAATGCATCTAAATGTATTAAACCACAAGACCAAACCTGCATGAACGCGGTGCATCAAATGTATTAGAATGTTTGGCAATTTTTAATTTTTTAGATATTTCCTATATTTTCTGTGAGCTATGTTCAATTTTTGGAAGCTTCTAAAGATATTCTCAGCAGCTCCAATTATTTGATTTGGGTTTCTCATGTCCCAATTTGTCATTATGATTTTTCTCAAAATTATCGTAGGACTGGAGATATTTTTTGTGAGTTAAAAATTGTTGACGCTTATTCTGGCCAACACACCGAGTTTGCGCTAAATCACACGGATCCGCAACAGATCGATCACCTGCAACCGATTTGGGGAACCGGTCTGACTGGATTACTAGGGTTTGCTGCGTAGACCTACAAACGCCAGCACAGGAGGGACCCCGTCAGGGCTGGCGCGACTAGGGTTGTTCTGATGTCGGCAGGCCACTCAGAACGTCGTCAATGCCATAGAGACGAAGCACAAATAGCAGAGGGGGTTGGAAAAGCTAGGGTTTGAGAGAGATAAAAAGTAAAGGTATATTTGATTGATCAATTGGATAATGCTCAATCGGCCATGGCCCTTTATATTTATAGGGTGGGGAAGTCTTGCCCCACAAGGAAACCTTTTTACAAATCGTAATCAACATGGATCTCCAACTCTATCCGGACTCGGTGTAAACCTATTGTTGGTATTTCTTAACATTTACATTATTCTCCAAGCACACAGAATTATGTTGTAGCATTTCACCTAGGAGTATATCAGAGTATCGTATTTATCCTCAGGGAAAGCGGTGGTTGAAGAGAGTAGTTATCCATTGCACTCAATCGTAACACCATTAATATACCAAAGTGTAACAAGGGGTAAACATTGATAAAAGGGGTAGTGTGACACAGAGGATTCATTGCTCAGAATAAATAAGACTTAGCTAGCATGAAGATCCTAGAAGAGAAAGAGATTCTATATACTTCTCACTCATAGGTCTCAATCATACAATATTATACATTGTACAAGCTTAGCAAAGGGATACATGTTAGAGGGCATATCGAGGTGGTTCCCTCATCAAGGTACGACATAAGACTTCTTATCATAAAGTCCTAACATCATCTCCGGAACGTGGTGGATTACAAACGACGAACTGGGATGTCACCACTTGTCGCCTACCTCTACTAATCCATGGGGTAGCGATACCCCCAATGATATTCCATACTCCAAACACCATGTTGAAATATGAAATACAACTCTATCTATTGTACATATAAATAGAACAACCTTGCGGCACATTAGGCCAATGCCATAACACGCGTCAGCTGAACTAAGGCGCAAGACATATAACTCATATACTAAACAAGTAAGGCAAAGCTGAGGTATATAACATAAGAGAGAAGGTATTTCCATTGAAGCTCAAAGTCATACAAATAAGATAAGAATTACAAGACTGAACTCTTAGCTGACCGAGACATCACCGGAAACCCTTTAGAAGCTCTACTGCTAGAACTACTTCACTACTAGACTAAGCCTAACACTTATACAAAAGGAGCTCTTTCTTCTTGTGTGTTAAACTAGAGCCGGGGCCATCTATTTATAGCATGGTAGGCCGGTGGAGAGGCAGCTCAAAGCGGTTGAGGTCGTTTGGCCGTGGGCCCAGGTCGGCCCATCCGGGGGGTCAGACGACCCTTGGATTTCGCCGACTCAAGTGATGTACGGCCTGGATGGACTCCGGGACGCGGTAGTGTTGGCGCTTGTTAAGTCATGAAAATTTTGTAACGCCAACAAGATAAAATGAAATAAATTAGCAATGATCAGTAGGATTTGATTTCAAATAATGTAGTTCCACCTGTACACGGAGATTATTTGGTTGCAGGAGATATGGGCCAAAAGATGAAGGAAAGCAGGACTAAGCCCAGGTCGCCCGACCTACAAGGGTCGGCCGACCTGGCCTGGTGTCCAACAGAGCCCAAGTTCGATCATGCAGAACAAGCACACAAGCAAATCATCTGGGACGTCTAATCAATGATGGTTACATCCAATGGTGAAAGGAAGGATAAGATGATTTCACATGGATTGATGGGCCCACATGAGAACCAACAGTTACTCCGAGGATCCATACCCATCTTCCATGAGTACTAGGGTCCACATTCCAGTGACTCAAAAGAAGATCGTGGCAAACCGTGCCTGGACCAGGTCGGCCGACCTGGCCTGGTCGGCCAACCCAATCTAGCGGCCGTTGCGGTCCTCCTTTCTCGAGTGTATCCACAACGCCTTCAGGACCAAAGCTACACCGTGGATGAGTTCAGTCGGTGAATCTGATGGTTGGGCGACGTCAAGGAATCGGCCGACTCGGGGTGGGCCCACTCACCCTCAACCGCCTTGTACCGGCCCTGAACCGCCTCCTAGTGCTATAAATAGATGGCCATCGCCTCCTGTACAATACACATCAGAAGGAAGAGCTCCAATTGCTACAAGCCATAGTTTTAGTTAGTAGAGAAGTAGTTCTAGGAGTTGAGCTTCTACGGGTTTCCGAAGGAGTCTTGGTAAGCCTAGAGCTCAGTTATCTTGACTTAGAGCCTTAATGGAATTACTGTCTTGCTTTTGTTACTTGACTTTTGGTCTTGTGTGTTCATCATATGAGCTATATGTCTTACACCTTAGTTTGGCTGGTGCATGTTATGGCAATGGCCTAATGAATCTCTATGATTGTTCTTTACCTTTCCGTACAATTGGTAAAGATGTATTTCATATTACAAACATGGTGTTTGGGTTATGGAATACCGTTGGGGATACCCTACTCCACGTATTCAGAGGTAGGCGGCAGGTGGTGACAGCCCTGTCCATCCTTTGCAATCCTCACCGTTCGGGTTTGGGCATTTGCAGGCCTTAGTGATAAACATCGTGACAGCACCCTTGGATGAGGGGATCCCACGACTCCTCGATTTGTCCTCCAGCATGTATCACTTACTAAGCTTGTAGAGTATACACTTGTAATGAATGTAACCCATTTGTACGAAGTACATAGAATCCCTAGTTCTCTCTTAGGACCTTCATATTAACTAGACTTATATAATGAGCAGTGAAATCTTCTGTGTGTCAACATACTTAATCGTTCATATTATATTATCCCCTGGCCTAGTCCTGGTATATTAATTATGATATAGTTGATACATTGGAAAATATATTACTTTGCCATACACTTTCCCTGAGGAAATAAATACGATACTCTGGAATACTCCCAGGTGAAATGCTACAATATACTTCTGTGCGCTTGCAGAACTTGTAGAACGCTAAGATCTATATTAAGGCATCTCTAGTGCCATCACTCCAGTAGTGGTGGTGCTAAGAAATGCCAACAAGCATTTCTAGCGCCGTTGCCGGGGAAAGCATTGGTCAAAGAATATGTTAATCTCTGTATTAACTTATGTCACAATTAATTACCATCTCTAGATAGGTTTACCCTTGTCTTGTTTCTCTTTGTGTGAAACAGAAGGTACATCATCGATTCGCCGAAGAACTCAAAGTGATCCTCCAATTTCTGTCGATTGAAATCGAAGTACCTTGCACCAAGATGGCAACTGAAACTCTCATGATCGACTCAACGTACATTACCATGGTGCAAGCCAACCCATTCAACGGAAAGGCTATAACAGATGCAGCAGAACATCTCCGACATTTCTCAGCAATAAGCAGTCAACTAGCAGGAAGGGCAATGCAATGGTTATTCCCATTCTCACTAACAGATAGAGCACTGTAGTGGTACTACAACCACCAGGCAAAGATGGAGTCTTGGCAGCAGTGCAGGGATTTATTTCTAGCGCATAACTGGGGCCCATCCCAGCAAGGAGGAAGTGTATACACTATACCTGCTAAGAGAAAGGTAAATGATCTAAGTGCCTTGTCAGTTGCAGTGAAAAACCAGTTGCGCTTAAGCAAAATTCTAGAAACCCAGTCAGCCCAGTTAGCTGCAGTGGTACAAGAGACCAGTCGGGAGATTTTGGCTAACCATGCACGAAACAAGAAAGAATCAAACCAAAAGCATGACGGACCCGAAATCAAGGTGATTTATGGATGGAAGCCACAGAAACCACCAGTCACCAGCAGCGAGCCACTCCTGCCCCTGCCCAAGGAATTCACACGAGGTGTTAAGGCTCTGAAGGCAATAACATCAGCAGCACCTTGTGTGAAGAAAACAGAACCGGAGTGGCGTTGCAAAGCATCCGCATTATCTTCAAATGCGGAGGCCAGATCATCAAGCTAAATCATGACTTGGAGACGTCTGCACTCGACGGACGAAAAACATCGAGTCCTCACCGGTAGGTACATCGGTATGTATCTCATGTTTATTTCACAATGCATATTTATTTCTCAAGCATGTTTAAATTTTCCACAAATTGTTTTTGCATTTGAATTTTAAATTTTGGAGCTATCTACTTAATTTCCCCTTGGAACACTGGCCACCCTCACTCATTCCAACCAGAATTCATCTCATCATTGAACCTTGTGCCACTCTACAAAGGGCAAGCCTGAACCTAGCTAAGGCTCGGTCGGCCGACTCAAAGCTTTGGCCTTTGCAGAGCACTCGCGCGTCATCATACACTACCATAGGCACAGATCAGAACATTCAAGGAGGGCATTCAACAATGTTCAAAAGCAGTCGGCCGACCAGCTCATATCGCCCGACCTGTGCCTCCCTCTTTTGCAAAGTTTTCAACCAGTTTATAGACTCCAGGGTATCCAACGCGCTCGTGATCAAAGCTCGGCCTATTTGTCTCTATGGGACGGTCGGCCGACCCCACCTGGTCGGCCGATCAGGGCTGAACTCCGGCTATAAAAAGCCCTGGCCTGGTGCTTGCTCTCTTTGCCCCAACTCGAGCTGCGTTTCGCCCTCGGAGTTCCTCTTCTCCCTCTGATAAATTTTCAAGTAATTAGCTCCTTAGTTTGGATTCAATAAAAAAACAAAAACCAAGTAAAAATGGATTTCATTTCTGCATAATGGTGCTGTTCTTCTTGTGCTTAAAATCTTGAACGTGTTGTGGAGGTTCCTAAGCCCCGCAAGAACGCTTGTTTGTGGTGTGTTATAACCCACAAGAACGATTTTTTGTGGAGGCAACCACGCCCCACAAGAATGACTAACTCTTGGACGACTAACCCACTAACGCTAATTGTTTTGTCTTCCAAGTGTCGTTCTTGTTGTTGCTCCTTGTGCAGGCATCATGAACATCGTTTGCGGATTCGTGAAGCAAGCAAAGAAAATGAAAGGGTCAAGTTCGAGGAGGAGCCGACACTCAGGGAGCACTGAGGTGATCTCCTCCAGCACGGAGATCATGGAATCAGCCGGTGGCTCCGAAGAGAGGATGGACAACCAACACTCCATGGAGATCTCCGAAGACCAGTACTACTACACCGGGGCTGGTGCCACATCCGCAGGAGGCGGAGGTGGCGGCAACAATGGAGATGGTAACGGGGACAGCTCCAGCAGCAACCAAAACGAAGACGATCCTCGCCCGGCGTTCATCTCCGACGACCAACTCGACATCGACGAAGGCTACGAAACAAAAGCATATCAAATTCTCTTGGGTCGCGCTTTTGATCACACACGTGTGTTCACGAGCGAACTCATGGAGAAATCAGGTATGGCCACTGACTTTGAAAACGTTTGGAGTTCTGTGGGTTGGTCGGATTTTGCGCGCATTCATGAGGATGGGTGTCGTTTGTTAACAATCCAATTTCTTGCTACTTTGAGAAAGGGTGAGGAAGGGATTACTTTTCGCTTTTTAAGGGAAGAGTATTTCATTTCTTGGAGGCAGCTTAGTACCTATTTGGGTTTTAGCAAGCGTTGCAGCTTGGAGGTTGACAAAGTCTTGAGGCTTTTTGTTAGAGAATCTTTTTAGCGAGACATCTCGGGTATCACTGATGGCACTCCCCCTAGAACAAGCCACATTCATAACCCCACTCTTCGTTTTATGCACCGCTGGATTGCCATGACTCTTTTCCCTCGTAATGATCTTCGTACCGTTCGCATTGATGAATTGAAATTATTGTATGCGATGGTTAAGAAGATAAAAATCTCGCCGGTTGTCTTTATGATTGATCAATGGATGGGTGTTTTTAAGAGGCAAGGTCCCATTGAGTGTACTTCTTTGGTTACTCGCATTTTTGAGTCGATGGGCCTTTTGGATAATTATCGAGTCGAGTTCCTTCCGCAGCCTCGCCCAACTCTGGACGAGTCTCATTTTGTTCAGAGTCACCTTGTTACTCATGCCATAGACCAAAAACTTGTTATGGTTTATCATAATAGCACAACCAGAATTCCGTTGCCAGCACCGGAATACTAGTTGTACAGATGCAAAACACTTTTGTTGGAGTTGCAATAGGAAGGCAGGCAAAGCGTGACAGGAAGGGTGACAAGAAGCATGTCCCGACCGGGAGAAGCCACAGTACCACAACCCCAAGGAGCGTGGGAACCTCCAACTCCGCCATACGTACCAGAAGGATCAAATTGGGAGCTGCCACAGCCGCCCCCACCATATACGGCAGGAGGTTCGGGATGGCATGAAGCGTCGCACACACAATGGAACCCCTAAGATCCTCGCTATCATCAGTCGTCCAGCTCAAGTGGCGGTCCCCCTCCATTTGATGCCCGATGATCCTTCTCAGCAAGGGACTGGCGCAGCAGCATGGATGGGTTATCCAACCGCATGGGAACCCTGGAGGTAACCACTCATCGCATTGATGATACATTAACCCATCATGTGTAGCAGTCGCAGGCATGGTGGGACCAGTCAGTACAACACTACAACACCCTGCAGAACAGTATCCAGACGGGCAACCAGAACTTAAACGCATACCTTCGGTCCCAAGGGTTCGACCCGAATGACCCCCGCTATCACCAGCAGTAAGAAGTCCAGCTTGGGGGAGGATCCCCGCACAGGTAAGTTCATCCAACCATGTCTTTTATTTTGTTGCTCTGTTGATTTTCATATAGGGTAGTGATAAAAAAAACTTGTCCTTATATGGAAATGATGAATTTTTGCTATGACCTTCCCCTGTTATGCAAGTCTCAATAAGGCAGTCATTTGTGTCTTGAATTTGTTGGCTTAAATTAATGACTTCCTTGGAAACTTAAAACTTGTGGGTAGCAAATGCTAAATCTGATTCTAGGTTGTTGGGAGCTATGATATAATAAGCTAGGATTGCTTTACCTATAAAAAGGACAAAATTCTAGGCTCCTCAGTGAAGAGTAAACTCCTACCACAGCCTCACGTTCCAACCACTTACAAAAAAGCATGTGCAGTTGTTTTGAGTTTTGTCAAGTTCATTGTGATCTTTGCAAGATTTATTTCATGCTCTTAAAATCGGAGTCACGTACACGCCACATATATGTTAAACTTCTACTCTGGAAGTAAGGCATCCCCTGCCTATATTTTTTGCCTACCAAAATAAAACACTCCAAAGGAAAGGGACTTCTCTCCAAAAATATTTCTAGGTGTAAGGCTTGGGCTCCCTATGCTTGCTTAAAAAAAGAGAGAGAAAGAAAATGGACATGTGTGTAGTCCATGAAAAAAAAGAGAAATGGACATATGTAGTCCATGAAAAAAAAAGGGGGAAATAAAGGAGCCAAGCTTTATAACAAATTTCCTAAAGGAGAGAAATTTCCTAAAAGAGTTTATTTCCACTACCACATATCCACACTTGCACACTTCGATTTGAGTGTATGATTTAATTCTTCGTTGATCCTAGATTTGACTCAACAAAAGAAGCAATGCATGTGTGAAACAAAAGTTTCCCGTTCATGAGCTCCACTTGTTATGTTATTGAAGAGAAATTTGATAGGAGTGATGGAGAGGATGCATATACTTATGAGAGACTTGAGAGAGTCACTTGAGGAGCCTTGTTTTCTTTTACAAAAGTTTCTTTAAAAACCTCCGGTGAAAAGGTGGAACTAAGGTGTGGGGAGCATTCTTGCTAAGTTGTTCTGGCTCTCAACTGCTCATGATGAAGAAAAGCTAAGAAGCCCCATAAGTGGCAAGGTAAAAAGGGATGACTTGATCTTTGCCAGCTTATTCAAGCTATGAAATGCTTCATTATTTGACATTATATCTTTTGGGAAGCAAGCAAAATCTGATCCTAAGTTCCTAACTCTCCAAGCTTTGCTCAGGGATGAGCAAAGGTCTTAGCTTGGGGGAGTTTGTTGGCGCTTGTTAAGTCATGAAAATTTTGTAACGCCAACATGATAAAATGAAATAAATTAGCAATGATCAGAAGGATTTGATTTCAAATAATGTAGTTCCACTTGTACACGGAGATTATTTGGTTGCAGGAGATATGGGCCAAAAGATGAAGGAAAGCAGGACTAAGCCCAGGTCGCCCGACCTACAAGGGTCGGCCGACCTGGCCTGGTGTCCAACAGAGCCCAAGTTCGATCATGCAGAACAAGCACAAAAGCAAATCATCTGGGACGTCTAATCAATGACGGTTACATCCAATGGTGAAAGGAAGGATAAGATGATTTCACATGGATTGATGGGCCCACATGAGAACCAACAGTTACTCCGAGGATCTATACCCATCTTCCATGAGTACTAGGGTCCACATTCCAGTGACTCAAAAGAAGATCGAGGCAAACCATGCCTGGACCAGGTCGGCCGACCTGGCCTGGTCGGCCGACCTAGTCTAGCGGCCATTGCGGTCCTCCTTTCTCGAGTGTATCCACACCGCCTTCAGGACCAAAGCTACACCGTGGATGAGTTCAGTCGGTGAATCTGATGGTCGGGCGACGTCAAGGAATCGGCCAACTCGGGGGTGGGCCCACTCGCCCTCAACCGCCTTGTACCGGCCCTGAACCGCCTCCTAGTGCTATAAATAGATGGACATCGCCTCCTATACAATACACACCAGAAGGAAGAGCTCCAATTGCTACAAGTCATAGTTTTAGTTAGTAGAGAAGTAGTTCTAGGAGTTGAGCTTCTATGGATTTCCGAAGGAGTCTTGGTAAGCCTAGAGCTCAGTTATCTTGTATCCTTTGCTTATTTGTAAGACTTAGAGCCTTAATGGAATTACTGTCTTGCTTTTGATACTTGACTTTTGGTCTTGTGTGTTCGTCATATGAGCTGTATGTCTTATACCTTAGTTTGGCTGGTGCATGTTATGGCAATGGCCCAATGAATCTCTATGATTGTTCTTTACCTTTCCGTACAATTGGTAAAGATGTATTTCATATTACAAACATGGTGTTTGGGTTATGGAATACCGTTGGGGATACCCTACTCCATGTATTCAGAGGTAGGCGGCAGGTGGTGACAGCCCTGTCCGTCCTTTGCAATCCTCACCGTTCGGGTTTGGGCGTTTGCAGGCCTTAGTGATAAACATCGTGACAGTACCCTTGGATGAGGGGATCCCACGACTCCTCGATTTGTCCTCTAGCATGTATCACTTACTAAGCTTGTATAGTATACACTTGTAATGAATGTAACCCATTTGTACGAAGTACATAGAATCCCTAGTTCTCTCTTAGGACCTTCATATTAACTAGACTTATATAATGAGCAGTGAAATCTTCTGTGTGTCAACATACTTAATCGTTCATATCATATTATCCCCTAGCCTAGTCCTGGTATATTGATTATGATATAGTTGATACATTGGAAAATATATTACTTTGCCATACGCTTTCCCAGATGAAATAAATACGATACTCTGGAATACTCCCGGGTGAAATGCTACAATGTACTTCTGTGCGCTTGCAGAACTTGTATAACGCTAAGATCTATATTAAGGCATCTCTAGTGCCATCACTCCAGTAGTGGTGATGCTAAGAAATGCCAACAGGTAGGAAGCACCCCGTCAAAGCTGAGCGCATTTGGCGCGAATACCAGGTCGGACGACGTGCTAAGTCGACCGACCTGGCACCGATTCCTCTCGGGCCCATCTTCGTCTGGTAACTGTAGAGTGGGCCCTCATGACAGTTCCAGGTGAGTGGCCCTAATTTGAGTATGTTTAGATGTGTCGGTGGGCCCCTCAATCCATGTGATCTCCCCTTGGACCATTCTCTTCTCTTGGATCCAACCGATATGGAATTAGCGGCTAGGATGATCCTGAAGTGTGCTTCTTTGCCCTCGAGAAAGATGAGCCCCATTGGGCTCTGGGCCAGGCCGGATGGCGACCTTTTGTGCTCGATTGCCCACATCTTTTGCCAGACACTATCTTGTAGGCCCTAGAGTCCTACCCTAGTTGGCTCCACTCCATTTGAGCATGTTTACTTGTGGATGTCGGCCCTTTGATCTTTGCGCTTCTCTTGAGGTCCTTCTTGTCTATGGGATTGAACCTACCATGGTTTACCGGCAAGGGTTGGTCTATAGTGGATATCCTAGCATATATCCAAAGATGGGCTCATTTGGCCTCGGTTGGGCGTCTGCCGACCTAGGGAGTCGGGCGACGGCCTATCAAGCCTGTTTCGCCTCAAATTTCACCTGTTGCCTCCTGTATACATGTAGTCACCAAAACTAGTTGAACTGGTTAGATATAATCCCTATGACTATGGTGAAATGTTGGTGACATGCCGGACTTGACGGTCAAAATTCAGCGTTAATGACCGCAACACCTGTCTGGCCGGTTTAGCAATCCAGTGTGACCGAATTCGTGTGCCAGATCAGCTATAGGACGTAACTGGTCTGACCGCTTATAGAAACCAGTCAAACCGGTTTGTCCAGGCAGATCGGCTTATTACCAATTTTGATGGCTAACAAAAAACCTATTTGTGTTTATAAGATTTGTTTTAGGAATAAAAAAGTCAAAACTGTTTTGAACTGTCCCAAGGATAATTTGTCCAGTTTTGAAGAGATGTGGTGTATATGTCTAGTTTTCGAGTTGAGGGGGGTTTTCAACTAGCATGACAAGATTAGACGATAAAGTAGACTTTACTCTAAATTATATACTACCTCCGTGTCAAAACATTTGTCGCCGTTGACTTTTTATCATAATTTTGACCATTCATTTTATTCAAAATATTTTGTGTACATCATTTATATTATTTGTGATTTGTTTTATCATTATATGTCCTTCAATGTGAATTCTATTTTTACATATTTGCATAAAATTTTTGAATAAGATGAAAAATCAAACGTTTTAAAAAAAATCAACAAAGACAAATATTTGTTCCGGAGGGAGTACAATTTTGTTCCATTCACGAAATATCGCGGTCCAAGCTCACCTGTGCTGCCACTCGAGAGTTCCAAGTACTATTTAGTGTTAAATCAAAGGTACGTTTCTTTATAACACTGTAGATAGCAGTCGATGGACGGACTCTGTTGTTGTCATCTGTCTCGGACTGATGTAAATCGTATTGTCGGTACCGCACTGTTGGTCGTCCGCAAATATTAACGAAGAACGCCAACGCATATTTCCGGGGTGCTTGCCGATCAAAAGAAAAGCAAAAGGAACAGAAAAAAAGAACTGTGAAAATACTTTTCTTGTTGAAAAAAAAGGACAGCAAGATAGAGTCCCATCTTATCTTATATCTTATATATCTATATAGTTCATACCCACTGACAGTCCACCATTCTTAAAACTCTTCATATAAGCTATCCACATCATCACCCACTAAGTGAAAACCACCATCCTTAAATCTTTTCATGCAAACTATCCACATCATCATCCACTAAATGGAAAATTGTCCACGTCATTTACCACTATTCTATCATCCCCACTAAATTATAAAATTACAATTTTTAATCTCATAGCAAAGGTGTCCCTGCACTCCCGCAGCAACGCGCTATATATCTATATAGTTCATACCCACTAATAGTCCACCATTCTTAAAACTCTTCATGTAAGCTATCCACGTTATCACCCACTAAGTGAAAACCACCATCCTTAAAACTCTTCATGCAAACTATCCACATCATCACCCACTAAGTGGAAAGTTGTCCACGTCATTTACCACTATTCTATCATCTCCACTAAATTATAAAATTACAATTTTCAATCTCATAGCAAAGGTGTCCCTGCACTCCCGCAGCAACGCTCGGTGAATTTATCTAGTTCATATCATTGATGCGCCCCAAAAGAAATGACCAAGGAACGTTGCGTGCTTAATCCATGAATACGACAGGATGATGATGACGAAACCATTGGGTGCGACAGGGTTAGGTTAGGTGTTTGTTTTCTGTCCCTACGGATTTGGAATTTTTTTATTTTTTTTATGATTTTGCAAAATCAACGCATGAGCGACAGATTTTGCAAATCTGTCATCCAACGGCCATTTGAAATGCCGAATGAAGCGGCAGTTAGATGAACCGCAGTCCAAATCGGCTGTTCAATAAACCGCCCAATGAATCGGCGGTTTTTTCTAGGAAGGAAAAACCGCCGCTCATGTTTAGGTGCTTTGGCGGTCTTTAAAACCGCCAAATGAAATGGGAGGACTTTCTTGGTCGGCATGAGTTATGTTAGAATTGGCCTGCACATCTGAACCTTGGAAGATGCTAAAGACTGAAGATATTAGAAACAAGATCAGGAGGGAGTACAGTGTGCCCTTACCAGAAAGAGGACATTAATGGTCCTATTTACCAAGAAATGGTTCGTGAAACAAGGGTGGAGCTAGGATTTGTGGTGGGATACGCCAACTATGAGAAGATCTTGGCATATTGGAGGCAGAACAGAGAGAAGTTCTTGGAATTTAGGATAGGTCCTCTGACTAAGGAGCAGAAGAGAGAAAAGGGGAGGAAGAAGGAAGAGAAGTGGCAGGCATTGAAGGAGAGAGTGAAGGAGGAGAGAGCTCGCAAATACAATGAGGTTAATGTAAAATATCCAAGAGGCACATGGGAGCACTATTTTCAGCAGGTTGAAGATGACAAGAGGAATAGGGAAATGGAAGAAATGCAGGAGAGAGCTGTCGAGGCTCAGATGGAGGCAATGAAAGCAGTTGTAGCTGACTTGCCTTGTGATGGTGCAGGGACCTCCAGCGGCAATGCAGACAAGAAATGTGGATGCTGATGATTGAGGTAATGCTGAGTAGTTAAATACTTTATAATGTGTTGTTGTACTAGACTATGCCATATATTTGCATGTGTTGTACTAGGAGACTGTGTTGAACATTTCTATTTTTATTTCCATTTTCATGTGATGTACTAGCATGTCTATTTTCATTTCCATTTCTGTATCAGATAGAAAGTGCAAGCGCAAAGACGAGAAAGATCTCTTATATCGGCAGTGGACCAGTATTAGCGCTGCGCTGCCATAACCGGCAGCAGTGCTTTTCGCTTGCAGCGCTCACTCCCCGAGGCAGAGCAGAACCGTGCAGAAATGCCTTCCCGATCGATCGGCGGCTTGCACGAGGAAACGTCGGCGCGCGCATGCACGCTCCGGGAATCCGACCCACTAATGCCGCTGGGTGCGGCAACATGCACGTCTTGTCTTTACCCTCCGCCTCCTGATCAGGGTTTTTTTTACTGACCGCTACCGGTCCGGTTCCCGCGATAACCGCTCTTACCGGTCCGGACTGGTAGCGGTACCGGCCGGTACCAAACCGCTCAAATTTAAAATTTTCAAATTTGAATTCAAAAAATGAAAAAATAGAGTAAAAATTTCTAAAAATACTTCAAGGTGCGTATAATCTAATGGTGTCAAAATTTTTCAAATATTTGTTCATTTAGTATTTTTTGCGGGCATTACAAATTTAATCAAAAAAAAGAAAAAACCGGCCGGCCCATTTAGGCCCAACGCATCCCTAACCCAAAATATCCCCTCCCCTCCCCCCCCCACCCCAACGGCCACTCTCCCTCCCCCTCCCGTGCTCCTGCCTCCCTGAGTCCTGACGCCGCCGCCCACGGTCGCAACCGCCGCGCGCCGTCGGTTTGCCGCCCCAAGGCAGCGGCTAACCGGGCGGTTGCGCCGGTTAGCCGGGGGGAGGGCGGATCTACCGTCCCCGCCCCGGTTGACCGCTCGCTGCGCCGGTCAACCGGCCCTGAGCGGCGGTTGGCCGCCGTGTTGCGGCAGTAAGCCGGCCGAAGCCCGAAGGTATGAGCCTATTGAGTGTTTACTGTTTAGGACTTTAGGTAGACCGACCGTATGAGCCTATTAGTATTTAGGTATATAGATGTTGCAAGAATTTAGGTATTATTTGATTTAGGTATATTGTGATTTAGGTATTATTTGATTTAGGTATATTGTGATTTAGGCTATTGTGATTTAGGTATGATTTGATATAGGTATGTTGTGATTTAGGTGTATTGTGATTTAGGTGTTGCAAGGTTTTAGGTGTATTGTGATTTAGGTATGTGTTGTGAACTTGTGATTGATATGTTTACGTTGGTTCCATGTTTGCAGATACAAAATGTCAGGCAGAGAGAAAGATATTGTATGGGAACACGGTGAAAATCTTTACCCCGGTTGGAGATGCAAATATTGTCATACGTCCAAAGGAGGAGGTGGTTCCACTAGATTGAAACAACATTTGGCAGGGGGCGGGACCGAGCTCGTCCATTGTAGGAAGGTTCCAAAGGAGGTGCGTGAGTACTTTCAGTGTGACATTGAAAGGGTTCAGAAGGCAACTTCTGACCGGGCTCGAGAGAAGTTGAGAAAGGAGAAGCTTGCAGCGGAGGGTAACTATCCCGGTGGAGATGAAGCATATGATGAGGAGGCTGAGCTGGAGCGTGCCCTGAACCAATCGAGAGCGGAAGAGGAGTTCCGTCGGGGGGTGCAACAGAGAGGAGGTGCATACGAGCATGGAGGGGGTAGTGGTTCGAGGGGAGGAAATCCGGTGCAGAGGATTCTTCGAAGGGCAACTTCGGTGAGGGAGACTCCTGGGGTGAGGGACTATAACTTGGCCGCGAGCCTGAGAGGACCGACGCAGCCAAGGATTGACACAGGCTCCTGGACGCAGAAGGGTAAGACTGCAAAGGAAGCTATTGGGAAAGCTTGGTCAAAGTTTTTCCATATTGCGGGATTACCTGGAAGACAGGCTGACAATCCATACTTTGTCAGCGCGGTCAGAGAGACACAGAAGTGGGGTAAGTTTTCTTTTCATGCGAATGACACCTATGCAACTGCATGTCTCTATCTAATCTCATGATTGCCATATGGTTGCAGGTGAAGGTATCGCGTCACCCACTGGACGGGATATTGATGGCAGGTACCTGGATCAAAACGAGCAAGACTTGAAGACTCAGTACGCAAAGTTTTAGCAAGAGTGGCCTCTCTTTGGCGTCACGTTGATGTGCGATTCGTGGACTGGCCCGACGAGGATGAGTGTCATCAACTTTTTGATATATTGCAATGGGGTCACGTGGTTCCACAAGTCTATTGATGCGTCTAGAAAATCTCAAGATTCCGCATTTTTGCTCCAGGTAACCCCTTACCTAGTTCCTTTCAATCCGAATATGATTTCGATGTTGCTAAAGAATCTGTTGATGCGTCTGGAAACCGCTAAAGAATCTTTCTATTTTACCAGGAGATTATAAAGGTGGTGGAGGAGATTGGGCCAGAGCATATCGTTCATGTTATCACCGACAACGGCTCGAACTACAAGAAAGCATGCAGGGAGCTTTCCGATGTGTATGCACACATTGCTTGGACACCTTGTCTAGCACACACTGTCAATTTGCTGTTAAAAGATATCGGTGCAAGGTATGAACATCAAGGTTTGATAGATCAATGCAAGAAAATTTTAGCTTGGTTACACAATCATGGTCAGTTGAATGCAATGATGAGGCAAGCGATCGGTGGTGAGTTGGTCAAGTGGAATGCAACTCGCTTTGGGACCAACTACATGTTCCTAGACAGCATATATCGGAAACGTGATCGTTTCATGCAGTGGATGGGATCTCCTGAATTTTTGCAGAGCAAATGGGCAAATACAAATATGGGTAGATTTACTCATGCCAGATTTGCAAGTATGGAGTGGTGGGATGGAATGAAATTTATCATTGACTCAGTTCAACCATTATACAAGTTGCTTCGCTTTGCTGATCAGGACAAGCGGCCCAACTTGTGCGAGGTGATTATGACCTTCCAGAATGTGAGACATGAAATGGAGTCTTTCTTCGGTCAAAATGTTTCCACGTGGAAAGAGTATGAACAGCTTATGCACAGCAGGATGCAGGACGTCATCGTACAGACGTATGCGACTCCAGGTAAGACTGTCACAAAAGTTTCTACTTTCACGTTCCATAGACTTTATGCTCATTGGCGGTATTTCCATTTTGCAGTTGTTGTCCTAAATCCGAGGTACGCCTATACGTTTACTCCAACTTCAGAAATGTGGCGTACACTCAAGGATGCATTTCAGCGCATGACGGATATCCAGAGCGCCATCCAGGCATTGAACGAGGCTGAGATGTTTCGACAAAGGCGTGGCGAGTTTGCCACAGATTTGGCAATGAAAATGGCGCTTGACCCAAAGACAACTGCATCTTCATGGTGGATGGTAAACGGCAACACCACTCCCAAGCTGCAGAGCCTTGCTTTGCGGCTTGTTTCTCAATGTTGTTCGTCAAGTGGATGCGAGCGGAACTGGAGTACTTTTGCCTTGCTGCATACAAAGGTTCGCAATCGGTTGTCGCACAAGAAACTGAACAAGCTTGTCTATGTCAACTACAACCTACGCCTGCGACTTGCGGATGTCGGCGACCCCGTGCGTGATGAAGGTGATTTCATTGACCAGCTGTTCCATCTTTCATTCTATGATGAGAAAAATCCGGTGCGGGAGTGGATGGAATATGGTAGATCAAACCGGGATCCAGTTCTGGACGAGGACGATGATGACGGAGACACCCCGCTCCCGTCCCATATTGTCACGGATCATATAAACCCATCAGACCTCCGGACTTCTACAGGGGATGATTGCATCAGTGATTGGGCACGTCGAAATGTGGGTGACACTCACCTAGAGAAGAGGAAGCACCACGTAGGGCCTACGAAGGGTGACCCGAAGCGCCAACGAGGACAGGCCAAGGGAAAAGGCAAAGGCAAAACAACACAAGTGCTGAGCGACGACGACACTGATGATGGCGAGGGTGATGGTAGTCCACCGTATCAGGAGTCTCAGGATAGCAGCTCCGCTGATGATGATGATGATAGTGATGGCGGTGGTGGTGGCGGTGGTGGTGGCGGTGGTGGCAGTAGCAGTGGCAGTGGCGGTGGCGGTGCTGGTCTTCGTTTCACAGGTTTCAAGTGCATGCACGTACATATGCACATATGTTTTTCACTGTGAGTACTAATTATGCTATATGGTTGGTTGCAGGGGAGACTGAATTCACGCATGCTACTCAGGACGGTGACCATGGAGCACCGGAATCCCAGAGGAGAACGGTTGAACCGACGGATTACAACACTCCACACTTTCCACAGTACTCTTCTAGCTCATACAGCGATTTCTCCCAGTCTAGTTATCACTATCCTATACCTGATTTGAGCACGCAGCCACCGATGAGATGGGTGTACGAATGGCAAGACCCCCATTGGTACAATATGTTACTTCAGGAATGGCAGACGACATCGGCGTGGACGGGCCAAACTTGGCAAGACTACAAAGCTGAGCTGCTTCTAAGGCAAGGTTTGAATGTGATGTCCACCGCCGAGTATGAAATGGCTAGGCAATACTACCGTTGATCTATTTCTATGCACAATTATTATTTCTATGCACAATTATTATTATGTATCGATGTTTGTATGTATTTGTGGTCATTTTCTATTTCCATGCATAATTATTCAATTATTTCGCAACCGGCCGGCTAACCGCTCCTACCGACCGGCTAACCGATCCTACCGTCGGTTAACCGCTAGATATCGTTTGCACTGCGTGTTTTGAATTTGATTTTGAATTTGTTCGGTAATGGGCGGTAACCGCGGTTAACCGACCGGTTAACCGCTACCGCCGGCCGGCGGTAACGGGCCACCGGTCGGTAAAAAAAACCCTGCTCCTGATACATGTAGGGACTTAGGGAGACCCCCCGGCCGATACATGTCAAAAAAAAAGAAAAAGAAAAATCTAGAAGGTTGCCTGTTTGGATCCATGAACAACTGCAACAAGGAGGAGGGAGAAAACTCATTTCTTGTATAAAAATTTATCGGGCTACTGAAATAGCCTGCACCGAGCTACTGATATAACCTGCACTGGCCTACTCAAATAGCGTGCACCGGCCTACTAATTGCAGCCATAATTCTTATTATAAAAAAATTTAATAACGTATAACATATTAAACAATTTTTCAACTATTATTTGAACTTAAAATTGAAAAAATATAACCGTCAAATGAAAAGGCGGTTTTAAAGACCGCCAAAGCACCTAAACAGGAGCGGCGGTCTTTCCTTCCTAGATAGGCGATTTATTGAACCGCCGATTTGGACGGCGGGTTATCTAACCCGCCGCTTCATTCGGCGGTTAGATGGGCTTGCCGCCGTTTCATATGGCGGCAGCTATTTCAAATAGCGGTTAAGTAACAGATTTGCAAAATCTGTCGCCCATGCGTTGATTTTGCAAAATCGTAAAAAAAATTAAAAAAAAATTCACCGATTTGCTCCTTTCCTCAATCCATGGAGGAGGCTTTAATGGGCCTAGATGCAGGCCCAGGGCTGCAGCCCTTGCCTAGATCCGGCCCTGACGGCAAAAGAGAGACAGCAATCGGCGCACGAGCACCGATCAAAATTCAGACAGAGTCCACGCTACGCATATGTACTATACAAAACTCCTCATATGTGTATTATTAAGCTGCATCAATGAAGCCACACATGATTGACCATGTACATAGGATTGGACGCATATATATTTGCTACCCTTATTGCAGCCTTGCAACGCCAAATACAAACACGAATGACACTCCCCAAACGCTGCTCCTTGCAACGACGAACGCATTCGCTCTCGGCAGCGCCCAGATTGACTTCACCCATTGCGAACGCTAGGCCCGAAAGCTTCTTGTAGTTTCAGGGTCTGATTCAGAACATTGCTCTGCCTCCATTGCATGCTGACTTGTCCAGACAGGACTCTGAACCTGCGTGTTAAACAGTCATCGGGTGTCAGTACAGTCTTCCAGATGCAGATCTAGATCTCTGAATGCTTGCATACAGGTCAAGGCCCAGTTTAATTCAGCAAGATAAGTTTAGAAAATTTACTGTAACAAAACTAAATCGAAGATTAGGAGGGTAAACATGATCTAATTATAAAACTAATTACACAGATGGACGGAAAATCGCGAGACGAATCTATTAAGCCTAATTAATTCGTTATTAATCCACGTTTAATACCCTTAATTAGTGTCCTAATATTTGATGTGACGGGATGAGTAGGGAAAACTTATGGAATTAAACATGGCCCAAAAAGAAATGGAGAGGAAACGAAATTCCTGGCTTCTTCTGAACCTAAGGTCTTGTTTAGTTGGTTGAATTTGCATTGGGAAACGTGTCGCGAGAGAATGCATATTTTTCAATGCGTTACTTTTGCAAAACTTTGCAAAAACTTGCACGAACTAAACAGGGCCTAAATGATTGGCGCATTTAACACAGGCAGGACTAGAAGTCGCTGGCTGAAAAACTAACGCTAGCTATTTGTATAGTATATAAAGGTCTTCTGTTCTAAAGATTAAACAATTTGATCAGCATTAGAGTTAATCGCACATCGTTGGTGCATGTTAAAAACAGCCCATGCTTAGTACATGTCTATGAACGTGTCCCATTAATTAGGTTTTTGTCAAACACTCCAGCTGTTGCAAGGTGCAGAGACAAGATATCATCTGTTTTTCCTGTCACCTTTCAACAAGGTCAGACCTGAAAAGACCTGAAAGGGATCTGGCATTTTAAAATATGGACTAGTTGTTGGATTGCCTAAAATAGGGCAGTGCAAGCTGACCGGTTATGCCACTTGATCCCAAATCAATGATTGGGCACATGTAACACACACAGGCAGCAACAGAAGCCGCTGACTGGGATCTATTTGTGTGCTCGATTTGTGTCCACCAAAGATGGCAAATAAATTGAGACGCATTAAAGCAAGTTGCATCTAGTTGATGCAACTCGCAGGGCTAAGTAATATATTAGGACCCACGTATACTTAATCTATGAATGTAAGACATCAGCTGCCAATCAACAACACACCAGCTATTCCAAGATCATGACAGCTATATATATAGCAACAGGGATGCATAGATAAGACATGAGTTGCTTTCATATCATCATCATTGGCTATCAGTTGGTCAAACCAAACACCTGTCCTTTTAGAGTATATATAAGCTACCGGCCAGTTGCTGGATTGAGAAACAAAAACAAGCTAGGCAGTACAGGCTCACCCGTTATGCCACCTGTGCGTTCCAAGGACCGGTTGGTACAGCCAGCTCGGCACCAGTGCCATTTGCATGACCTTTTCATGAAAAGATTGGTGAAGATGACATTAGGGAAAATCAGAACCACCTAAGATCAACAACAAATCTTTCCTTTATAGAAGCAGCAGGAGCTGTTGTTGTGAAAGAAACCAACATACTTGCAGGTTGCCTCGCAACGAAAAAGCATGCGCCGATGACAATGTAGCACAAGAGAAGAAGGATCCCCTTCAGATAGTGTGATGTTCCGTCCTACAAAACGCACAAGCTAGGTAAGATTTTTCGTTCCAAACCAATGCCAAAGAAAAACTCAACTCTTGCTAGTTGACTTGAGCCAGAATTTTCACTAACTGGAATTCTAGCTTATTCTGAACCAGTTCGAACCCTTACAAGTTCAGTGATAGGAAAGAAGAGTAGTGTACCTGGAGGGTGAAAGCTGTTACTATTACTGAGACGAACAGACATGCGGTCTCTAGCAGCTTGAAGTCGAGATCCATTTGAATACCAGCAATCCAAGCTACAATGACACTCAGCGGCACCTGTCACATTTAGAATATAACGGGCACAGTCATTCCACCATGAGTCCATGATTAGGTAGTAATTTAAGTGAATAAAATCGATTTGGATGAGAGATGTGTTTGCACGTCACTAGCAAATACCCACCACAAACATGGAGATCTGGGTTGCCGACCCCAGAGCTACTCCGAGAGTGATGTCCTGCATTGTATCAGGAGCGTAATTAATCAACAGCACTGCATGATTGGACTAATCATGGCCGTGGCTCCGTGCAAGGACATGTCGGAAACGAGCAGAGGAACCTGTGTCGGGTGTGTACGTACCAGCTTGTTCTTGAGAGCAAAAATGATGGCCCCAGCGTGCTCCGCCGCGTTCCCGACGATGGGGAGCAGGATGATGCTGATGAAGCTCACTGACAAGCCCCAGGATTTTGAGGTAGGCTGGCCACACACAGGCACCCATGTTAGTTGTGCCTCCCTTGTAATAATCAAAGATTACCGAATTGAACGACGAATGATTTGAATTATACTACTATACGTACCTCAATCGTGCCGACGACGTACTCGGAGAGGATGGCGATGAGCACGGTCTTGAAGGCGAGCCAGAAGAGCCCGCTGTAGAACCCGATGACGGCCTCCTCCTGGTCTTCGCCGTCGTCGTCGACCTCCTGTGGCTCGAAGAGCTGGGTGTGCGTCTTGAGCTGGAAGAAGAGGTAGGCGACGTAGGCGAGGAGCATGACGAGGCTGCAGGCGCGGGAGAGGTCGAGCACCGTGGTGGACGCAGCGACAGAGTGCTCGCCGGCGGCCACCGCGTAGCGCAGCAAGAGCGGCAGGGACTGGCAGAGCGCGCCGAGGATGAGGAGGCCCGTGCTGACGTCCGCCTGCTTCCGGTCGTAGGGCTGGTCGGCGCCGAGGTTGACGACGCCGCCGCAGAAGAGGGAGGTGCCGAGCACGAGCAGCAGGTTGGAAAGCACGGAGCCGAGGAGGGAGCACTTGACCACCTCGATCTTGCCCTCCATGAGCGCGAAGAGCGCGATGATGAGCTCCGTGGCGTTGCCGCACGTCGCGTTCAGGAGCCCGCCCACTGCAGCGCCATGCACAAGCGTGATGAGACCAGTGTTGACTTTGAAAAGTCAAAAGGGGAAGTGGGGGCATCCGTGTGACTTACCAGTGGGACCAGTGTAGATTGCGATCTGCCTGCAGGGATGACAGGAGGAAAAAAACAAGTGGTATGATCAGCATGTAGAGACTTAAGAGTAGTGAGCATGTACTACATGCATAAGAAAAAATGTACTTACTCGGTGAGGAAGCTGACCCGTTCGGCGAGAGGGATGAGACCGAGCAAGCTGAGCGCGAACACCCACACCTGGCAAGGACATTTCCAGTTCAAATTCCAACCAAGCTCAACACACACACACAAGTCGAGTACCTACTACCTACGGCTCTACGACATCTATCGGACTAAAATATAGAATTGTTTTCACTACGAGTATATATGAGGTGAGCAATAACCCAGCAGCACAAAAGTTGGCTCCTCCAAAAAGCTAGTACCAAAAGTTACTAGTTTTAGCCTCTTGTGAACCAGTCATTGTTTAATGCAGGAGTGAAAGTTGGCTCCTCCAAAAAGCTAGTACCAAAAGTTACTAGTTTTAGGCCTTGTTTAGTTCGCGCGAATTCGATCGAATGCACTGTAGAAAAATGCATTGGGAATCGAAAAAACAGAGAGGGGACATGTTGTTCAATGCGTAAAACAGAGCGCGAATTCGATCGAATCGAGTGATTGTGAACCAGTCATTGTCTAATGCAGGAGTGGCTGGTCGGTAGGTATCTACTCGAAGCTATTTTTGTGCCATGTTCAGATGTTCTATGGTTCCCTCCCGCGCCACCAAAAAGCCTTGCTCATTGTCCACACGGTGAACCAAGCAGTCCTCCACTAGGACTAGAGATTACCAAAGAGGGAGGTTCCCAATACCCAACTGCCAAAAGGCAAGAGATACCGGGCCCAAACGACCAAGTCCCGTTGCATCTCCCGTGCCCGTCCCCCACTCCCCCACTCGGGTTCGTCAGACGCGTGTAGCGGTGGGCACCGCACAGGCACCGTACGCGTTCGGCATTGGAGGGAAAAGGGGCCGGTCGGTCGCCGAACCGGCCGCAACGGGACAAACGCGCCGCTGCGACTGCGATCGCGGATCACGCTTTGATTTGGCTGATCCGCGCGCAGGCACTCCGCACTCTATAGAGTCCGACTCCACGGCGTTGGGAGCCGGCGGGATATGGATATCGTGCGCTTCCTACCGCACCCACCAGGTCACCACCACGTCTCTAACAGGGGAGCAAGGTACCAACTGCCAAGACAGGATCAGCCACGGGCGACGCGCGACCAGCCAAGCATCTCGTCGACGCGCGAGGTAGCACGGGCGTGGAGGGGCGTCCCGGTCCACGTGAGCGCAACGTGGCGGCCGTGGCTCGGCAGGGAGGAGGTGGTCACGGCAATAAAAGTTCGGCGGGCCAGCGGGATCCCTGTGGACCCCCCAACTCCTGTCAAGACAGGATCATGATACTGCGCAAACTCAGGGCCTGTTTAATTAGGGTGAAAGGGTGAAAAGTGGTGAAAAGTTTATGCATCGGGTCACGTGCACAGAGAGAAGAAATAAACTGACACGGTTCTCAAGGTGGGAAGAGAATGAAAAGTTGGGGGAATTAAACAGGGCCTCACTGGAATGCCCTGTTTTCCCAGTCACTTGTTTGCAACGTTGTTTATTTATTATTTGTCTAAAACATTAACCAAAAAAGAAGCAAAGATGTGAGGCATGGCTTGGCGAAAACTAAAATAGTAAAATATACTATACAGCTACCCACGCATATCATGCAAGTGCTCCAGTTTGTTACTACAACTGTTGAACGGCTAACGACTTTTGAACACTTGAAGGGCCGCCGTACAGCACCGGACGCGCCCAATGACCGACTGACTGACCGCTGGAATTCAAGAACGTGCAAAGAAAAAAAAAAGCAGTAGCAGTGTAGCAGCACGGCGCACGGTGCGACGGTTTCGAGAAAGAAAACGAGAGAGCGAAGCGAGAGAGAGGGGGTCAAACGTCAAAATCACACGAGAGCGCGGCGAGAACAAGGGGGAATGTCGTCACGTTCCCATCCCCCTGTTCGCTTGCTCCCCCTCTCTCTCGATCGATCACCAACAGAGAGACCATGGCACGGCGTGGCGCCGCAAGCATAGAGCGACGGCACAAATCAATCGAATCAATCTACGCAAAATCCCAAATCCTAACAATCCACTGGTGAATCCGTACCAACAACGCGCCGCCGGGAAACGGACCAGATCGCCGGAGAGCCGTGCGGGGGCGTGTAGCCAGCAACGACGAACGTACGTACGTACCTGGCCGAAGTGCGCGCACTGCGCGGCGATGGCGAGCGGGACGGCGGGGAAGAGCACGGCGAGCTTGGTGCCGAGGAAGACCTCCTGCAGGTTGGCCAGCACGGGGCGGAGCGGCGCGAAGGGCACCTTGCGCACCAGCGACGCGTCCGACTTCTTGCGCAGCGCCGACGCCGACATGCTGTGCGCCGTGCGGGCGCTCGCCGAGTGCCCGTGGGGCCCGTGCCGCGCCGCCCGCAGCCCGCCCGCCTCCGACGGGTACTTGCGCGGCACCAGCCCGGCCTCCATGCTCGACATCCTTCTTCTTTTTCTCCCTGGTTCACCGGCCGCCTGCTGGGAATCGCAAGCTGTTTGGGGGAGAGACTCAGAGATATAGAGAGAGAGTGGATGGGCGAGCTCTAGGCTGGGAGCAGGACGGGTATATATGGAGGATATGTGCAGGCAGAGGAGATGAATTATTGATCCATGGCTGCCTGCAGCTTGAACCGAACACTAATTACCCTGACGAACAAAATTAGGAGCAGGGCATCGGGTGAAGCTGATGCAATCTGTGCGTATATTGAAAGACGATTCTGCTTGCTCGATTGCCCACGGATAGATAAAAATTAATATATCTGCTGCAGCTGCAGGCACAGCGGATTATTAGTAGTCTAGGAATAAGATCAGCGTGTGGCGCCAAGAGCAGTCGAGCGATTTCTAATGGAGAATGATTGGCAAATGGATCTTGATTATTAGGCCGGTTAGGGATAGATGATGATGATGCATGCAGGGATAGAGACGCCGCCCGGTTTGCAAGGGAGGATATCGGGGGGGAATGCCTGTAATGCGACGATCGATCGCCGGGGCGGGCATGATTGCTTTGCTGTGCTGGGGTCATGGTCGGGGAAGCTTCGCGGAAGCTTCGCTGCGGGGCTGGACTGGGTGGCTGGCGTGCATGGGGATGGGGCTGCAGCAGCCGTGCCGCCGCACGGAACGCTGCATGCCTAGCCCGGTTGCCGTCTGGCTGGCTGGCCGCTAGTACGACGAGGCCTAGAGCGCGCGCAGGCGCTTTGCTGCTGGGCCTCCGTCCGGCGCTGTCCGCTTGCGCCACGGCCTGGGAATCTCTCGGGCGCCGCCGATGGAAGGCCTGCGGCTGCCTAGTGAGAGTGAGCGATCACTGACCCGTCATTCTTTCCACCTGGTTGCAATCACGATCGGGGTCAGTGTTGGTTAAGGGGTGTTTAGTTCACGCTCGTTTCTCAAAATTTTGTATAACACATGTTTTTCAATATATTTCTTCCCTATATGAACACGACCTAACGCGTGCCCATTTTGTAAAATAGGGTGAAATAAACACCCCCTTAATTTCACTGCGCGCAACTTTGCAGAATTGCAGGAAGGCAAGGCTGACGTGGCAGCAGCCAGTGGCGGCGGCCGCAGATGTGGTACTGAGGCCCTGTTTAGTTCGATGAAAATTACCAAAAATAGTAACTTTCTTCACACTGACAGCCTCCTCTAGCAGAATACGCTTTCCAATAATAATTTTTTTTTCCAAACTTTGTCGACTAAACATGCCCGAATGGACGGGCCGGTGGGGATGTCCGCCGTACGTGGCTAGTTGCCTGGCACGTACGTCCAAGCCGCGGGTTTGGTACTCTCTTTGTCTGCCGGCGTGGAATCGTACGGTTCGGACTCGAGGGATGGTGGAGTACGTATGTGGTGCTTGTTCCTTTCCCTTTTTCTCCTCCACACGAGTACGTACTATAGAAAGGTTGAAATAATATAAGGATTGGGGGCGTACGGACTGGTGAAGTGTCGATCGGGACGTGCACGCTGCACGGTGCACCTACACAGCCACACAGGTAGCCGAAACACGCATTGGACGCGGCGGATACGATAGCTTCGTGCGTGTGGACATGATTGCTGTAATGCGGCACATCTCTTTCTATGGAAAAATGGCATACGCCATTTCCAGAGTTTCTAGCCTCGACATCCATTTAAAGCCACGTAGCTGTGTTAAGGCCATTCTCATTCTCAGTTATAAAAATTAGAAACTTGGTAACTGCGCTGTAGAGTTTTATGGGGATGAAACTCTTTTCACATATGATGAAACCCTCTCTCCTCTCTCATCATAATTGTCTTGCTATGTCGGACAAAATACAGACGTGGCAATGCTATTTAATGCCATGAAACTCTCCATGAAATCCCCACTGAGACTGGCCTAATAGCGAGAACTTTTACGGTGATTTCGTAAGATCAGAACAGTAGGACCAGTTTCTCGGAATTGCTCATAAAGGTCGTATTCCATTAAAAGAATAAAGAGTTTAACCAGTACAGCATACAGCATACAGGAACCAAAGACATAGAAAGTTAGAAAGAACGACAACACTAAGAACAACAACACAAAAAAAACAACAACACACGACCGACGAGACAAAAGAAAAAAACTAAAACTAAGCTTCAACTCCCGCAAGTGACCAAATGCGCGCGCGACTTCGAAGATGTTTTGCGCGAGGGCAACTGGCTGAAAGAGCCGACCTGTCGAAAACTCGGCGATTCCGTTCCTTCCAGAGGCTCCATGCGGCCAACAGGACTAGAGTATCAAATCCCTTCCGAACGACCTTATGGACCCTCTTCCGCATGAGCTTCCACCAATCCGCGAGTGGCGATTCCCTAGAAGAGGTTAGGTTTGAAAGGTTCACCCTCACGAGGACCATGAACCACGTTCCGCGGCTGTGCACACATCCAATTAGAAGATGGTCAATAGTCCCCGGCTCTTGTGCACAAAGCGTACATGCATCATCCTCTCTAAGATCGTGATGACGGAGCCTGTTGGATGTCCAGGGGCGACCAAGCATCGCCAACCAAATGAACAACCTGCACTTGTTAGGCGTCATTACCTTCCACATAAGCTTACAACCCGGAATGGAGGACTACCCTAGAAAGAAAGCCCTGTAAGAACTCACCGAGATAAAAACACCGTCCGGGGTCCACTTCCAGACGAAGCGATCATCTTGTGAAGGATAAAGGTTGTGACCTACAATTAATGATTCTCTAGAGATTCAGGTACTGTAAGATAGCGGCAGGAGAGAGCGTCCCGGTAATGTCCCTTACCCACCTCTTTGCGACCAAAGCTTGCACGACCGACCTGTTTTTAATTGCCCACGGTGAGACCGCCAAGACCAGATTAGGCTCAATGGATGCCACCAAAGCCCCCTCAGCCAGTTATCAGTCCAGAACCGAGCAAGCAGTGCATTACCGACCTCAACGGTAATGGAGGACTCGAACAGGGCCAGAGCACGAGGATCAGTCCTGAGGACGATAGCTGCCCAGGACCGTGTTGGGTCCGTTCTCTGTAGCCAATTCCATCTCAATCGAAGCGACCAACCCAGAACAATTAGATTTAAAAAGCCCAGCCCCCCATCTCCAAAAGCCTACATACTCTAACCCAAGCGACCGCACAATACTTTATTTATGGTGAAGAGATCTTAGTTGTATCTCACTCAAAATGAAACATGCACATAAATAGATAACACCGTTGTTGATATTATGACATTGTTTTCAACACAAAGCTACATACATGTGACTTTTATGTTTTCAGAATGACATGTTAAAACAATTGAGGTTAAGCTTCCAAAAAATTTGACCGAATTTGTAACTGGAGTCTACAAGCAAGGCTGCATGTCTCCACGGTACTACTCGTCGACAGTCTTGCTTCCCGACCGTGACAGAGGCGTTAGCGCCCATACTTTGGTTTATAAACCCTGTGTTTTTTAGTTAGGGACGACCCAACAACTATATATTGATTGAGTATTGATCAATCATGCATTCATGACGCTCGTAGGTTTATGTGTCGCACGTTGAACAGCCTCCCCCTTCACTACCGGGAGGGACATGCTACCGATCACCACATTTTTTCAGTCTCAAATTTACCTTATTCGACGTACAAATACATATATTCAGGCCTATCATATCTATATAGCAACGACCATAACTAGAAAAAGGGAACCCAACTGACAGAGTACTAAAGAAACCATAGCTAGATTAAACTGCTCATGTGTCTTTAATTTATATATACATATATATGTGTGCGTGCTATCTTTAAGCAATGAGATATGTATCGTACCACCTAAAATACTAGGTTTATACGTACATATACGTAAATTTTGTGAGAAGCATCTACGTTGCCGGATATCCAATCTTGAATAAAAAGACACGAGCAACCACAATTTAGGTTGTAGGAATAACAGACAGAATTACAGAAAGAGTAAGGTAAGAGGCCATAATTGCAAAGCTAAAAAGAGAGAGAGAGAGAGAGACCATAATCAATGTTTTAATCCATCTCGCGAGAACTGCTCACACAAAAATAAGCTGTAATCCAGTTCATCGTGTATCGCAAGAAGAATCAGAGATGAATAAGACGTAGCATGTCAAAACCTATTTCTGATCCACGTCCACGTGATTGAACAGCCCCTTGATCAAAATTTCCCTGTCATGTGGACACAAACATTTATCGATCGTTTCCATTCTACACACGCTAGCTATTGTGCCGTCCAGATAGAAATATCTAGAAAAACGCCGGTACATGTCACTTGAATAATTAATGCCCACTGCACAATGCACATGCGATGCATGTGCTTAGCCGTGATAAAATTAACAAAGCTACTACTATCACAGGTCCACTGTAATTTACAACATTATTTGTCAGAATTAACGAAGCATAATCTGAGCACGTACCTCCTCACTGTAACCGATCAGTCCGCCGTGCCGCTGAAAAGAGCACCGGCCGCGTCGACGCAAAGCAACCTACCAAAACATCGTTTCCAATCACCTAGGAAGGGATCCAAGACGCATAGATCGTAGATGCAAGCAGATCAAACGCTCCCATGACCACGATTCCGCCTGCCTCCCCGACATTTTGGATGCCTATTGGGCAGGCTCGAGGCTCCTCAGTTAGTAGAACGCTAGATGCTCGGCCAATCCAGTGGCAGCCAGAGAGAGCTTCATTATTGCGCTGCTGTTGAAACATGCTCCATGTCTCTTGTTTTGGTGTCCGTGAAACAGTGGCAACAGCAACACCACACCCAGCCCACGCCAGTGAGCATCGAGATCCTTGTCACTTGGCAGGCATGCCAGTGTTTTTACTATGCTAGTGTCTAGTGTTTCACCTGCGTGGGGGTGTTCAACGAATTGTTTACTCCTTTTCTATTGTACTATATGTCTATATGTGTTTTTGGATCTAGATCTAAATCAAGAGGACTTGTGTTTGTCTCTGAAAAGAAAAGGGGGAACCTCTTCTATTTAGCTCCATTCCATTGGGGCTATTGTTTGCTGCCACATGGGCTGCGCCAAAGGTACATCGTTCAGAAAGAAATGGCCCATCCTTTACCTGGGGTCTACGATAGGAGGTTCGGGCTCATCAGAATAGGCCCACCTGCCTTGGCACGGAGAGGTTTCGCATCCCCAGAATAGGCCCACCTGTCAGGGGTCTGTTGTGATGACTGTTCGCCGTCTAGGTCCATCACGCTGACGCCAAACCGTCGACGATCTTTTTTCCCTGAAAAAGCGAAAAGATAACTTCCAACGATTTTAGGATCAGGATTCTGTCAATGGCGATGAAATGTGGGAGTGAAGGATTCATGACCAGGACTGGAGCACGGGGAGGGAGTATTGTTTGCTGAACTGAACTTTGTTTTGGAAGTTGCCTCTGCAACGGAGCGGCAACAAATCAGATTCTGAAAATAAATCTCCATCACCTTTATTCGTCAGTCATTGGTTGAACGCCTCACAATTTATTTACTTTTACAACAACAAATCCGTGAGCAAGCAAATCTCACAACGCAAGGAGGCAGCCAATCTTTTGCTTCATTTGACCATTCTGACAGAGTCGGAAAAGGCAACACCAAGTGGTCGCTAGTGGCGTGGCACATGCCACGTGTGCCACGCTCATTCGCTTGCCTCCGGCGCCGCAGCCGTCGCGGCGTGTGCTGCCGCGAGCCTCTTCTTCCTGCCCATCTCCACGAGGCGGTCGACCGGCGGCATGGCCGCCCTGGCCGCGCCGAGCGCGCAGAACCGATCCACCCACGCCGCAAGCCGCGGCGTCCTGGCGGGGTCCACGACCCTCAGCCCGGTCGTCGGCTCCGACGCCTGTATCGCCGGCACGAACCCGCCGAGCGCGACGTCCACGAGCCCGACGCCGTCGCCGCCGAACCACCCCTTGACCCCGGGCCCGGAGCGCTGCTCCGCGTCCGCGAGCGCGCCTTCCAGCGTGTCCAGCGCCGCGAGCGTCCGCGCCACCGCCTCCGCCTTCTCCTCCTCCGTCCCCCCCGCGTGGATCGCCACCCACGAGCTCAGCAGCTGCACGCGCGCGCGCCCGCGGCCACCACGCGGTCTCTCAGGTTATAAGGCGATTCGAATATTCGATCGAGGCTCGTGAGGTTAAAGCGCGCGGCGGTTCTAGCATCCTTACCTCGTCGTCGACGTAGGCGGCCCAGAAGCGAGCGACGGCGCGGCCGTGGGGGTCGGCAGGGAGGAGCGACGGGCCTGCTCCGGCGAAGGCCTCGTCGAGGTACTCCACGATGAGCATGGACTCGCACACAGGCTTGCCGGCGTGGAGGAGCACGGGGACCTTCTTGTAGACGGGGTTGGAGGCGAGGAGCAGCTCGCTCTTGCCGTCGAGGTCCACCTCCACGTACTCGTAGTCCAGCCCCTTGAGGTGCAGCGCCACGCGCACCCGCAGCACGAAGGGGCTCGCCCACGCGCCCAGCACCTTCAGCTCGCTGCCTCCGGCACCATCCATGGTTTCCCGGCCGCCGGTCAGTCGGTCACCCAAACCAAAGCTTTCTTGGCTTCAACTGCAGGCTAGGGGCTAGTCATCGAGAAACTGGCTGGGACTGATTAGTCTTCGCGCCACGCGTCTTGTATAGCATGGCTCCCTGCAAACTTCACGCGGAGAGGTGCATAGTTCCATTCAAATGAGGCTTCCTTTGATTCAACTCCTTTGATTCAACTTGTTTGACGATCAAAATTGGCACAGAGCAGGTTTGACAGGGAAATTCAAGAACCGGTGGAACCGGTTTGGTCCCCTGTTGCCTGTCTGACGAGGCAATCCGGTGGCACCGGATTTGGATACCGGTGGAACCGGTTTTCTCCGAGTCCTAGTAGAATTGGACTCTTTTGTGGGTCCGAGTTGTAATAGGGCTTTCCTTGCGGGGCAAGACCTCCCCACCCTATATAAATATAAAGGGCTATGACCGATTGAGGGTTTATCCAATCGATCAAACACAAAATACCTTTACTTTTTGTCATCTTCAAACCCTAGCTTTTCTAACCCAAATTGTTGTTTGTGCTTCGTCTCTACGGTGTTGACGGCGTTCTGAGTGGCCCGCCGACCTCAGAGCAACCCTAGGTGCGCCTGCCCTGACGGGGTCCCTCTCCGGGCCGGCGTTCGTAGGCTTACGCAGCAAACCCTAGGAAACCGGTGGAACCAGAATCCCAAAACCGGTGGAATCGGTTTTGCTGGGCGTGCTGCAGGTGACTGATCCGTTACGGATCCGCGCGAGCTAGCGCAACTTGGAGTGTTGACCTAAAAGGCGTCAACACATTTTTGGCGATTCCGCTAGGGAATTTGGAGATCTTGGTTTTTATAATCGATCTATCAGACCCTAGCCAGATGGGATCTACTGCAGATTCGGACAAGGACAACATCATTGTGCCCTCCATGGAGGAGATCGGTGAGGAGGAGCATCAGAGGTTTGAAGCAGCCCAAGAGTTCTTCAAGAATCAATTCCTGATGGGGCTGAAGAAAGATCACCATGGCAAGGTGATAAGAACTCACGAATTCATGATGCCGGAGTTCACTTTGAAGGACAAGAAAGTGGAAGAACTGCCTCCAGTAACTGTACACCCACCTGAACCTTCTGTTTCTAAACCTGATGATAAGCTTGGTGCTACGCTTTTACGTACTGACGAAGTAGTAAGCACTTTTATGGACATGATAGTGTTGATGTCCAAAAAGTCAGGCGTTGACTCTTGGAAATTAACACTGTGGCATGAAAGATTTGCTTGAACTTCAGTACAGGTCCTAAATCTTAAGGTTCGGGGTGTGCCAGTCAATTTGACCTGAAATTGACAAGGTAGAGTTTAATCAGTAAAACAAAAGAAACTCATCGGCCAAAGCCCCAATTTATTCCAGCTATCGGATCAACATGAAGAGAAGTCCGATGCGAGCATGAACCATCGGTCTTGAGTCCGATTCGTGAATATATGCATTATATTAAAACAAGCCATCGACTATAAAAGCCGAATCAGAGATAAACCTAATTTAAACTCGTTCTTTAATATTCATTTTTCTAAAAAAGATAAATAAACTGAATCTCGTGTCACTAACAATCGGATCAGTTTCGAGACAGCGTTGCTAACAGGGCACCGATTAGCTTATTTATTCAAACAGATCGATATATATCAAAGAACTCGTTTAAACCAGATTTATTTGTAACTTGATAAGTAAATCTAAATCACCTATATAAACGATATGAACAGATCTATTATGAAACTTGATTCACTATAAAACAAATAGATCTGTGCACAGATGTAAGCCGATATGATAAACTAACAAGATACGGTAAAGGGTGAGCGATCTAAACGAAGAAGGGCGATACACCTCAATCTAAAGCCTAGAACAACTCGATAGATTGGTGAATTAATTAGACGAAGAAGGGCGATACGCCTCAATCTAAAGCCTAGATTAATTCGATAAATGTCGTACTTACAGACAAACCGGAGGTCAAGATGATGCAGCCCTGCTTGCTGAAGAACTCGACGAAAAAGGTTGTTGGTACGAGAGCCAAAAGTTGTGTTTGTATTGATGGTTGTGTGAACGTTCTTTACAATGGCACAGGGTTTATATTTATACCCTGAAAATCTAGCTAATCCTTGCCGGCTACGACAATATCTCTAATTTATTTAAAGCAAACTAATCTAAACTACCAAATATTACAATTGCTGCATGATCAGGCCATGAAGAAGCTTCTAGATGTATCCCTTTCTTGAAAGTCGTACGCGCTCCGGCCTCCTTAGCCCCGTATCCGATCAGGACTCCACCGGACGAACTCCGATCGGAATCGGAGACCTTCAACTCAGAATCGGACTCGGCCCATGCACTGTCTTCCTGGCATTCCTTAATATACACCGAGAATCTGGTGTCAACATATGCCCCTAATTTTGGGATAAAATATTATTTTGTTCCAAAATTCTTCAAGCAATGATGACTCTCGCAACGAACAGTTTATAGAACCGCGTTTCCTCACCGTCGCACCCCTTGATTCACGCGCGAGCGCGGCGCCTCGATTTTTAGGCGGTTCCTTCCTTCATAAGCCCTATAAATACGAACCGAACCCTCGTCTTCTTCCTCCGCTTCATCCGTTGTCGCACCGAAGCTCCCTCCGCCGTCGCCATCTTCAACCTTTCTTGCGGCGAACCCAGATCATTACTCTCAAATCTTTCACCGCAATCTTGGTAAGGGTCCTCTCCGCATATGATTCTTATCGCGCATCTGGATTTTACTGCATCCTCTTTGATAATCTTCCAAGGTTTCTCACCTGGATCACTGTTCATTTTAGATCCAATCTCACCAATGGCGGCTTCAGACGACAGAGCCGACAAAACACTCGAGCTCTTCAACTCCCTATTTTTCCTGTATTTCTCTTCCTCAGAATCATCTATTAGTTAGTACATCTGTACTCATGATTCCATCCCTTTTAACATGTAGAACCTTAAGATCAATATAGTTATCCCTGTTTCTCATGTCCAATCGGCTTATTACTTGGGTCTGATGGGCAATCCCAATCCGACTGATCTGATCAACATGGAATCGGGGAGACTCCCATTCAAGGGAACAGATCTGCAAGTGTCCGATGGGGCAAACTCCTTCCGATTATGGCCCAGCATTGTCCCAGGTTAGAGAAACTGGTTCCTCAGAGTCCAAGCTGCCAAATCAACTTTCTGGGATGAGAAAGATATAAACCAATGCCTCACCCTATCTCTCGCTGATATGGCCAAAGACGAGAATTTGCTGGCCTCCACCTCTCTTTTTTGGTCCGATGCCCTGAACGCCTACCTTTTTGGTCATGGACTGATGACACCAACACTAATGGATGTACACATGCTAACCGGTCTCAACACCATCAACTCCACAAATCCAAGAAGACTTCTCTCCGATTTGAATCATAAATTGGTCGGTGCAGGATCCAAGGGCTGGAAAAAATATATCACCGATCACTGTAAAACCGGCACGTTCGGAGGCAGAGAACACGCAACCTTTCTCAACATGTGGCTGGAACGATTTGTATTTTGCGGAACAACACTTGGCGCCACAACCAACATGCAATCGATTGCAGAGACATTGGCTCGTGGTGGATCGGTACCACTTGGTCGTCTTTTTCTCGGAGCAGTCTATCATCTCCTGCATTAGGTATCGGCCAGACTCTTGGCAGGTCAGACTGTTGGTCACATCGGTGGCCCTTGGTGGTTCATCCAACTTTGGCTCAACACTCAATTCCGATCCGCCTTATGCTACAACTTCAAGAGCCATCAGTTTCCAACCTTTCGTACGGAAGAAGAAGATACAACCGTCCGCCGATGTATGTCCTTTGGAGAAGCAACATCAGCCTGCCCTGGATCAAGACTTGATTCCGGCAACATGGCTAGTTTCTTTGAAAGCTTTTATCATGGAATCGCATTGGAGCACCTTCAATACTTTGCTTATGTCGACCCCGATCGGGACTATGAGTTGCTGTATTCAACATCCAGAACGAGCTTGAAATGATTCTGTTGGCACTCAAGTCCTTCATTACCCCTGCCATCCTTGGCAGCAACATCTCTCATGGCCGCAAGAATTCTTCTTACGAATTCTATAATCCATCGGTGGCGGCCCGTCAACTAGAATTTGGATTAAACATCGTGAATCGGTGCCAACTGATTTGGAGATGGATCAGATCATGGCGCTTGCTCCCCAAGCCGATTTTGAAATAACTAAATGGCTATGCACCAGCTTTCAATCCAGATTATTCAGAATTTGGTGGAAAGAACTGTCAACTAACTTATTCAGAGTCCCGGCCATCACTTACTGTAGTCTTATCGACTCCGACTATGAGGCCCTGGAGAATCCTGTAAGTCCTCATTTGAAATCCTTCTCTTTGTTCAACTTTTCATCTAAATAAATCATCTAAAATTTATATATTGACCCTCTAACAGCCAATTGAAGAAAATGCTAAAGATATATATAAGACTCATCGTTCTAATGTTCATGTTGTTACTTATGATTCTAGTAGTTCAGACGATGAGGAGGATGTGAATGTTGCTGAACTTGTGTGGCCTTCTAAGAATAAATCGTACACTTGTCCATCTCTTAAGCCAATTCAAAAGAATCGGCAAGAAGAAGTGCGATTTACTTTTGATGTTTCCAAATGCGACCGTATTTTTGATGAATTGTTGAAGAATGGAAACACTAAAATGTCTCATATTATTTCTTCGCCTGAAGAACTTAAAAGACGGGCATATTGCAAGTTACATAATTCTTTTTCGCATGCTACTAATGATCGCAATGTTTTTTGTCGATAGGTGCAATCGGGCCTTGAATGAAAGACGTTTGACACTACATGAGATGCAGGTTGACAAGGCACCTTTCCCTGTTAACACCCTTGAGATGCAACCTCCTAAGGTTCTGGTTCGGTCGCATCAAGTCGAATCAACCAAGGGAAAAAAATATTGTTGTGGGAGATGAAAAGCCTAAAAATTTGAAGGGAAGTCAATTATCAGAGAAGTGGTGTGTGAGAAGACCCCCAATGGCAGATAAACTTTCAAAATCACTGCAAGAGTCACGGATCTGGGGGGGCAAGGATCATCAAAAGCGCCATTTGCACCTGTTGCACAGGACAAACTGGTGCCACCAGTTTCAGAAACCGGTTCCATCGGTTTTGCTCAGGGTCGCCCGAAGATTCTAAAATCTAAGCGTCCTGAGATCGGAAACTGGAAAGTGAATGTGGCCAAAGATTAGGGTAAAGTTGCAAAACCAAAGCCGACCTTTGACCAGTTGTTTTCCAAATATGTGAATGAAAGGCCAGTTGATGAGGATTGGCCGGCAAAAAAGAGAAAGAGATCACCCATGTGTCAAGAAAAGCCAATTTTGCCTCCAAGGGCGAATAATAGGCAGAAGGATGATGTTGCTATTTTGTATCCCCAACAAAACCAGTATCAAGCCATGCCATGGATGCCTCCATATTATAATTCTCCATATCCGGCGTGGGATTACAATGGGATGCATATACTATATTACCCTATGTAATATCCTCCTTTTCATCCAGGATAGGTAATGAAAGAGTGCCAGTGCATGAGAGGCTGGTGGATAACCGTTCGGCGCCTCGTCGATCTGGTTGGGATGTACCACCCAAAACCGGTGGCATCGGATTCCAAAACCGGTGGAACCGGTTTCCTCAGAAAAGGCAGTCTTCTCCTCCCAAGCAGGTTTATCGACCCAAAAAGGTGGAGGAAGTTTTCCAGGAGATGAATGTCGACAGGAGAGGACTACTGCTGCTGATGTAATTCAAATTGGTGACATCAAGGTTATTCCGGAGGACGATAGTAAGAGGCCAATTGTTATTAGAGATGAGGTCAATCCATTAGTTCAGGAGGATGTTGCTGCAGATTTTGATGAGGGTAAGAAAGTTGAAATTGATAAATCTAGATATTTCTTGCCAAGGTGGTGTCCTCCAGGGTTGACGCGTACACAAAAGAGGAAGTTGCAGCGGCTTCGTTTTCAAGAACAGAAAGAGATGGAATTGAAGAAGCAGAGGGAGAAAAAATTTAACAAATACAGGACTATGATTCCTCCAGGCAAGGTGTAGAAGAAAATTGGTGAAGTTCCAGTACCGGATTCCAAACCGATGGAACCGGTTTTACCCACCTCGGTGTCTGCTGCTACGCCAAAACCGGTGGCACTGGTTTTAGATCCGGTGGCACCTGTTTCTGCTGATCTAGGGCCATCTCGTATTGCTTCTGAAATTTCTATCACTTCTTCGTTTGATCAAAGGTTGTCATCAGTTTCCTAGAATATGGATGATGAACAACATGTTGATTATGATTCATCACCTGATTGCATGAATGTTGATGCTAATGTGGTGCATCTTTCTTCAGATTATTATGTTATTTTGGAGGAGGTGATGGCTCATCTTGACTTTGGCCCAAAGGAAGCTATATTTCAGAGGCCAAAGGATTCTGAAAATCACCTAAAGGCACTGTACATGAAGGGACATATCAATGGGAGGCCTGTTTCTAGGATGCTTGTTGATACCGGGGCAATTGTCAATTTAATGCCCTATTCTATGTTCAAGAAACTTGGTGGTTTGGACGATAAGTTGATCAAGACCAACATGACTGTCAGTGGTGTGGGAGGAGGCGAGCCTATGAGTGCCAAGGGCGTTGCTTCTATGGAGCTCACCAGTGGGAGCAAGATGTTGGCTACTGCTTTCTTTGTCGCCGAGGCCCAAGGTAATTTTAGTTTAATATTGGGTCATGATTGGATTCATGCAAATAGATGTGTACCTTCTAGTTTGCATCAATTTCTTATTCAATGAGTTGACAGCGACGTTGAGATTGTACATGGGGATACATCGGCTTGTGTTGCTGTGGCTGATGGTTCTACCATGTCTGTGCATGATCATGTGAAGTGCTTGACAGGTTTAGATATTTCTGATTGAGATGATCAGTTGTACTAGAGATGGCTTTGTGCCTGCTGTTCTAAAGCCGGTTGAGTATCGGTTAAACCATTTGTTATGAATTAATGAATAGTTCAGAATGGTTCCAACAGAGACTTGAGCACTATCGGGCACAGAAGAACGATATGTATGAGGCCATTGAAGATTTTGATGATATGAGTAAACTGGGACAAGATTTTATGCCGGCTGATCCCTTAGAGGAGGTTGATATTGGTGATGGTTCTATACCGAGGCCGACGTTTATAAGAAAAAATTTGAAAGCTGATTATAAAGTCGAATTAATCGAGCTATTGAAAGAATATGTTGATTGTTTTGCATGGAATTATCAAGAGATGCCTGGTTTAAGCCGTGACTTAGTTGAGCATTGGCTGTCTATTAAACCTGGTTTTAGGCCTTTTAAACAAACTACTAGATGTTTTAATCCTAATATGTATGACCGAATTAAAGAAGAAATTAATCGGTTGTTGGATGCAAATTTTATTAGGCCTTGTCGTTATGCTGAATGGTTATCTAATATTGTGCCTGTTGAGAAAAAGGATTCTGGTAAGCTCAGAGTTTGCATTGATTTTAGAAATCTTAATAGAGCTACTCCTAAAGATGAATATCCTATGCCTATAGCCGACATGCTTATTAATGATGCTTCTGGACATAAAGTTATTAGTTTTCTTGATGGTAATACTGGTTACAATTAAATATTCATGGCTGAAGAGGATATATCCAAAACGGCCTTTGTGTTTACAGGTTTTGTTGGTTTATTTGAGTGGGTAGTTATGACATTTGGTCTGAATAATGCTGGTGCTACTTACCAAAGGGCTATGAATTTAATTTTTCATGATTTGCTTGGCTTCATCATAGAGGTTTATATGGATGATATTATTGTTAAATCGACTGGTTTAAAATCTTATTTCGCTGATTTAAAACTTGCTTTTGAAAGAATACGTCGATATGGATCAAAGATGAACCCACTTAAATGTGCATTTGGTGTCTCGGCTGGGAAGTTTCTAGGATTTATTATTCATAAAAATGGCATAGAGATAGATCCTAAGAAAATTGATTTTATCAAGAAAATCAAAACTCCTATATGCAAGAAGGATTTGTAGAAATTTCTAGGCAAGGTGAATTACTTGAGGAGATTTATTTGTAACTTGTCTGGGAAGGTCAATACTTTTACTCTTATTCTTCGGTTAAAAGATGAAGCCAAATTTACTTGGGGGCAAAACAGCAAGAAGCCTTTGAGAAAATTAAATATTACTTGTCTTCACCGCCGGTCATGAAAGCTCCTAGGAGAGGATTTCCATTTAAATTATATGTGGCTGTTGAAGATCAAGTGATTGGGCCTGTTTTAACTCAAGAAATAGAAGGAAATATGCAAGTAGTCGATTGTTGATGCCGAAATGAGGTATATATTTATTGATAAGCTTTGCTTATCATTATATTATGCTTGTACCAAGTTGAGGCATTATTTATTGTCCAATACTTGCATAGTAGCTTGTCGAACCGATATCATTAAATATATGTTGCATAGACCAATTTTGAGTTGTAGAATTGGTAAATGGGCTCATGCTCTAATTGAATATGATTTGGCTTGAGAACCTTTGAGATCTATGAAGGCCAAATTATTGCTGATTTTATTGTTGAGCATAGCATTAATGATAATAATTTAGATATCGGTTATATTACTTTTACCCCATGAAAATTGCATTTTGATGGATGGGTTTGTAAGAGTGGTCATAGAATTGGTGTTGTCTTTATGTCGCCAAGTGATGCTGAATTTGAGGCTCCTAACCGATTAGAAAATGATTGTACTAATAATCAAGCCGAATATGAAGCTTTATTGTTCGGGCTAGAGATTTTGCATGATATGGGAGTAAAACATGTGGAAGCATTTGGTGATTCTCTGTTGGTTATACAACAAGTTAATAAGGTATACCAATGCTTTGATGGATTTTTAAATGCATATCTTGATAAGTGCTTGGATATGATTGCTCAATTTGATGAATTCTCTATATATCATGTTTCAAGATATGAGAATCCAAGGGCGAATGCTCTGGCTCAGCAAGCATCTGGTTATGATATTCAGAAAAGAAATCTTCATGAAAGAAAACCGACACTTTGCATAGCCGGGTTTTCTACCCAGGAGAAACCGGTGGCACCGGATTCCAAAACCGGTGGTACCGGAATTTTCGGTGAAACCGATTCTGAAACCGGTGGCATCGGTTTACCTGCTGACAGAAACACTTTGGCCATTGAGCAGTCCAAAATTGATAAGGACGAAGTTGTTGATTGGAGAATACTCATTATTGAATATTTGCAGATTCCTAGTCATAAAATTTGACAGAAAAGTCCGATGGTGGGAATTTAAATTTACTTTGGTTGATGGTGAATTGTATCATCGGACGGCTGAGGATTTATTATTGAAATGTCTGGATTCTGATCAAGCTAAGGTTATAATGGGTGAAGTTCATTAGGGCATCCGGAGTGTAGGAAATAGACAAGGTCCTAAGCTCTTAGAGCCGACCATATACATACCAGGTGGAGGTCTTTAGTCCAAAAAGCTTAGGACCCGGCCTCTGGCTGAGACCCAGCCTTATCCAATAAAAAAAATCAACAAGCGCGGGACCGGTCGTCGTAGCCGGAGCAGACCAGCAGGGGCAGGGGAATGAACGGCCAGCAGAGAAGATTGGGAACGGAGAGGCTATTTTTTTATGATTTGAGTGGAGCCCATCTTAATGCTGGCAAGAGGTCTTATACATACTGAACTTGGGCCTTATCAGAGTGGAGCCCATCTTAGTACCTCCACCGGTATGATACACTCCGGATGCCCTTAAGGAATTTGTGGTACACATCAATCGGCTCCTAAGATGAAGTGACTTTTGAGAAGAGCTTGTTTTTATTGGCCTAGTATGATAGCTGATTGTTTTTGGTATTACAAAGGTTGTGAAGAGTGCCAAAGGTTTGGGAATATTCAGATGGTTCCTGCAGCATTGTTGCATTCTATTATCAAGCCTTGGCCTTTTCAAGGATGGGGATTGGACTTTGTTAGGCAGATTCATCCTCCTTCGTCAAAGAGACATCG
>CM014274.1:39727845-39752725 GCA_004135705.1 Alloteropsis semialata
CTGAACTAAACAAGACCTAAATACTATGCAGTAAGCTTGTTGGAAATGACTGAAGATTGGATTGGATTTGCTTTGGATGCTGAGTGTCCTAGTTTTTGCGCCGCCACGTCTTGGCGTCCATGCATCACGCAGGGAATCGTTGCCATACGTGGCAACTTCTACATGATGAAATTGTTATAGTTCATGTTTCTTCATCTTTTTTTTTTAGACGAAGGGATCTTTCTTTATTAGTCTTTCCAAAATTGAAGGTAAACTGAATACCTCGGGTGTATGTTTGGATCACTGATAAAAACAAGCCATCTATTTCATGCTTCAAAACATGACGTTACGTAATATGTGAGTATATATATGATCATGTTTTGAGTTTCTAGCTAACTTTGGACCGTTGGCTTTTGGCATGTCAAAAAACTAGATACACCCAAAGCCACGAGCCTGAAAAGCACCCGTCCTCCCAGCCAGTGGGCTGCCGTCTTGCCTGATCCACTGTGGCCCATCCGTCAGGCTACCGTTCTGCCTCATCCCCTGCACCCATGTACTAGACCGTATCTTCCGTTCCTCAAAATAAAAAAAACCCATAGAGGTATCTTCCGGTAGATTTTTTGCAAATTGCCTTTCCATGTATGAGATTCATTCTTGCAAAGCCACCGAGCCATCCGATCCATCTTTCTGTCTTTATCCCAGTCTTGCTTCCTCCCATCCGCATCTCGTTGACGCCTTCATTTTCTTCCCTGCCAAGGTGGAGGCGGGGGTGCGAGCTGGGCGGAGAGATGCGCAATGGGCTGGAGTGGCCAGTGGCCGGAGCCGAGGTCGCCGCTGGTTGATGTGGTGGTCGAGGCCGGCGGGGGTGACAGTGGTGGTGGATGTTAGGATTAGGTTAGGGTTCGGAGTGGGGCTTATTGTAGCCTGTGGGCTTAGTGCGAACTCCGAGGCGGCTCGCCAGCTAGCGGCGGTGGCGGTCGAGAGACGGTGAGAGAGCACAGGCGCCGTGAGAGCTGCCGGAGCTGGGCGGCGTGAGACCCCCGGATGGGAGGCAGTGGCAGTGGGACGAGTATCTCTGACGAGTTAGGGCGGGAGTGGTCGAGATAGCATGGGCAAATCCGGCGACGTGCGGACGAGCATCTCCGACAAGTTAGGGTGGAAGTGGTCAAGATAACGGTGGTGGATCCAACAGCGGGAGTCGTCAGAGACGAGTACTGCGGTGGTGGAGGCGGGGACGAGCAGCCGAGGGGAGATGAAAGAAGAGGTGGAGGTCTAATGGGCTTTAAAGATGAGTTGCTTATGCAATTTCCTATAGCCCCCTACTACGTTGTTTTCGCCGCCATCGTGAGCCCTGTCGAGCAGGGCCACACCGCTAACCTACCTCCAAGTTGCCGTGTTGAGGCCTGATATTGTGAAATTATGAAAGTATATTCTCCTATAACTACCAAAGAAAAGAAAAAATCTACTAGAAATGCTCTGAACTGGAAACAATAGATCTAAGCTATCGTTTGCCAACTTAATAAACACCTCCCCAACCGGCCATCCTCCTTGAACCAGCTCGCCCCACGCAAGCCAAATTGGTCTTGAAAAAAAAGGTTACATGACCTCTATGCAAAGTGGAGGAGCAAGATATTATGAAGAAGATGTGGCACACTGCACAAATAGAAGTATAATACTCTCCTCCGATCTAAATTATTATTCATTTTGGTTTTTTCTAGATTCATTATTTTTGTTATGTATCTAGACATACCATGTATCTACATGTATAAAAAACCCAAAATAAATAGTAATATAGGACAGAGGGGATAGTAGGTCGGAAGAGATTGAGGCAGAAGTCTGGAGAGGCGACTAAGATGCCAGGCCCTCTTCCAACTTGTACTCACGCATGCAGAGCAAGCTCACATCGCAAGGATGATCTCAGTACAGCGGCCACCACACTACCATCCACCGGGTGAGGAAGAGAGAAATGCTATGGCAGCCACCGGCCAGGGCATGATGGTGCCCATAGTTAAGCATATCGGTCCTCTTCTAGATTTTCATTTACAAATGGGTGAAAGATTGCAGGAGTACACATCATGCACATAACTACAGAGTAGGGACCTAGAACTGACGACAAAACTTGCATTGCGCTGAAATGATGGGTCCACTTCCATATCTTGGCATTAGCCTATTTTATGGTCACTTGGAGGCTAAAAATAAATCTTGACAAATAACCAATGAACAACACATGATCACTGTTTCTTTTTTATTTCATAATATCATCACACTTTCTTCACCACAGATACGAGATGCAGCATATAATGTAATGTAATGTAATGTAATAAATCAAGCCAGTTTCTTGGTCGAAATAGATATGCCATCTGTATGTATTTGGTCTGTTTTGTCGCAGCCCCGGCAATTTTTCCTGCATTCTGGAAGGCTGTTATAGCAGGTAAAGTTAGGATTTGAAGTCTCGCAGCAGTAGCAGTTCTCTATGCACGCTGGAACTGTGCTTATGTGCGTGCACAAGCACACCTTTATCCTGTCATCGTTTTGTATCTGCGTTCGACCTGCAAAAATATGATATGTTTGTTCAGAGAATAAATAAATGTCAAAGTAAGGCCGTCGAGAATCAAATGAGGGTTCTTTCATGTTGATTATGAACTTCAATATATGAGTATGAATGTTTGATATGCCGCACTTACACTGCGAATGAACCATGAAGCATCCAAAGATAACCATGGAGAACACAATGGCCAGCCTTCCCTCCATCACAAGAAATGGATCCCTGCTCCTATTTGGATCTTGTTTGTATGTTTTTCTTTTTTGCAGTCGTATTACATGTGCTACACCCTACAAGGTTAATTTATAAGGTGAAGAATATTCTCCATCTTTGCTAACTAGTAGTTATGTCCATGCTGGCGACTAATCCTCCCGAAATTTCATAAAGATAGCCTTCAATTGATAGGAAGTCATGTAGGCACCATTATATATTATTGGTAACCAATCAAGTGGTTTCTACTACATGTCAAGATTGCCTCAAGCTTTTTTTCTGGTACTGTGAGCTGTTTTATAGTGCGCCTATCTATGAACTTTCTCTACTTGTAACTAAGAGCACTTAATAATTTCCGATCGAGTGGGCTTGCATCAAAGAAGGTTGAAGGCTATTTGGAGAGCACAACTGTGTGATTCCCCACGCCCATTTTTCTAGCTAATCACACGTATCATTACTGACCAAACATTAGTCAAAATTATATCTACTGTAGAGATTTGTAAGCTGGAAACTCGTGACTGTACGTTTCACACAAAACATGGCGATGAACCTAAATAGGGAAAGGCTCCTCGAGGGCAAACGGCGATGAAGAAGAACCATGGTCTGTAATAACATGTTACGGTACAATAATCAACATAATTAGGTAGGCTCAAATGTAATAATTTGTGTTAACGTGGTTTGCCAAACTCGGTGTTGCCACAGTTCCGTGTTGTCTACATAGGTGGCCAAGAATTACAATCATTTACGACTTTATAGAATAAGTTGGTTGCTGATAGAACCTATACATTTGAACTATCCGAGTACAACATGTGTCCTCAAGTTACTGTAGGGAAATGGGTATGCTACTCTAGCAATACATCTACAGCATCATCCAAAAAACTTGCAAGTAAAGGTGTAATGGATCGTTACCGCTAGACGCGCAGTGCAACATAGCAGAAGAAGAGTTGGAACAGTCGGTCCAATGTAGATATACGTCGGTGCGGAGGAAATAGTCAATCACAATCATCTCCTCCTTCTCCTTGCCCAGCAGCAGCTTCACGCCGCCGTAACCAGCGCAGCAGCAACAACAGCAGCACCTCCACAAAGTCCACACGTATATAATTATTAAAGGAACAAATAACACTTTATTTAGCAATACATAAAAAACACACAAGAATCTCCCACATGCACACTAGTATCACTCATTCAAGCATCTAATACCCGTAGCTCTAGCATGCGCCTCATGCTTTGGTTGTGGAAGAGAGACTTCGTCAATGGATCAACAACATTCATATCCATGTGCATCTTGCAAATTTTCACATCACCTCTATCAATGATCTCACAGATGAGGTGGTAGCACTGCAGTATGTATTTAGACTTTTGATACATCTAGGATCTTTTTTGTGCAATGGCTCCACTATTGTCACAATAGAAATTCACTAGACTAGACGCACCAGGAACAAAACCCAACTCAGAAACAAACTTTCTGGTCCAAACAACTTCTTTTGCAGCCTCAGAAGCCGCAATGTAATCGGCATCGGTCATCGAATCAGCTATTGTCTCTTGCTTGAACTCTTATAGCTCACTACCCCTCCATTGAAGTAGAACACAAAACCAGATTGTGATCTATAATCATCTTTGCCAGTTTAGAAGCTAGTAGGCGTGGTTAAATAAGATAGTTGCAGCTGACTCCTAAATTCCATGTGTGAGTGTTGAAGTCTAAGTTAATTGCCCACTTTTTGTATTAGTTTAAGCTTTTGGGTTGAATTGGTTGGTGCATACAACTCAATAAATGTAACAATTTGTGTTAACATGGTTCGCCAAATTTGGTGTTGCCATGGCTCCATGTTATATATGCCGTTGGCCAAGAGTCACAAACATTTACAACTTCTAGAGACAAATAAACTTTGTCCTGACTCAGTTACAGATATCAAGCACAACTACCTTTCTAAGTTACAATCCACGATATACACGGTATATGTTCTAGAAGAGCTCATTTCATTTATCTCTAACGTCTAATATATATTACAGTTGCAGTTTAAAACTTAGAAATACCAATATGGAGGCACACATATAAATAAGCTACAGGAGAATAATAGGGTAGGTTTCTGCTAGGGCCCAGCACTCCCTTAACGCCATGGCGAAGTTGAGGAGACCTGCGAGCAGGTAAGAGGTGGCTGCAAGCTCCACCTTGGAGCACAACGCTGCAAGCTGCAAGGAACTCTCACAAGAATGCGTGTCGTGGTCGAGCAAGACCACTGCCCCAAGCGCCATGCAAGCAGGAGCAAAGGTCATCCCTGTGATCACCTGCATATGAGTTCATTCAGCGCATGCCACAGATATCAATCTTCTCAGTCGTCGCAAAAAAAGAAGAAGATTCTTCTCTGTTTTTTCCTCGCTGAATATCCAGAATATATATCTTGTCACTAGTGTGTAGAATATGGTAGCTAGCCACCTACCCACTCGGTGGGGATGAGGAAGGCGAAGCTTGTGTTGATGTGCCCCAGTCCGCGACAAATATAGTGGACATGGGTGACGAACCACACGCCGTTCCACAATAGTGAGACTGGAGACGTTGCTTGGATGGCACTGGATGCATGAAGCACGTGCGTCAGCTATGGTGATATGAGTACTCCGTTAACTTGTTTTTTAAAGCAACCAGACACAAGAGCTACCGCAATTGTAATACTATTTAACTAGTAATGAAGAAGAAAGAATTGTGACTATTAATAAAGAAGATATAGAATATTGTTAGTAAAGAAGAAAGAATTGTGCAAGTGTATATACTGTGTTATACTTACGTGAAGGCTATATGTAAGTGAAATTCTGGAGCTGTACCCATGATCAGATATGTCACCAGACATAGAAGAAAGCAGGTGGCCCTCACAAAGAGGAAGAAGATGTCCTTGCTGTTGATCAACATATCCTATATATCAAAGCAGCACAAATATGTTGCTCTGAAAGTTAGTGGTGCGAAGACAAAGTTCTATGTTTTTTTTCGATGCCAAGTAGTTGCATACAGGATTTGTGAAAGAGAGGTTTCATTTGGATGCCAAGTAGGAGTAGTTGCATACATACAGGATCGATCGTGGAAGCATATGGAGCTGGCAACCAGACTCAAGCAAACTCCAGGCAAATGACAACTCATCAGTTTTGACATTTTAGTTTCCAGTGGTTAACATTGAAATCTGAATTGCCAAAGGTTTACTAAATTTTACGAAAATCTCATGCACACCTCAGGCTATTGATTTTAATGATTTCCAATTAATTCTACACATGTTTGAAGTATATAATTAATCTGTTTTCTAGAAAGAAAAACAAGGGACTCAGTTTTGTGGATTCCTAACAGATAGAATTCCAGGAAAGTTCTAGGTGTGGCATGGTTTCCTGCTGGTGAAGATCTGAAGCTAGTGTGCAATAATGCATTCTATACAAAAGGCTACCATGAAAATTTGCAGGTATGAAGTCTTACCCCTAGCTAGATGAAGGTGAAGTGAAATATGAATGGCTAGACTCAAGTAGGTTAGTTGTTTGTCTAAGAACTCCTACTGTTGTTGTGAATTGAAGTTCTTACCAACGTGGAGATCAACGTACTCCAATGTGCCGGTGGTTGAGGCGGCTGTGTGCCAGGATCCAGGGTGATGAGGAGATATATAATGGAGTAGTGTGGACCGGAACAGCCAGCGGGTGGTGGTTTCGATCATGGGATCTTGGCCTTTAGCAGAAGGGATCGCAGAAGGAGGCCGGTGGGAGTGAGGGGTACAGGCGAGCAGGATTGAGCGCTGAAGCCACATCGATCGACGCAGCTGCCACTATAGCCCGATGAAATTGCGGGTACAGAAAGATATCTCCACTCACTGTGTGTGTTAATGATGGGAAAGAACCTCTATCCATCAGGTAGAGCGGGTGTGGGTGCATGCTACTCATACCATGGGTAAAATAAACCTGACATTAGTATACGTGATGAACTCATAAACTTGTATTTTGCAAGGGAATGGTGACTTGTTATTAGTAATCAGCTAATAATCATAAGATCTTGCATTGTTAATTTGTTAAGAATTATCACTTACCTTGTTTTTATTTACTTATATTTTATATGTATCGATATGTGCTTTTTATAATGTGCTAGACTTGTGAATTTGATAGACCATAGGCATGCCTTCGGGTATGGGTTATCCGACAAGTAACACAATGTGATTACTGTTGGCAATTCTTAGCATCACCACTACTGGAGTGATGGCACTAGAGATGCCTTAATATAAATCTTAGCGTTACACAAGTTCTGCAAGCGCACAGAAGTACAGTGTAGCATTTCACCCGGGAGTATTCCAGAGTATCGTATTTATTTCCTCAGGGAAAGCGTTTGGCAAAGTAATATATCATCCAATGTATCAACTATATCATAATCAATATACCAGAACTAGGACAGGGGATATAATGATATGAAAGATTGGGTAGGTTGACACACAGAAGGTTTCACTGCTCAGAATGTAAGTCTAGCTAATAAGAAGGTTCTAAGGGAGAACTAGGGATTCTATGTACTTCTCACAAATGTGTTACATTCCTACAAGTATATACTATACAAGCTTAATAAGGGATACATGATAGAGGACAAATCGAGGAGTCGTGGGATCCCCTCATCCAAGGGTACTGTCACGATGTTTATCACTATGGCCTGCAAACGCCCAAACCCGAACGGCGAGGATTACAAGGAACGGACAGGGCTGTCACCACCTGCCGCCTACCTCTGAATACGTGGAGCAGGGTATCCCCAGCGGTATTCCATAACCCAAACACCATGTTTGTAATATGAAATACATCTTTACCAATTGTACGGAAAGGTAAAGAACAATCATAGAGATTCATTGGGCCATTGCCATAACATGCATCCGCTATACTAAGGTGTAAGACATACAACTCATATGATGAACACACAAGACTAGAAGTCAAGTAACATAAGCAAGATAATATTTCCATTAAGGCTCAGTCTTACAAATAAGCAAAGGATACAAGATAACTGAGCTCTAGGCTTACTAAGACTCCTTCGGAAACCCGTAGAAGCTCAACTCCTAGAACTACTTCTCTACTAACTAAGACTATAACTTGTAGCAATTGGAGCTCTTCCTTCTGGTGTGTGTTATACAGGAGACGTGGGCACCTATTTATAGCACTTGGAGGCGGTTTAGGGTCGGTACAAGGCGGTTGAGGGCAATTGGGTCCACCCCCGGATCGGCCGACCCCTTGACGTCGCCCGACCATCAGATGTACCGACGGTACTCATCCACGGCGTAGATTTGGTCCTGAAGTCGGTGTGGATGCGCACGAGAAGGGAGGACAGCAACGGACACAGGACGGAGTCGGCCGACCTGGCCAGGTCGGCCGACCTGGTCCAGGCGCGGTTCGCCACGTTCTTCTTCTGGGTCGCTGGAATGTGGGCCCTTGTACTCATGGAAGATGGGTATGGATCCTCGGAGTAACTGTTGGTTCTCATGTGGGCCCGTCAATCCATGTACACCTCCTTATCCTTCTTGTCATCCCTTGGATTTAACCATCATTGATTCAACGTTCTGGATGACAAGAACTTGTGCTTCTTCCGCATGGCCAAAGCTGGGCTTGGATGGTCATTAGGCCAGGTCGGCCGACCTGGGCCTGGCCCTGTTTTGCTTCATATTTTGGCCCATATCTCCTGCAATCAAATAAACTCCATGTACAAGTGGAACTACATTATTTGAAATCAAATCCTACTGATTACTGCTAATTTATTTCATTTTATCATGTTGGCGTTACGAGATATTCATGACTTAACAAGCGCCAACAATTACAAGTTTCCAGACTGTGTTAATTAGTTTGCGATGTTTTGCAGTTTTTTGCCTTATTACATGAATACTAGCAAGTTTTATTAGCAACTATATCTTAACATGGATTCCATTAAGAGGAAGAGCAATACGACCATCACAATACCTCAGTAGTCGGAGGCTATTGAGGCGGTTACAAGAACCACCAAATGAGTGGCAGAGCAACATGAAAAAAATGGAGGGAGGAACAACTCAGCCCCACAGCCCTAACACGACTAACACACTCAAGTTACTTAGAGAACACCAGGCCAAGACATAGCAATGGTAGCAAAACATCTACCACAGAATAACGGCGGCCAAGCATCCGCTAGGACCAACAACAACCGCGCGAAAACATCACCCAGACAAAAGCAGGCAAAGCATACACCAGAGATCATCGGCGACCATGCAACAACAGGGGTGGCAAAGCATCCGCCAGGCGACAATAATCCAAGCATCCAAGATGATGGTGGACAAGCAAGAGCGAGACAGGAACAAGGATGACCTTCTTCACATGTAGAAGACGGCGGCCACATCACCACGGCACCAGTGTCTAGTGTCCCAGAAGACGCGAGGGAGTAACAGTGGAACGCACATGCCGAACCAACAACAACCCCGCAGCTGCATCCCCACCAAGGCTTCAAGACGATGTCCCAAGGGAGAGCTGCGACGCCACAGACGCCATCGTCACGCGACCAATGGTCAAGGTTTTCACCTAGGAAACACAGTCGGCCGAGGTGGGAGGAGGGAGTAAATGATCGACAACTCAAAGGAGTACATGGAGCCCAAGGGTGTCACCGTTGTCAGCCTACAAGCAAGACAAGCTTTCTCCTAGACTTCACACCACACTCATGCTGTTGCGTCCCAAGGGTCTGCCACCGCCCCCTGGTCTAGGTGCGTGAACACGCAGGCTCCCAAAGAGGAGCCGGCAGTGGCAGCGGCCATGGATCCATCGATGGGGCGTGCCTAGGTCAGGGGGCAGGTGGGGAAGGGCAGCTCTGCCTCCAGCCACGGTATGGCTCTCACAAAGGAGGCGTGAGCACCTTCGAGGACAGCGGCTGCCGCCCCCAATGACAAAGACCTAAGGGAGGTAGGGAAGATGGTCCCAATCCCACACGAGTGGATTTGGTTGTCGGGCCCTCCGCAAGGCCCACAGGGGCCCATGATGGAGAGGAGCACCTTCAAGGGCAACAACCACCATCCCCAATGATGGGGAGAGGTGGGTGGTGGGTGGAGGGGGGAGGGGGGTTGGGGGGACGACCCCCAGAGCTTGGGAAGGAGCGGATCCGAACCGGGGGTGGCAAAACCGATGAGAGGTGGCCATCTACTCTGGCGACCAGCGGTGGAGGAGATCATGGCGACCTAGGGTTACGGTGAGAAGTGGAGTGAGAGAGGAATAGAAAAGGGAGGGGAACACGAAGGGGAAGACCTTGGCACCGCCGTTGGCCGCCGTTGTCGCAGGCTGGACAATGGTGGCAACGCCACCAGAGCATGGTGAAGAAGGGAGGGGGGAGGGGTGGCACTTGGGTTATCGCCCTGGAGTCACCCCTCCAGTTGTCAATTGAAGAACAAACTTTGGATCGATAGCAACATGTTGTGAGTTGAAGTATGTATGTATACACATGCGCGCACACACTGCCAAGAAAAAACAAATGTGCCGCCCAATAGTCCATGCATATGCATGTAAGTAGTGGACATGATAATGAACAAAAAGACAATTGGATTGATGATGGCAAACAATGTAAATAAGTGTTGTTAAATCTCTCTCTCTCTCTCTCTATGTTTTTGTGTTATAAATAAGTGTTGTCGAGCAAATGTTCCATACTTCCATGCAGGATGATAAACTGATCCTGTCGATGCTGGCTGGCGCGATAGAAAGGAAATGAAAAGTGGAACCACAACCGGGAGAACATCTATCATCGACACAACTGAGGTCTGTTGCGTGGTGACGATCAGGTACCGCACCAGCGTGGGAAAAGGGACGTGCTACCCGCTCAATTCAAATGAATGATGAAAACAGGGCGTGTCGACAAGCAACTGACATGATCGATGGAGCATCCTGATGTAATCTTTAAAGAAACTGATCCATGCGTTGTTCCATGCACAACAAAGATCTCACGTACGGATGCACGATGATCAAATTCATCATCCCATTTCCTTTTACACCAAAGTAAGAGACTAGCAAACACCTAGTTGTAATTCTTAGGACATATGCTTAAAAATAATATAATTTCTCACAAAAAAGGAATATATAGCCATTAATTAGGTTTATCTTAATCACTTATAATATCAATTAAGTCTATCATATTTTTATAAAAATAATCACGCACAATGACATATGAAAAATGCTGCTAAAAATCGATTTGCAGGTCCACCTGGTTTTTCAACGATGGCCGAAAAGTCCACCAGCATAGCTAAAGTTTAGGCCTAAATTTAGTCCAATAGATGACCCAAACACGACGTTTAACAGATGGACTAAACTTTAGTTCTATCCCAACTAAAGTTTAGCCCATAAGTCCATAAAACTTACCTAAACTGGACTAAAAGAAGAGAGCTGAGTAGTAAAAGACAAAAATGCCTCTCTCTACTCTCCCACATGCAAAAAATAAGGGTAAAATACACATTGCATGCCTCCCACCTACCTTCTAGTCCATGGATCTAAATAAGGTATGAACTAATTTTACTCACCGAACTTATAGTCACCTAAACTTTAGTCCCGACTAAAAGGTTAGTTCTAGATCATCCAAACAATGCCTAAAATATCTGTGTTCACTTTAGTAGCCGATCCTACTTGGGAGGTGTTGGACAGGGATCCACAGGAGTCTTTATGGGATGTAGGCCCAGCAAGGATATTGGTCGGCCAGCCCACCTACTACTGGAAGGAGACATGTCTGTGAAGGAAACTAGTCAGCATCTAAGAGCATCTCTAGCAATGCCCCCTACTTCTTCGAGTAGGGGCTGCCTCCATTTTCTAGGGTCTTATTTTTTGGGTTCAACTCCAGCAATAACCACTACATCTCGGTCCCTACTTTTTGTTATGACAGATAGGTCCCACATGTCTGTGTCACATTTTTTTCCCTTTTCTTACATGTGAGGCCTATTCGTCAGGGTCATCTCGCTCTGTCCTCTGTGTTTTCTGGCATCTCGTTCTCCATCTCTTCTTCTCAATCCTACTGCACGCCAGCGTGAGGGAGTCGGGGATGGCCACCGGCGCAGCAGGGAGGTAGCGGCGCTCCCCGCGGAGGAAGCGGATCCGCCGGAGCCCTGCGCCGGTTGCCGCTTCCCCAGCCTACGCGGGCCGCCGCCTCCCCCGCGAGCCAGGCCACGCGGAGCCAGCGTCAAGCCCAGGAAGCTCCGCGGTGGCCACCGCACCCCCGTTGCTGGATCTCGCCCGCGTCGAGGCGACGACTGTGAATCCATGGCGAGCTCGTTGTGGTGGGTGGCCGCTGGGCTTCCATTGGATTGAAGATTGGGGAAGGTGACAAAGAGGATGACGGCTTCTCAGGCATCAAATTGGAGCATGGATGCCGCTGCCAGAGCTTGGGGAGGGAAGCGTACCGCCATGGCCGCTGCTCATCGGAGCTTGCTCGGGCTTGGGCGTGGAGGCGCTCAACGCAGGAGGGATGGGATGACGTACAGGAGGGATGGGACGGTGGGAGAGAAATGGACACAGCTGTACAGTAGGGGCCTCCCTACCCGCCCATGGAAGAAGGGGCCGGAGGGGGCAATTTGGGTGCCTCCCTACGTCAGGGGCTTGAGTAGAGGCCTGAGTATGGTCTCTGCTGGAGTTGCTCTAAGGAAAATACTTTGTATAAGATTTTGTACTTGTAGCTGACTAGGATTCTGTACTAGCCGACCTGTAAACCATGTCTCCAGTATATAAGGTGAGGCAATGACCCCTAAAAACATAAACAATCTATACGAAGTGATCGACCTCATACAGGACATAGAGTAATACTCTATCTAATGAGGTCGCCCAAACTGTATAAATCATCTCATATTCACCATCATGCTTCTAGTTCCGGCGCGGCCCCACGTATAACTCGACTACCATAGGGACCCCCACTACAACATAAAACTCAAGTAGAGACACTTCTGTATAGACATTTTATAATTTGCCCTTATGAATATGTCTTAATGTATTGCAGAGACACTTCTTGTGGCACTTTACAAAGTGCCATATGTGTTGAGACACTACTTGAGGCATTTTCAACCATAGAGACATTTTTTAAGTCATTTTTATAAAATGCCAATATAGAATATTAAGGACATATTTGAGACACTTAAAATTGACCTTACCCCCATAAAGGCATAGTTTGAGACATTCACTTTAATATCTTGAGACATTATTTAGACTATTGAGGCATACTCATAAGAATTATACTAAGTAAAAATGCAACAATTGGTGTGATGTTGAGTTGGCTAGTGGGTGGAGTATTATGAAATGTAGTATGAGGTCTTGAGTTCAAAGACCTAATATATTTCTAGTCATATAGAAGGTAGAGACATAATATTATGCCATTACAAGCTGTCTTAATAAATATAGGGACACTTACAAAAATGTCTCTTCATTCAAAGAGACATTGTTCGTAGTGGCACCTGTATGACATATTGGAAAATGACTCTATGGCTCTATAAGGACCATGTAAATGTCTCTACAAGACTAAAATAATGTCTCAACATGTGAAGATGTCTTGTACCCTAGGCTAACCGGTATAAAAAACCAACAGCTAGCGCGTTAGGTTAGGGTCAAACCAACGACCTTCTGCTTAGGAAATCATCTTGATTTCTTGGGCTAATTCATGGGATGAGCCAAACCATCTTCTCGTTCTTTCCCACGCATTGCTGCCACACTCCTCCTCTGTCCACCTCCATCCTCCTACTCCTCCGTAGCGCCAATCACCTCCTCCACCGCGTCATGGTCTTAGTCCTCCACCACCACACCACCTCTCCTACTCCACCATGCCGCAATCCTTCTCGGCTTCTCCTATTCCTCCACCGTGCCATTAGCCTTCTTCACCTTCTCCACTGCACTGTCCCCTCCTACTTCTCCGCTGTGACGCTCCGCCCTAGCGTGACCGATGCTGCGGCAACAACCATTTTTGTGATGGCGGCAGCTAGCAGGGCTACGGCGAAGGCCCGGGCTCACATGACCTTGTTACAGGACCTCCTGGAGTGACGTCATTGCCTCCCGTATGACCACAACTTAGATGTGGCACCGTCGAGGTGGGGTGGCCAGTTCCACTATGGTGAAGTAATCGCTGCTCTCGTTAGTTTCCGGCGATCCAACCGCCCGTGCTATGAACGAACTGCCCTTTTGCCCAACTAGTAGGCTTTTTATCCCTAAGTAAGTCAATTATTTCACTATTGTAGAAGCATGATGAAACTTAATTATTAATTGTATTGTACCAGTTTGATGGAATTTGTTTAATCTATAAACTCTTGTTGACGCCTATTACGGTCAACACACCGAGTTGCGCTAGCTCGTGCGGATCCGCAACGGATCGATCACCAGCAGCACTCCCTGGCAAACCGGTGAAATAGGTTTGGGAATCCGGTGAAACCGGTTTCCTAGGGTTTGCTGCGTAAGCCAACGAACGCCGGCCCGGGAGGGACCCGTCAGGGCAAGCGTGCCTAGGGTTGCTCTAAAGTCGGCAGACCACTCAGAACGCCGTCAACACCGTAGAGATAAAGTACGAACAACAATTAGGGTTGGAAAAGCTAGGGTTTGGAGATGACAAAAAGTAAAGGTATTTTGTGTTTGATCGATTGGATAAACCCTCAATCGGCCGTGGCCCTTTATATTTATAGGGTGGGGAGGTCTTGCCCCGCAAGAAAAGCCCTATTACAACTCGGACCCACAAAAAGAGTCCAAACCTACTAGGATTCGGGGAAAACCGGTTCCACTGGTTTCTAAATCCGGTTCCACCGGATTGCCTTATCAGACGGGCCACCGTGAACCAAAATCGGTTCCAGAATCCAGTTCCACCAGTTTTCCTGTCAAACCTGCTCTGTGCCAATTTTGATCGTCAACATATGCCCCCTATTTTTTGGTAAAGCTTGCGTAACATAAAACATATTAGCATGAAAAATACTCCTGAGGGCGACGTTTAAACAAAATTCATCGGCCTTTTCATCCTAAGGGCAATATTCAACACTATCGGCCATGTAAACTAAGCTTCTTGCCAAACACTTGGATAAAATTTCTTCAAACATATAAGAATTATCGAAGATCGCTTTTATCACCTTGTATGGTCCTTCTCTACTTGGAGACCACTTGCCAAACTTGTTGCTCTTCGATCCTATGGGTAGAATTGTCTTCCAAACCAAGTCATCAACATGAAAAGATTTTTCTTTTACCTTCTTATTGTAGGCTTTAGCAACTCAGATTTTATCCTTCTCAATTTCCTTAAAGGCCTTCAAACGCTTATCGGTCACCTTATCAATATTATCCGTCATCAAGTCATGATAACCAATAGCATCAAGATCATTTTGTTTAGCCAACCTATATGCACCCAGATTCACCTCAACAGGCAAAACGGCTTCTTGACCATATGCAAGCTCAAAGGGAGTAACTTTAGTAGCACCATGTCTAGATATACGATGAGCCTACAAAGTTTGATAAAACCTCCTGCCACCTCCTAGGATTCTCCTCTATTTTCTTCTTAATGAGCTTAATTAAAATCTTATTGCTAGACTCGGCATGACCATTAGCCTGAGCATAGTATGGAGATGAATTGAGTAATTTAATACCATACATCTCAACAAACTCACAAACTTCTTTTGATATAAATGAAGTACCTTGATCAGTAGTCAAAGTTTGTGGAATGCCAAATCTATGGATAATATGCTCAGTAATAAACTCAATTACCTCCCAATGTGTCATGTTCTTCAAAGGCACCGCTTCGGTCCATTTTGTAAAATAATCAGTAGCTACTAACACGACGTGATGTCCCTTTGATGAAGGAGGATGAATCTGCCCAACAATATCCAATCCTCATCCTCGAAAAGGCCAAGGTTTGATAATAGGATGTAACAATGCTGCTGGAACCATCTGAATATTCTCAAACTTTGACACCCTTCACAACCTTTGTAGTACTGAAAACAATCAGCTATCATATTAGGCTAATAAAAATAAGCTCTTCTCAAAAGCCACTTCATCTTATGAGCCGATTGATGTATACCACAAATTCCTTCGTGAACTTCACCCATAGCTTGATCAGAATCCAGACATTTCAATAATAAATCCTTAGCCATCCGACGGTACAATTCACCATCAACCAAAGTAAATTTAAACGCCCATCTTCGGACTTTTCTGTCACATTTATGGCTAGGATTCTGTAAATATTCAAAAATGGGTATTCTTCAATCAGCAACTTCATCTTTAGTAATTTTAGAATGCTCAACAGACGAAGCACCACTGTCAGTAGGTAAATCGGTGCCACCGGTTCTGGAATCGGTTTCACCGTAAATTCCGGTACCACCAATTTCGGAATCCGGTGCCACCAGTTTTTCTTGGGCAGAAAACTCAGCTATGCAAAGTGTCAGCTTTCTTTCATGAAAACTTCTTTTCTGAACATCATAACTAGACGCTTGCTGAGCCAAAGCATTCACCCTTGGATTCTCATCTCTTGAAACATGATATATAGAGAATTCATCAAATTGAGCAATCATATCCAAGCATTTATCAAGGTATGCATTTAAAAATCCATCAAAGCATTGGTATATCTTATTAACTTGCTGTACAACCAGCAGAGAATCATCAAATGCTTTCACATGTTTTACTCCCATGCTATGCAAAATTTCTAGCCCGAACAACAAAGCTTCATATTCGACTTGATTATTAGTACAATCATTTTTTAATCGGTTAAGAGCCTCAAATTCAGCACCATTTGGTGATATGAAAACAACATCAATACCACAGCCGCTCTTACAAACCGATCTATCAAAGTGCAATTTTCATGGAGTAAAAGTAATATAACCGATATCCAAATCATTATCATTAATGCTATGCTCAACAATAAAAGCAGCAATAATTTGGCCTTTTATAGATTTCAAAGGTTCACAAGCCAAATCATATTCAATAAGAGCATAAGCCTATTTACTAATTCTACCACTCAAAATTGGTCTATGCAACATATATTTAATGATATCGGTTTGACAAGCCACTATGCAAGTATTGGACAATAAATAATGCCTCATCTTGGTACAAGCATAATATAATGATAAGCAAAGCTTTTCAATAAATATATACCTCGTTTCGGCATCCAACAATCGAGGACTTGCATAATTAACAATGTGTTCCTTCCCTTTGGTTTCTTGAGTTAAAACAGCCCCAATTACTCGCTCTTCAGCTGCCACATATAATTTAAATGGTACTCCCCTCTTAGGAGATCTAATCACCGGCGGCGAAGACAAGTAATATTTAATCTTCTCAAAGGCTTCTTTGCCCCCAAAGTAAATTCAACTTCATCTTTTTATAGAATAATAGGAGTAAAAGCATTGACCTTCCCAGATAAGTTACAAATAAATCTCCTCAAGTAATTCACGTTGCCTAGAAATTTCTGCAAATCTTTCTTGCCTGTAGAAGCTTTAATCTCCTTAATAATATCAATTTTTTTAGGATCTATCTCTATGCCATTCTCATAAATAATAAATCCTAGAAACTTTCCAGCCGACATAACAAAAGCACATTTGAGTGGATTCATTTTCAAGCCATATCGACGCATTCTCTCGAAAGCAAGTCTCAAATCAGCCAAATGAGGTTTTACTGGCACAATGTTTGATAACCATTCAGCATAACAACAAGGCATAATAAAATTTGCATCTAATAATCGATTAATTTCTTCTTTAATCTGGTCATACATATTAGGATTGAAACGCCTAGCAGTTTGTTTAAAAGGCCTAAAACCAGGTTTAATAGGCAGCCGATGCTCAACTAACTCGTGGTTTAAACCAGGCATCTCTTGATAATTCCACACAAAACAATCAACATATTCTTTCAATAGCTCGATTAATTTAGCTTTATAATCAGCTTTTAAATTTTTGTTTACAAACGTCGGCCTAGGTATAGAACCATTACCAATACCAACTTCCTCTAAAGGATCATCCGACGTAAAACTTTGTCCCAATTTGCTCATATCATCAAAATCTTCAATTGCCTCACACATATCGTTCTTTTGTGCCCGATAGTGCTCAAGTCTCTACTGTAACCATTCTAAACTATTCATTAATTCATAACAAATGGTTTAGCCGATACTCAACCGGCTTTAGAACAGCAGGCACGAAGCCATCTCTAGTACAGCTGATCATCTCATAATCAGAAATATCAAAGCTTGTTAAGCACTTGACATGATCAGCATAGACATGGTAGAACCATCAGCCATAGCAACACAAGCCGATGTATCTCCATGTACAATCTCAACGTCGTTGTCAACCCATTGAATAAGTAATTGATGCAAACTAGAAGGTACACATCTATTTGCATGAATCCAATCATGACCCAATATTAAACTGAAATTACCTTGGGCCTCGGCGACGAAGAAAGCAGTAGCCAACGTCTTGTTCCCAATGGTGAGCTCCATAGAAGCAACGCCCTTGGCACTCATAGGCTCGACTCCTCCCACACCACTGACAGTCATGTTGGTCTTGATTAGCTCATTGTCCAAACCACCAAGTTTTTTGAACATAGAATAGGGCATTAAATTGACAATTGCCCCGGTATCAACAAGCATCCTAGAAACAGGCCTCCCATTGATATGTCCATTCATGTACAGTGCCTTTAGGTGATTTTCAGAATCCTTTGGCCTCTGAAATATAGCTTCCTTTGGGCCAAAGTCAAGATGGGCCATCTCCTCCTCCGGAATGACGTAATAATCCAAAGAAACATGCACCACATTAGCATCAACATTCATGTGATCAGGTGATGAATCATAATCAATAAGTTGTTCATCGTCCATATTCTAGGAATCCGATGACAACCTCTGATCAAATAAAGAATTGACAAAAATTTCAGAAGCAACACGAGATGGCCCTGGATCAGCAGAAACCGGTGCCACCGGATCTAAAACCGGTGCCACCGGTTTTGGTGCAGCAATAGGCACTGAGGCGGGTGAAACCGGTTCCACCGGTTTGGAATCCGGTTCTACCGGATTTGGTACTGGAGCTTCACCGATTTTCAACTTCCACCCCTTGCCTGGAGGAATCATTGGCCTGTATTTGTTGAAGTTCTCCTCCCTCTGCTTCTCCAGTTCCTTCTCCTTTTGTTCTTGAAAGCAAAGTCACTGCAACTTCCTCTTTTGCGTGCGTGTCAAACCTAGAGGACACCATCTTGGCAAGAAATATTTAGATTTATCAATTTCAGCTTTCTTACCTCACCAAGATTTGCAGCAACATCTTCCTGGACTGATGCTTTAGCCTCATCACCAATCACAATTGGCCTCTTGCCATCGTCCTCCGGAATCACCTCAATGTCACCAATTTGAATCACATCAACAGCAGTAGTCCTCTCCTGGTCGACATCCATCTTCTGGACAACTTTCTTCACCTTTTTGGGTCGATACACTTGTTTGGGAGGAGAAGGCTGCCTTTTCTAAGGAAACCGGTTCCACCGGTTTTGGATGGTACATCCCAACTAGATCGATGAGGCGCCGAACGATTATCCACCAGCCTCTCATCTACTGGCACTCTTTCATTACCCCATATTGGATGAAAATAAGGATATTGCATAGGGTAATATGACATATGCACCCCATTGTAATCCCACGCCGGATATGGAGAATTATAATATGGAGGCATCCATGGCATGGTTTGATACTGATTTTGTTGGGGATACAAAGTAATAACATCACCCTTCTGCTATTACTCGCCCTTAGAGGCGAAATTGGTTTCTCTTGACGCATGGGTGACCTCTTTCTCTTTTTTGCCGGCCAATCCTTATCAACTAGCCTCTGATTTGCATATTTGGAAAATAACTGGCCAAAGGTCGGCTTTGGTTTTGCAATTTTGCCCTGATCTTTGGCCACATTCATTTTCCAGGTTCCGATCTCAGGACGGTTGGGTTTTAACATCTTCGGGCGGCCCTGATCAAAACCGGTGGAAACGGTTTCTGAAACCGGTGGCACCGGTTTGTCTTGTGCAGCAGACTCAAACGGTCCTTTTGATGATCCTTGCCCCCCGAGATCCGTGACTCTTGCAGTGATCTTGAAAGTCTCTCTACCATTGGGAGTCTTCTCACATACCACTTCCCTGATAATTGACTTCCCCTTCAAATTTTCAGGCTTTTCATCTCCCACAACAACATTTTTTCCTTTGGCTAATCCTTTGGTTGATTCGACTTGATGCGGCCGAACCAAAACCTTAGGAGGTTGCATCTCAAGAGTGTTAACAGGGAAAGGTGTCTTGTCAACCTGCATCTCATGTAGTGTCAAACGTCCTTCATTCAAGGCCGATTGCACCTGTCGACGGAAAACATTGCAATCAATAGTAGCATGCGAAAAAAAATTATGTAACTTGCAATATGCCCGTCTTTTAAGTTCTTCAGGTGAAGGAATAGTATGAGACATTTTTATATTTCCATTCTTCAATAATTCATAAAAAATACGATTGCATTTGGAAACATTAAAAGTAAATCGCCCTTCTTCTTGCTGATTCTTTTGAATTGGCTTAAGAGATGGACAAGTGTACGATTTGTTCTTAGAAGGCCACACAAGTTCAGCAGCATACACATTTTCCTCATCATCTGAACTACTAGAATCATAGTTAACAACATGAACATTAGAACGATGAGTGTTATATGTATCCTTAGCATTTTTCAATCGGTTTTCAGTAGCTAAAGCCCTTACTTGTACTTGATTAACCGAAAAATGATCTAAGTCTTCTATCTTTTCCTTAATAAAGGATCTCAAACCATTAAAAGCAACATCAGCAAGATCCCTTTCAGAAAGTGACAAATTAAAGCATTGGTTTCTAGTTTCTTTGAATCATTTAAAGTAATCTAAAACAGATTCGTCTCTTTGCTATTTAACCGATGTTAAATCTGTCAACTTTAATTGAGTACTCCCACTATAAAAGTGATCATGAAATTTTTTCTCTAATTGATTTCATGAATGAATTGAACTGGGAGTTAATGAAGAAAACAAAAAAAATAGTTCCAGTCAAAGATAATAAAAACAGGCGAATTTTTAAAGCATCACTAGAACTAGCCTCTCCTAGTTGAGCAATATATTGGCTAATGTGTTCCCAAGTGGTCTTATTATCATCACCATTAAATCTCACAAAATCAAGAACACGCCAATTATTGGGATAAGCAATGGTATCGAAATTAGCAGAGTATGGTTTCTGATATAATCTAGAATTACCCATATCAATACCAAGCTTATCTTGCATCATACTCGCTAACTCGTCCTTTAACTTAAAGAATTTAGCATATAAATTTGAACAAGCTAGATCAGATTGCCTTGTGGCTGTACTTTGAGCTTGAACAACATGAGGCATACGATTAGGACCTTGCCACAAATATTGATCATATACATCATTAGGAATCTCACTAGAATTGATGTTTTGATTAGGTAAAGGGGGTGATGTATATGCACGTGCCTCAATATAAGTAGAATGATTAGCCACCTCTGTATTTCGATTAGGAACTACCGAAGGAAGAGCTGTAGTGGGTGGTACTGATTGTTGTACAACCTGGGCGACAAAACCGGTTCCACCGATTTCTGGAACTGGTGCCACCGGTTTCGCTGAGGCTGGCGAAACATGTGTTGGCGGTGGTGTTTGCCCTGGATAAAAATTAGCCAGCATACCATACAATGGATTATCAGGTGCTTTCCCTGGTGTAGCCGATACATTCGCATGCGTATTCTCATGTTGCATAGGTGGTATATTATGTGCATGATAAGATAATTCTACCGACCTATCCTTTTCAATTCTATCTATTCTGTCCATAAGAGTGCTTACTATTTCATCGGTATGTAAAAGCACAGCACTAAGCTTATCATCAGGTTTAGAAACAGAAGGTTCAGGTGGGCGTACAGTTACTGGAGGCGGTTCTTCCACCTTCTTGTCCTTCAAAGTGAACGCCGGCATCATGAATTCGTGAGTTCTTATCACCTTGCCATGGCGATCTTTCTTCGGACCCATCAGGAATTGATTCTTGAAGAACTCTTGTGCTGCTTCAAACCTCTGATGCTCCTTATCACTGATCTCCTCCATGGAGGGCACAATGATGTTGTCCTTGTCCAAATTTGCAGTAGATCCCATCTGGCTAGGGTTAGGTAGATCGGTTAATGCAACCAAGATCTCGTCCCCAGCGGAGTCACCAAAAATGTGTTGACGCCTTTTACGGTCAACACACCGAGTTGCGCTAGCTCGTGCGGATCCGTAACTAATCGATCACCAGCAGCACTCCCTGGCAAACCAGTGAAACCGGTTTGGGAATCTGGTGAAACCGGTTTTCTAGGGTTTGCTGCATAAGCCTACGAACGCCGGCCCGGGATAGACTCCGTCAGGGCAAGCACGCCGGGTTGCTCTGAAGTCGGCAGGCCACTCAGAATGCCGTCAACGCCATAGAGACGAAGTACGAACATCAATTAGGGTTGGAAAAGCTAGGGTTTGGAGATGTTTGATCGATTGGATAAACCCTCAATCGGCTGTGGCCCTTTATATTTATAGGGTAGGGAGGTCTTGCCCCGCAAGAAAAGCCCTATTACAACCTACTAGGGTTTGGGGAAAACCGGTTCCATCGGTTTCTAAATCCGGTTCCACCGGATTGCCTTGTCAGACGGGCCATTATGAACCAAAACCGGTTCCAGAATTCGGTTCCACCAGTTTTCCTGTCAAACCTGCTCCGTGCCAATTTTGATCGTCAACAACTCTACTAAAGCTCCAAGATTTGGAGCCTTCTCGTGCATCGTGGCGGACGCACATAATGTTCAGTTGGGGTCCACATGGGACCCATACACATTCAGGTGGGACACGTCGCACTGTTTTTGTGGGCCCCATGCTACTATTTGTGTGGGACCCATGTATAGTTTCAGGTGGGAACCACGTAGGCCCATGTATTACGTATGTGGGACCCATGATTTATATTAGAAAAAAATTAACATAGGTTCCATATACTATTTATGTGGGACCGATGATATATTTTAGAAATATGTGGTGGTTTTTTTCTGTTGTTCGCAACTGCATTCATGCATAGTATGAAATGTATTTACATTTTAGCATACTTACAGATGAGTGAGATAATAAATTTTTATTTTTATCATAATTTCATATCAATGTCTTTGGTAGAGGCTCGAATGACGCGCCAACCTGACTAGTTCATGTTAATGCATAATTGAACTAGTTTATTAGAGTGACCTAATTTGTGTTGATGTTATAATGATATCTAAATAATTTTTAAAGCTTGTGATTGTTAAAGTATGAGTTGTAATAGACTGGCACTAGGCCACTGTAGTCTGAGTAGGACTTCTTAACTTATGTAATTTTATGTAATTAGAACTCTATAATCCTGGACTATATAACGAAGTCCAGGTGGCCATAGAGATTAAGCTATTCCAATAATATTTTCCACGTGGTATCTGTTGACGCAGAAAATCGGCGGTCGTATCCTCAGCGAGCAACACAACAAGGCCAGGGAGATCTGCTTCACTCCGGTGCTGGTCCTGCACTTTGTCCAGGTTCGCGGCGTGCCAGTCAATTTGACCTGAAATTGACAAGGGAATAAACAGTTAAATTACTCTTTGATTGTGCCGGCTCTATTCCAGACGACAGATGCACGTTGGATTTTAGCCAAGACCCAATCAGGCTTGTATCGGCCGATGCCAATCGGACCTCAAAATCGGACCTCATAGATGACATCAGACATCGAATCGGACCCAGACCTTTTCGCTTCGAGAACTTTTGGACGCGGCTGCCAGGCTACCATGATTAGGTGTAGCAAGCATGGAGCCTGCCTACAAGCTACACGCAACCTTTGAGTAGACTCCACCACAAGCTGGCCACAACGGCAGCACATCTAAAGAAGTGGAGCAAGAACATTGTCTCTGATGCAAAGCTCAAGCTGCAGATGGCCACAGAGGTCGTCCACAGACTTGACTTGGCGCAGGAAAGCAGAACTCTTAGTGATGCCGAGTTTGCATTGCGCAAAGGCCTAAAGCGGAGGATTCTTGGCCTGGCAGTCATTGAGAGGGCGAGGAAGCGATAGGCATCGCGGATAACCAACCTTAGAGAAGGTGATGCAAACACAAAATTTCTCCACCGACGTGTAAATGCGAGACGAAGGAAAAATCATATTAGGCAACTCAAAAAGGAGGGCGGCTGGGCTGTAACATATGAGGAAAAAGAGAATATCATCTCTAATCACCTCGAGTTGGTAATGGGAGCCCCTGGACCCCGCACACATGATTTTGACTGGGGTCAGCTTAGCGTCCCCCGCTTTGACCTTCAGCATCTCCAAGCCCCTTTCACCTAAAAAGAACTATGGGAGGCCATCTCCAAATCACCAAAAGACAAAGCACCGGGCCCGGACGGTTACACGGGAGAGTTCCTTCGTGCATCATGGACAATCATCAAGGGCGATTTTCTGGCCGCATTCAACTCACTCTATGACCTGCGCACCATCAATCTGGACCTCCTAAATACGGCCAACGTCGTCCTCATCCCGAAAGGAGAAGGAGCAGAAAAGATATCGGATTATAGGCCCATCAGCCTAATCCACACGGTCGCTAAGCTATTGTCCAAGTTACTATCTCTCCGACTCGCGCTGGCCATGAATGATATCATTTCAAAGAGCCAAAGCGCCTTCATTCGGGGGCGTAGCATACACGATAACTTCATGTATGTCAGAGGCATGGCCAGGCATTTTCATGCTAATCGAACGCTGACGCTTCTTCTCAAACTCGATATATCCAAAGCATTCGACTCTGTTCGATGGGACTACCTCTTGTCACTGCTCTCCCAGATGGGCTTCCCGTCCTGGTGGAGAAATTGGATAGCACAAATGCTGGCCACCTCTTCATCCCAGATTCTACTCAATGGCGTCCCTAGGAGGCCTATTGCGCATGGGAGAGGCCTACGCCAAGAGGACCCGCTTTCTCCACAGCTCTTCATTCTGGCGATTGACCCACTGCATAAACTGGTGCACTTAGCAACTGAAGCAAATATTTTGAGCAAATTTGGGCACAGCAGGCATCAATTGCGAATATCAATGTATGCGGATGATGCAGTAATCTTTGTCAGGCCGGTAAAGGGGGAGGTCGATGCCCTTACCAGGTTGCTTCAGTGCTTTGGAGAAGTCACTGGGCTTCATACAAACATCCAAAAGTCGTCGATC
>CM014274.1:39753725-39765611 GCA_004135705.1 Alloteropsis semialata
CCCCCTGCTCCTCCTCCCCCCCTGCCCCTCCTCCCCCACCCGGCTCCTCCTCCCCTCCTGCTCCTCCTCCTCCACCCTGCTCCTCCTCCTCCTCCTCAGAGCCGTGATCCCCGCAGATTACCTGCTGCGCAGGTGGTCTAGTGTGGCAGGGGAAAGTCTAAGAATAGCGGCACGGGAAGAGGTAGGAGAGCATCAAGAGGTGGAAGAAGCAGAACATGGAGATCCGCATCCTAATCAGAAAAAGTCGCTAAAAGAAGTAAGATATGCTACACTGTGCAGCAACTTTGTAAAGATTGCAAAGGAAGCTAGCACAAATGAGAAGATGTGCGAGTTGGCGAGAAAGAGGATGGGCGAGATGCAATCTGCAATAATAGATTTCAAGCCTAGGAGTTCAAAAAAACCAAAAGGCCTGACAGAAACCAAACAATCCTCAATGGATGTAAATGACCCGCCAGCTTCGAAGCCAAAAGGAAGGCCAGTTTCAACTAGGACAAAGCTTGGCTTTAACCTTCAAGGGAAGCAAACGAAAATCAAGTGTAAAACTTGTGGATCAAATAAGCACACAACTGAAGACTGTGAAAACAGATTCAGGAAGAAGGGAAGGGTGAGAGCAAGATGTGCTGGACCATGCTAAGTTATAAACAAAAGCATCGTGCCAAAATATGTAATATGTATCCTATTTAAGTACCAAGCGGTTTGTTAATTCTTGTGCCGTCTACAAGTTACTGTCTATTGGCTGAAGTTATGTCATGTTGAATGCTTGTGCGAGATAGTTACTTCTTGCATAATAGAAAACATAATCAATTTTTGTTCTCTTGTCAACAGAATATGTTAGCTGTGTATATCTTTCTATTTTAACCATAGTTACTTTTTGTGAAAGCACAATTTCCATAAATGTTACTTTATATTGATGAAACTTACTTCTTATGACAATTGTACCAATTTTGACCATAGAAACTCTACTCAGATGCTATTTGGATTCTTTGAAAATGTAGCATATACATTATTTGTACTATATTCAGATGTAACTATGTTGGTATGACAAATTAAACCGCCATGATGATGTGAAGCGAATCTGATGCGTCAAATAATAAGCATTTGCTTGTTTAGTGAAAAAACAAAAGAGTTACTTCTGTACTGTCCCTTGCAACTCACCTAGTTACATTTTGCAACATCAAAATTACTAGTTGACTATCAATCAGTTTGTTTTCAATCAGGTACAGTAGCATATTTCAAGTTCAGAAGAAGCAACTTTCTTTTTTGGTGCAAAACAGGTGAAAGAGGGGAACCCGGTCTGTGGAGATGGTAATTAGCTTTGTGTAATCGTTGGAATTTGATTTGTAGTTGGTGGAATTTGATTTGTAGTTGGTCTGCGAGCTTATGCTCCTAGATTTCGTAATTCTCTTGCTTTTTTTTGAAGTAAACGAGTAGAATGTATGAATCCAAAACAACTACAGAATGACATGTAAGGAGATTTTGGTGTTGGTGAAAAGGATCTATATTTGCTGTCGTCTTCACCCAGCTGCCGATTCTTGATTTCCATATAGATCTCCATTATGTTTGCATTTGCACTTGATTTCTGTCTCATCCTTTTAGCTTAAATTAGTTTTTTTTATTTTTCATGTTTTGTGCTGTGGGCCGTTATTTTTATCCATGGGCCTCTTGTGCATCTCGCGCGAGCTCGGTTGGGGTCCCTGCCGTTGGCGCGCACACGAACGTAGCCCTCCTCTTTCCGTTTTTGGAATTAGCAAGTGGAGAGGCCTATGTCTGGTAACTAACGGAGGGCTCTCCAGCTAGCACAAGCTGGAGAGGCCTCTCCATGTAGTCAGGTCAGTAGACCGTATCTTCCGGTAGCTTTTTTGCAAATTGCCTTTCCATGTATGAGATTCATTCTTGGAAAGCCACCGAGCCGTTCGATCCATCTTTCTTTCTTTATCCCTGTCTTGCTTCCTCCCATCCGCATCTCGCTGATGCCTTCATTTTCTTCCCTGCCAAGGCGGAGGCAGGGGTGCGAACTGGGTGGAGGGATGGGCGATGGGCCGGAGTGGCCAATGGCCGGAGCTGAGGTCGCTGCTGGCTGATGTGGTGGTCGAGGCCGGCGGGGTTGACGGTGGTGGTGGATGTTAGGATTAGGTTAGGGTTCGAAGTGGGGGCTCATTGTAGCCTGTGGGCTTAGTGCGAACTCCGAGGTGGCTCGCCAGCTAGCGTTGGTGGCGATCGAGAGACGGCGGGAGAGCACAGTTGCCGTGAGCGCCACCGGAGCTGGGCAGCGTGAGACCTCCTGTATGGGAGGCAGTGGCAGTGACAGTGGGACGAGTATCTCTGACGAGTTAGGGTAGGAGTGGTCAGCATGGGCAGATCTGGCGGTGTGCGGACAAGCATCTCCGACAAATTAGGGTGGAAGTGGTTGAGGTAACAGTGGTGGATCCGACAGCGGGAGTCGTCGGAGATGAGTACTGCAGTGGTGGAGGCGGGGGCGAGCAGCCAACAGGAGATGAAAGAAGAGGTGGAGGTCTAATGGGCTTTAAAGGTGAGCTGCTTATGCAATTTCCTATAGCCCCCACTCCGTTGCTTTTGCCGCCACCGTGAGCCCTGTCGAGCAGGGCCACACCGCTAACCTACCTCCGAGTTGCCGTGTTGAGGCCTAATATTGTGAATTTGTGAAAGGATATTCTCCTATAACTAGCAAAAAAAAAGGTTACCCTAAACCCTAAACCCTAAACCCTAAACCGGCCATCCTCCCAGAACCAGCTCCCCCACGCAAGGCAAATTGGTCTTGAAAAAAAGGTTACATGACGTCTATGCAAAATGGCTGAGCAAGACATTATGAAGAAGATGTGGCACACTGCACAAATAGAAGTATAATACTCTCCTCCGTTCTAAATTATTATTCATTTTGGCTTTTTCTAGATTCAATATTTTTGTTATGTATCTAGACATACCATATATCTACATGCATAAAAAACCCAAAACAAATAGTAATTTAGGGCAGAAGTCTGGAGAGGCGACTAAGATGTCAGGCCCTCTTCCAACTTGTACTCACGCATGCAGAGCCAGCTCACATCGCAAGGATGATCTCAGTACAACGGCCACCACACTACCATCCACTAGGTGAGGAAGGGAGAAATGCTATGTGTTGACAATCAAAATTGGCACAAGGCACTTTGGCAAGGAAGAACCGGTGGAAACGGATTGAAGGACCGGTGGAACCGGTTTGGTTCCTGTTGCTCATCTGACAGGGCAATCCGGTGGAACCGGATTTGAAACCGGTGGAACCGGTTTTCCCCGAGTCCTAGTAGGTTTGGACTCTTTTTGTAGATCCGAGTTGTAATAGGACTTTCCTTGCGGGGCAAGACCTTCCCACCCTATAAATATGAAGGGCCACTGCCGATTGAGTATCAATCCAATCGATCAAACATTTATTACCTTTACTTTTTGTCATCTCTAAACCCTAGCTTTTCCAACCCTAATTGCTGTTCGTTCTTCGTCTCTACGGCGTTTGACGGCGTTCTGAGTGGCCTGCCAACCTCAGAGCAACCCTAGGCGCGCCTGCCCTGACGGGGTCCCTCCCGGGCCGGCGATCTTAGGTCTACGCAGCAAGTCCCAAAGAACCGGTTTCACCAGATCCCACCGGTTTTGTTCGGCCTGCTGCAGTTGACTGATCCATTGCGGATCCGCGCGAGCTAGCGCAACTCAGTGTATTGACCGTAAAAGGCGTCAACACATTTTTGGCGACTCCGCTGGGGAATTTGAAGATCTTGGTTTCCATAACCGATCTATCAAACCCTAGCCAGATGGAATCTATTGCAGACTTGGACCAGGTGAACATCGTTGTGCCCTCTATGGAGGAAATTAGCGAGGAGGAACGCCAGAAGTTTGAAGCAGCCAAGAGTACTTCAAGACTCAATTCCTGATGGGGCTGAAGTGGATCGCCACGGCAAGGTGACAAGAACTCATGAATTTATGATGCCGGCGTTCATGATGAAGGACAAGAAGGTGGAAGAAATACCTCCGGTAACTGTACACCCACCCGAACCTTCTGCTTCTAATCCTGATGATACGCTTGGTGCTGCGCTTTTACATACCGATGAAGTAGTAAGCACTTTTATGGACAGGATAGATAAAATTGAAAAGGATATATCTTATTATGCACATAATGTACAACCTATGCAACATGAGAATATGCATACGAATGTGTCGGCTACACCAGGAAAACACCTGAAAATCCATTGTATGGTATGCCGGCTAATTTTTATCCAGGACAGGTACCGCCGCCATCACATGTTTTGCCAGCCTCGGTGAAATCGGTTACACCGGTTCTGGAAACCGGTGGAATCGGTTCTGTCGCCCCAGCTGTGCAGCAGCTAGTACCCCACGCTACAGCTCCTCTTTCGGTAGTCCCTAACCAAAATACAGAGGTAGTTAATGGATCTGCTTATATTGGAATACGTGCTTATACATCATCCCCTGTACCTAATCAAAACATTAATTCTAGTGGGATTTCTAATGATGTATATGATCAATATTTGTGGCAAGGTCCTACTTGTATGCCTCATGTTGTTCAAGCTCAAAGTACAGCCATAGGACAATCTGGTCTAGCTCGTTCAAATTTATATGCTGAATTTTATAAGTTGAAAGACGAGTTAGCTAGTATGATGCAGGATAAGCTTGGCATTGATGTGGGTAATTCTAGATTATATCAGAAACCATATTCTACTAATTTTGATGCTGTAGCTTATCCTAATAATTGGCGTGTTCCTGATTTTGTGAAATTTAATGGTGATGATAGTAAGACCACTTGAGAGCATATTAGCCAATATACTGCTCAACTAGGAGAGGCTAGTTCTTGTGATACTTTGAAAATTCGCTTGTTTTCATTATCTTTGACTGAAACTACTTTCTCTTGGTTTTCTTCGTTAACTTCTAGCTCAATTAATTCATGGAATCAATTAGAGCAGAAATTTCATGATCATTTTTATAGTGGGAGTACGCAATTAAAGTTGACAGATTTAACATTGGCTAAGCAACAAAGAGATGAATCTGTTACAGATTATTTTAAACGATTCAAAAAAACTAGAAACCGATGCTTTAATTTGTTACTTTCTAAAAGGGATCTTGCTGATGTTGCTTTTAATGGTTTAAGATCCTTTATTAAAGAAAAGATAGAAGGCTTTGAACACTTTTCGGTTAATCAAGTGCAAGTAAGAGCTTTAGCTACTGAAAACCGAATTAAAAATGCTAAAGATACATATAAGACAAATCGATCTAATGTGCATGTTGTTGCTTAAGATTCTAGTAGTTCGGACGATGATGAGGATGTGTATGTTGCTGAACTTGTATGGTCTTCTAAGAATAAATCATACACATGTCCATCTCTTAAGCCAATTCAAAAGAATCGGCAAGAAGAAGTGCGATTTACTTTTGATGTTTCCAAATGCGATCGTATTTTTGATGAATTATTGAAGAATGGAAACATTAAGATGTCTCATACTATTCCGTCACCTGAAGAACTCAAAAGACAGGCATATTGCAAATTGCATAATTCTTTTTCGTATGCTACTAACGGTTGCAATGTTTTCCGTCGACGGGTGCAATCGGCCTTGAATGAGAGACGTTTGACACTACATGAGATGCAGGTTGGCAAGGCACCTTTCCCTGTTAATACCCTTGAGATGCAACCTCCTAAGGTTCTAGTTTGGCCGCATCAAGTCGAATCAACCATATAAAAGAATATTATTGTGGGTGATGAGAAGCCAAAGCCTGAAAATTTGAAAGGGAAGTCAATTATCAGGGAAGTGGTGTGTGAGAAGACCCCCAATGGCAGAGAAACTTTCAAGATCACTGCAAGAGTCGCGGATCTCGGGGGGGCAAGGATCATCAAAAGCATCGGTTGAGCCTGCTGCACAGGAAGAACCGGTGAAACCGGTTTCAGGAACTGGTCCTACCGGTTTTGGTCAGGGACGCTCGAAAATGCTGAAACTGAAGCGTCCTGAGATCGGAACCTGGAAAATTAATGTGGCCAAAGATCAGGGTAAAGTTGCAAAGCCAAAGCCGACCTTTGACCAGTTATTTTCCAAATATGCAAATCAAAGGCCAGTTGATGAGGATTGGCCGGCAAAAAAGAGAAAGAGATCACCCATTTGTCAAGAAAAGCCAATTTCGCCTCCAAGGGCGAATAATAGACAGAAGTGTGATGTTGCTACTTTGTATCCTCAGCAGAATCAATATCAAGCCATGACATGGATGCCTCCATATTACAATTCTCCGTATCTGGCATGGGATTACAGTGGGATACATATATCATATTACCCCATACAATATCCTCCTTTTCATCCAGGATGGGGTAATGACAGAGGACCAGTACACGAGAGGTTGGTGGATAACCGTTCGACGCCTCGTCGATCAGGTTAGGACGTGCCACCCAAAACCGGTGGCACCGGTTCTCAAAAGCTGTGGAACCAGTTTCCTCAGAAGAGGCAACCATCTCCTCCCAAGCAGATTTATCGGCCTAAGAAGGTGGAAGAAGTTGTCCAGAAGATAGATGTCGACCAAGAGAGAACTACTGCTGTTGATGTAATTCAGATTGGTGACATCAAGGTGATTCCGGAGGACGATGACAAGATGCCAATTATTATTGGTGATGAGGCTAAGCCATCAGTCCAGAAAGATGTTGCTGCAGATATGGTGAGGATAAGAAAGCTAAAATTGACAAAACTAAATACTTTATGCCAAGATAGTGTCCTCCAGGTTTGACACGCACACAGAAGAGGAAGTTGCAGCGACTTCGCTTTCAGGAACAGAAGGAGAAAGAATTGGAAAAGCAGAGAGAGGAGCACTTCAACAAATACAGGCCTATGATTCCTCCACCCTTCGGTGTCTGCTGCTGCGCCAGAACCAGTTTCACCGGTTTTGGATTCGGTGGAACCGATTTCTGCTGATCCAGGTCCATCTCGTATTGCTTCTGAAATTTCTGTCACTTCCACATTTGATCAGAGGTTGTCATCGGATTCCCAGAATATGGATGATGAATAGCTGGTTGATTATGGGTCGTCACCTGAACATATGAATGTTGATGCTAATGTGGTACACCTATCTTTGGATTATTACATTATTCCAGAGGAAGAGATGGCTCATCTAGACTTTGGCCCAAAAGAAGCTATATTTAAAAGGCCAAAGGATTCTAAAAATCATCTGAATGCGCTGTACATGAAGGGTCATATCAATGGGAAGCCAGTTTCCAGGATGCTTGTTGACACCGTGGCAATTGTCAATTTGATTCCTTATTCTATGTTCACGAAGCTTGGTGGATTAGACGATGAGCTGATCAAGACCAACATGACTATCAGTGGTGTGGGAGGAGGCGAGCCTATGAGTGCTAAGGGCGTTGCTTCTATGGAGCTCACCATTGGGAGCAAGACGTTGGCTACTGCTTTCTTCGTCACCGAGACCCAAGGTAACTTCAGTTTAATATTGGGTCGTGATTGGATTCATACAAATAGATGTGTACCTTCTAGTTTGCATCAATTTCTCATTCAATGGTTTGACGAAGATATTGGGGTTGTACATGGAGACATATCGGCTTGTGTTGCTGTGGCTGATGGTTCTACCATGTCTATGCATGATCATGCCAAGTGCTTGACAGGTTTAGATATTTCTGACTATGAGATGATCAGTTGTACTAGAGATGGCTTTGTGCCTGCTGTTTTAAAGCCGGTTGAGTATCGGCTAAACCATTTGTTGTGAATCAATGAATAATTCAGAATGGTTGCAGCAGAGACTTGAGCACTATCGGGCGCAAAAGAACGATATGTGTGAGGCCATTGAAGATTTTGATGATATGAGTAAATTGGAACAAGGTTTTACGTCGGCTGACCCTTTAGAGGAGATTGATATTGGTGATGGTTCTATACCTAGGCCGATGTTTGTAAACAAAAATTTGAAAGCTGATTATAAACCTGAATTAATCGAGCTGTTGAAAGAATATGTTTATTGTTTTGCATCGAACTATCAAGAGATGCCTGGTTTAAGCCGCGAGTTAGTTGAGCATCGACTGCCTATTAAACCTGGTTTTAGGCCTTTTAAACAAACTGCTAGGCGTTTCAATCCTAATATGTATGACCGGATTAAAGAGAAAATTAATCGGTTATTGGATGCAAATTTTATTAGGCTTTGTCGTTATGCTGAATGGTTATCAAATATTGGGCCAGTTGAGAAAAAGGATTCTGGTAAGCTCAGAGTTTGCATTGATTTTAGAAATCTTAATAGAGCTATTTCTAAAGATGAATATCCTATGCCTATAGCCGACATGCTTATTAATGATGCTTCTGGACATAAAGTTATTAGTTTTCTTGATGGTAATGCTGGTTACAATCAAATATTCATGGCTGAAGAGGATATATCCAAAACGGCCTTTATATGTCTAGGTTTTGTTGGTTTATTTGAGTGGGTAGTTACGAACTGTGGTTTAAAGAATGCTGGTGCTACTTACCAGAGGGCTATGAATTTAATTTTTCATGATTTGCTTGGCTTAATCATAGAGGTTTATATTGATGATATTGTGGTTAAATCAGCTGGTCTAAAACCCCATTTGGCTGATTTGAGACTTGCTTTTGAAAGAATGCGTCGGTATGCATTAAAAATGAAACCACTTAAATGTGCACTTGATGTGTCGGCTGGAAAGTTTTTAGGCTTTATTATTCATGAAATGGCATAGAGATAGACCCTAAGAAAATTGATATCATCAAGAAGATCAAAGCTTCTACATGCAAGAAGGATTTGCAGAAATTCTTGGGCAAGGTGAATTACTTGGGGAGCAAAACAGCAAGAAGCCTTTGAGAAAATTAAATATTACTTGTCTTCGTCGCCGGTCATGAGAGCTCATAGGAGAGGATTTCCATTTAAATTATATGTGGCTGCCGAAGATCAAGTAATTGGGGCTGTTTTGACTCAAGAAATCGAAGGAAAGGAACATATTATTACTTATGCAAGTTGTCGATTATTGGATGCTGAAACAAGATATATATTTATTGAAAAGCTTTGCTTATCATTATATTATGCTTGTACCAAGATGAGACATTATTTGTTATCCAATACTTGCATAGTGGCTTGTCAAACCGATATCATTAAATATATGTTGCATAGACCAATTTTGAGTGGTAGAATTGGTAAATGGGCTTATGCTCTCATTGAATATGATTTGGCTTGTGAACCTTTGAAATCTATGAAAGGCCAAATTGTTGCTGATTTTATTGTTGAGCATAGCATTAATAATAATGATTTAGATATCAGTTATATTACTTTTACTCCATGAAAATTGTATTTTACTGGATCGGTTTATAAGAGCGGTTGTGGTATTGGTGTTGTTTTTATATCATCAAGTGGTGCTAAATTTGAGGCTCTTAACCGATTAGAAAATGATTGTGCTAATAATCAAGCCGAACATGAAGCTTTATTGTTCGGGCTAAAAATTTTGCATGACATGGGGGTAAAACATGTGGAAGCATTTGGTGATTCTTTGCTTTGATGGATACCAATGCTTTGATGGATTTTTAAATACCTATCTTGATAAATGCTTGGACATGATTGCTCAATTTGATGAATTCTCTATATGTCATTTTTCAAGAGATGAGAATCCAAGGGCGAACGCTCTGGCTCAGCAAGCATCTGGCTATGATGTTCAGAAAAGAAACTTTTATGAAAGAAAGCCGATGCTTTGCATAGCCGAGTTCTCTGCCCAGGAAGAACCGGTTTTATCGGATTCAGAAACCGGTGGAACCGGAATTTCTGGTGGAACCGATTCCAGAACCGGTGAAACCGGTTTATCTGCTGACAACGACAATTTGGCCATTGAGCAATCCAAAATTAATAAGGACGAAGTTGTTGATTGGAGAATACCCATTATTGAATATTTGCAGAATCCTAGTCACAAGTTTTGATCGAAAAGTCCGACGGTCGGCATTTAAGTTTACTTTGGTTGATGGTGAATTATATCATCGGACGGCTAAAGATTTATTATTGAAATGTCTGGAATCTAATCAAGCTAAAGTTGCAAAGGGTGAAGTTCATGAAGGAATTTGTGGTATACATCATTCGGCTCCTAAGATGAAGTGGCTTTTAAGAAGAGCTTGTTTTTATTGGCCTAATATGATAGCTGATTGTTTTCGGTACTATAAAGGTTGTGAGGAATACCAAAGGTTTGGGAATATTCAGATGGTTTCTGCAGCATTATTACATCCTATTATCAAGCCTTGGCCTTTTCGAGGATGGGGATTGGACTTTGTTGGGCAGATTCATCCTCCTTCATCAAAGGGACATCGCTTCGTGTTAGTGGCTACTGATTATTTTACAAAGTGGACCGAAGCAGTACCTTTGTAGAATATGACACATCTGGAGGTAATTGAGTTTATTACTGAGCATATTATCCATAGATTTGGCATTCCACAAACTTTGACTACTGATCAAAGTACTTCATTTATATCGAAGAAAGTTTGTGAATTTGTTGGGATGTATGGTATTAAATTGCTCAATTCATCTCCATACTTTGCTCAGGCTAATGGTCAGGCCGAGTCTAGTAATAAGATTTTGATTAAGCTCATCAAAAAGAAAATAGAGAAGAATCCTAAGAGGTGGCATGAGGTTTTATCTGAGGCTTTGTGGGCTCATCGTATATCTAGACATGGTGCTACTAAGGTTACTCCTTTTGAGCTTGTGTATGGCCAGGAAGCTGTTTTACCTGTTGAAGTGAATTTGAGTGCTTATCGATTGGCTAAACAAAATGATCTCAATGCTGTTGATTATCATGACTTAATGATGGACAATATTGATGAGGTGACCGACAAGTGATTAAAGGCCTTGAAGGAAATTGAGAAAGACAAGATTCGAGTTGCTAAGACTTACAACGAGATGGTAAAACAAAAATCTTTTCAGGTTGGTGATCTAGTTTGGAAGACAATTCTACCTATAGGATCGAAGAGCAACAAGCTTGGTAAATGGTCTCCAAGTTGGTAAGATCCATACAAGATAATCAAGGTGATCTTCGGTAATTCTTATATGGTGGAGACTTTGCAAGGTCAGCACATGCCAAGAGCTCTTAATGGGTGGTATTTGAAGAAGTATTATCCAAGTGTTTGGCAGGAAGCTTGATTTAAATGGCCGATAGTTTAGAATATCGCCCTTAGAATGAAAAGGCCGATGGATTTTGTTTAACATCGCCCTCTGGAGTGTTTTTGTTGACACCAGATTTTGACTCGGATAAGATTATGGATGACAGAGTTGCAGCTGAGGCCGAGTCTGATTCTGGGTTAGTCTCCGATTTCGATCGGAGTTCGTCCGATAGAGTCCTAATCGGACACGGAGCAGAAGGCTGGAGTACGTATTACTTCTAAAGGGGAGATGCATTTGGAAGATTCATCAAGGCCTGATTGCGCGACTAGTTGTAATAGCTTTGGTAGATTAAGATTAGTTTGCTTTAACTAAATTAGAGATATTGTCGTAGCCGACAAGGATTAGTTAGATTTCCAGGGTATAAATATAAACCCTGCGCCATTGTAAAAAATGTAAAAAATGTTCACACAACCATACAATACAACATAACTTTCGGCCTCACGTGCCAACAACCTTTTCGTCGAGTTCTTCAGCAAGCAGGGCTGCATCATCTTGACCTCCGGTTTGTCTGTAAGTGCGACACCCTATCGAATTAATCTAGGCTTTAGATTGAGGCGTATCGCCCTTCTTCATTTAGTTAATTCACCAATTTACCGAGTTGTTCTAGGCTTTAGATTGAGGCGTATCGCCCTTCTTCGTTTAGATCGCTCACCCTTTACCATATCTTGTTGATTTTATCCTATCGGCTTACATCTGTTTGGAAGATCTATTCTGCTTTATCAT
>CM014274.1:39769270-39789863 GCA_004135705.1 Alloteropsis semialata
ATTTCGATGTCCTGGTGCGCTTGGATTTTACGAGTGGGTTGTAATGACCTTTGCTTTGAAAAATGCTGGCGCCACGTATCAAAGGGCTATGAATTATATATTTCACAAGTTGATCGGCAGGATTGTTGAGATTTATATTGATGATGTGGTGGTGAAGTCCGATGGATACAAGCCGCATCTGGCCGATTTGCGGGAGACTCTTGAATGTACAAGAAAGCATGGTTTGAAAATAAATCCTAATAAATGTGCATTTGGAGTATCGGCCGGACAGTTTTTGGGTTTCATGGTTCATGAAAAAGGCATTGAAGTCGGACAAAAGAGTATGAAGGCTATAAGAGATGCTAAGCCACCGACCGATAAGACGAGTCTTCAGTCGTTAATCGGTAAGATTAATTTTGTTAGAAGATTTATTTCAAATTTATCTGGAAGAATTCCTTTTTCCCCTGCTGCTGAAATTGAAAGCCGATAAAGAATTCGTATGGGGAGAAGATCAACAAAAGGCTTTTGATGAGATAAAACAGTATATGATAACGCCGCCAGTTTTGATTCCACCTCAGAGAGATAAGCCATTCCGATTATATTTGTCGATTGATGAGTTGTCAATCGGGTCTGTTCTTATACAAGAATTTGAAGGAAAAGAAAGAGTGGTTTATTATTTGAGTCGGAAATTGATTGATGCGGAAACGAGGTATTTGCCGGTTGAAAAGTTATGTTTGTTCTTATATTTTTCATGCACTAAGTTGAGACATTATTTGTTATCTTCCGAGTGCACAATCGTTTGCAAAACTGATGTGATCAAGTATATGCTGTCCATGCCGATGCCGAAAGGAAGAATCGGAAAGTGGGTATTGGCATTATCGAAGTTTGATTTGAAGTACGAATCAGCTAAAGCAGTAAAAGGACAAGTGATGGCTGATTTTGTAACTCAACACATTGGAGATGGAGTTAAAATGATTGAGCCGATGCCTTGGACGTTATTCTTTGATGGGTCTTCGTGTGGCCAAGGATGTGGCATCGGAATTGTTTTTGTTTCGCCTCGGGGGGCAAATTTTGAGTTCCGCTATCCGATGGATCCAAGTTTCACCAATAATCAGGTTGAGTATGAAGCGTTACTTAAAGGATTAAAATTGTTGTTGGAAATCAGAGCTGAAGCTGTTGAAATTTTTGGAGACTCCCAGTTGGTGATTTATCAATTAATCGGTAAATATGAATGCAAGGATGATATTCTAATTCATTATTTTGAAGAGTGCCGATTATTATTGAAATAATTTGTGATCGTTAATATTGAACATATCCCCAAGGCTCAAAATCAGGAAGCTAACAATTTGGCACAAGCTGCTTCTGGCTATCGGCGTTTTCATGAGATCATGACGATAGAACAGAAATCAGAGATTGGAGGTATGAAATTATAAATTATCTTAAGGATCCATCACAAAAGGTTTCCAAAAAGTTAAGATTCATGGCTGTTAAATATGTATTGCTTGATGATCAATTATATTATAAGACGATTGATGGTGTATTGCTCCGATGTTTGAGTAAATCGGAATCCAAAGATATGATGGATGAAGTGCATGAGGGGGTTTGTGGTGCACATCAATCGGCTTATAAGATGAAGTGGATTATTAGAAAGACGGGTTGTTTTTGGCCAACGATTTTGGAAGATTGTTTTGAGTATTATAAGGGTTGCCAAGAATGCCAGAAATTTGGAAATATGCAAAAGGCGCCTGCATCAGCCATGAATCCGATTATTAAACCATGGCCTTTTCGAGGATGGGGAATTGATTTGATCGGGTAAATTTATCCATCATCAAGCAAGGGTCATAAATTCATATTGGTGGCAACGGATTATTTCACTAAATGGGTTGAGGCGATTCCTTTGAAGGTTGCCGATTCTAAAAATATGGTGGAATTCGTTAAGGAGCATATTATATATCGGTTTGGTATTCCTCAAACTATCACGACCGATCAGGGAACTATGTTTATGTCTAACGAATTTCAAGATTTTGCTGCCAGTATGGGTATTAAGTTATTAAATTCTTCTCCTTATTATGCACAAGCCAATGGTCAAGCAGAAGCGTCAAATAAAAGTATTATCAAAATCATCAAACGGAAGATTGATGAGCAACCAAGGCGATGGCATCTAACGTTGACCGAATCGTTATGGGCATATCGGATGGCGTGTCATGGTTCTACTAAGTTGTCCCCATATCATTTGGTTTATGGACATGAGGCTGTCTTGCCTTGGGAAGTCAAAATCGGATCTAGATGTATATCGGAACAAGGAAACTTGACTGCTGATGAGTATAAAAGTTTGATGAATTTTGAGTTGGATGATTTGGCTGAAACTCGTTTGAGGGCACTGGAAAACATTGAAAATAATAAGGCACATATTGCCAGGTATTATGACAAAAAGGTTAAGCCAAAAGAGTTCATCGAAGGAGAGTTGGTTTGGAAGCTGATTTTGCCGATAGGGACTAAAAGTTCTAAGTTTGGAAAATGGTCGCCTAATTGGGAAGGTCCCTATCGTGTAAATCGGTGTGTTCCAGGAAATGCGTATATTTTGGAAACATTGGAAGGAGAAGAATTTTCGAAAGTGCTTAATGGAAAATATTTGAAGAAATACTATCCAAGTATTTGGGTTGATTCTTAAAGCCGATATTCTAATAAGAAATCGATTAAGATAGCCGATACGATATGTATCGCCTTAAGGGCAAAAATATTTACAAAATAAGTGTTCATCGACGATCAGCATTGTCGGATCAAACAAGTTCATCGATGATCAATGTTATCAGAGCAGTACAGCCAGAGTTTGATATTACAAGAATTTGCGGATCATTTCGATCGCGCTCAATTGGATATTGTCGATCTTCTGGATTTCTTTTAGATCTTCCACATCGGAGCCGGGAACATTCTTGATGCTTTTGTGGACTTGGTGGACCTCCTCCAAGTGTTTCTTCAAATTGTCCTACGCCGATGCGATAGATGCTGGGATTTGATTGAGCTAATCTTGGGTCTCCGACATCTCTTTACTGACTTCATCGAGCCGTTTGAGTAGTTCTGCTTCAATGCCTTGGAGATCTTTGATCTGATTCTCTAGTTGCTTTGGTTTGGCTTTCAGGATCTTGATTTGGGCTTGCATAGTTTTCAATTCATCCCGGCCGTCGTCACGTTTTTTGGCCAAGTCTTGTTGAGCCAATCGCTCCGATATCCTTTGGCGAGCAGCAAAGACTTGAGGCTGGTGGCCTTCAATAAAAGCGGCAGGGATGATTGCGTTTTCTAACTCCGATGGCAATTGGCCTTTCAATTCTTTGAAGATTTGGCGAATCGGCTCTGCATCTTCTACGAGGATGGCAATGCTCTTTTCAGATAGTTCAACATTTCTTGAAGTCTTGCCTTGACCTCATCGGAGATGGTGGTGGAGGATTGCGCAGAGTTGACTTCTTCATCTCCGATTGCGGCGTCCAAGTCGAATGATGCAAAGCTCATGGCCGGAGAATCGTGTGCCTGAAATAAGATGTCAATAAATAGGAGTTATTAATATAATAAGAGGACACATGAGGTTAAATCGGTACCAGTTTAAATTGACCCTCCCGAACATAATCGGGGATTACTTGAGGCAGAGCAATGTTTGTGCTAGCTTCTATTTGAAGCGTATGGGCTGGCTCAATCGGAGGTGGCACTGGTGTTGTTGTTGGTTGTTCAGGAATGACCTCCGATTGAACATTTGCAGCTGGTTCTTCTACGATTTGTTGTTCGGGGATCGCCTCCGATTGAACATTTGCACTTGGGTCCTCGGCGGTGGGTTGCAGAATGGCAGTCTATAGATGAATCGGTTAGATCAAGTATATATATTTGAAAGAGATATAAATTGGGTTGAGATTACCTGTTGGGCTGATTCTGTTTGGATGTCTTGAGCTGGGGCCGGTTGGAGATCGGGCAATGTGATATTTGTTTGCTGAAAAGGGAATTGTTATTGCCGATTTATGTTGAAAAAAATACAAGATATGAAAGGAATCGAATTGTTACCGATACTGCCTCAAGGAGCATTCTGGCGCCTTCAGCAGCTTTCTCTGCAGTTTCCTCGGCAGCCCTTGAGGTTGATTGGCCAAGAATCTTTCCGGTGGGCTGTATACAGAGAAGTTATTTGCTTAGGCTGTGAATCGGAAAGAAGAATCGAAGGGTGAAGAAATCGTACCATGGCTTTTCTTCAATTTCTTGCGCACTCACTTTAGTGGCGGGCAGTTTTCCTCTTGCCTTTGCCATCCATGATATCCGCCAGAGATGGTGCAGAAGAGCCGATTCTTGGGTATGGAGTTCTGACGGCGTATCGAATCGATTTTTCCACTATTGCTCACTACTGGCACATTCTCTTCGATTGGCTATTAGAAGATTGAAATTTAAATTGTGGAGAATTCATTTAAATGAAATTGAATAAAGGTGGAAAGATTTCAAAGAGAACTTACAGGATTTTCCATGGCCTCAAAATCGGAGTCTATGAGAGTGCAGAAAGTGATGGCCGGAAGTATGAATAAGTGAAGGCGCAGTTCTTTCCACCAAGTTCTAAAAAGTCTGGATGCAAAGCTAGTGCATAACCATTCAGGTATGTCAAAATCGGCTTGGGGAGTAAAAGCCATAATCCGATCCATCTGCAGGTCAGTTGACACCGATTCACGGTGTTTGATTTTATCTGCAAAATAGAGGCCGATCGGGAGTCGACCGAATCCAAGCTGACGAGCTGCCGCCGATGGGTTGTAAAATTCGTAAGACGAAGTCTTGAGGCCGTATGCAATATTGCTGCCAAGGATATCCGGTGTAATGAAAGATTTCAGAATCGGCATGATCGCTGCAAGTTCATTCTGAATATTGAACAAGGGCAATTCATAATTACGATCGGGTTCAGCGTAAGCAAAATAGTCAAAGCGCTCTGATGCGATCCCGTGGTAGAAGCTTTCAAAGTAGGTGGCCATATTCTTTGCATCAAGCCTTGATCCAGGGCACACCGACGCTGCTTCTCCAAATGACATGCATCGGCGAACGGTCGCATCTTCTTCTTCTGTATGATAATTTGGAAATTGGTGATCTTTGAAGTTGAACTGAAGAGCAGATCGAAACTGGGTATGTAACCACAACTGGATAAACCACCAGGGACCTCTGATGTGTCCGACTGCTTGGCCTTCCGAGAGCTTTGCCGATACTTGGTGGAGCAGATGGTAAACTGTTCCAAGGAGGAGACGGCCGAGTGGCACCGATCCGCCGCGAGCTAGTGTCTTTGCAATAGATTGCATATTGGTTGTGGTGCCAAGAGTTGGTCCACAGAATACGAATCTTTCTAGCCACATGTTGAGAAAAGCTGCATGCTCTCTGTCTCCGATAGCGCCAGTTTTGCAGTGATCGGAAACGTATTTCTTCCAACTTTTGGAGCTTGTGCAGACCAGTCTGTGTCCAAATCACGGATAAGTTTTCTTGGGTTGGAGTTTTCTGTGGTGTTGAGGCTGGTCAGCATGTGCACGTCCATCAATGTTGGGGTCATCGGACCATGGCCAAACAAATAAGCATTGAGGGCATCGAACCAGAAGAGGGAGCTAGAGGCCAGTAAATTTTCATCTTTGGCCATGTCAACAAGGGATAAAGTAAGGCATTGGTTTGTGTTCTTCTCATTCCAGAAGGCCGATTTGGCAGCTTGAATTCTTAGAAACCAGTTTCTCCATCCTGGGACCATTCCGGGCCATGATCGAAACGAGCCTGCCCAATCGGAGACTTGAAGGTCCGATCCTTTGAATAGAATTCTCTCCGATTCCATGTTTATCAGGTCCATCGGATGGGGTCACCCATCGGGCCGAGATAGTACCCAGCCTCAACATGAGAGACAGGGATGACAATATTGTTCTTAAGATGCTACATTTAGGGAAAATAAAATAATAAATATAGATATGGAGGCTCGCAGGAAGTCCTAGAAGAAGAATGCAATAATTAAATGAGAGGATTTTTGGGCATTTTTACCTCAGAAACTTGTGTGTGGTCCGCTTTATCAGCAGGAGCCGCCATTGATGGTGAAATAGATCTACAATGAACAGTGACACGAATGTAAGGTTTGAGGAAATCACCGAGAAAGATGCAGTAAAGTCCAGATGCATAATGTGAATCATATGCGGGGGAGTTCCTTACCTGATTCGCGGTGAAAGATTGAAGGATGATGACCAGGTGTTCGCCGGGCAGGAGCTTGCAGAAACGGCAACGGCGAAATGTGCGCGCGATAGCAGATGCGAGTTGGGGAAGGAGACGACGGTTCGGGTCTGTATTTATAGGGCTTATGGGAGAAGGAATCCGCCCTAGGACCAAGGCGCCGAATCCGCACAGGAATCGAGGGTCGTAACAGTGAAAGGGTGCGAGTTTCCATATGCTGTTCACTGCCAGGGTCATCATTGCTCGGGAGAATTTTGGAACAAAATAATATTTTATCCCAAAATTGGGGGCATGTGTTGACACCAGATTTTGACTCGGATAAGATTATGCATGACAGAGTTGCAGCTGAGGCCGAGTCCGATTCTGGGTTAGTCTCCGATTCCGATCGGAGTTGTTCCTATAGAGTCCGATTCCGATCGAAGTTCGTCCGATAGAGTCCTGATCGGACATGGAGCAGAAAAGGCCGGAGCATGTATGACTTCTAAAGGGGAGATGGGTTTGGAAGATTCTTCAAGGCCTCATTGCGCGACAAGTTGTAATAGTTTTGGTAGATTAAGATTAGTTTGCTTTAAATAAATTAGAGATATTGTCGTAGCCGACAAGGATTAGTTAGATTTTTAGGGTATAAATATAAACCCTGCGCCATTATAAAAACGTTCACACAACCATACAAATACAACATAACTTTCGGCCTCACGTGCCAACAACCTTTTCGTCGAGTTCTTCAGCAAGCAGGGCTGCATCATCTTGACCTCCGGTTTGTCTGTAAGTGCGACACCCTATCGAATTAATCTAGGCTTTAGATTGAGGCGTATCGCCCTTCTTCATTTAGTTAATTCACCAATTTACCGAGTTGTTCTAGGCTTTAGATTGAGGCGTATAGTCCTTCTTCGTTTAGATCGCTCACCCTTTACCGTATCTTGTTGATTTTATCCTATCGGCTTACATCTGTTTGGAAGATCTATTCTGCTTTATCATAATTCAAGTTTATAATAGATCTGTTCTTATCGTTTATATAGCTGATTTAGATTTAATAAGCAAGTTACAAATAGATCCGATTTAAACGAGTTCTTTGATATATATCGATCTATCGGAGTAAGCAAGCTAATCGGTGCCCTGCTAGCAACGCTGTCTCGAAATCGATCCAATTGTTAGTGACATGAGATTCAGTTTGTTTACCGCCTTTGAAAAGATGCATATTAAAGAATGATTTTGAGTTAGATTTATCTCCGATTTGGTTTCCATAGCCGATGGTTTATTTTAGTACATGTCATATCTTCACGAATCGGACTCAAGGCCGATGGTTCATGCTCTCGAATTGGACTCCCCTTTGTGCTGATCCAATTCGCCGGAACGAACCGGGCTTTGGCCGATGAGTTCCTTGTGGTTTACTGATTAAACTCTATCTTGTCAATTTCAGGTCAAATTGACTGGCACGCCACGAACCTCAAGATTTTGGACCTGCACTGAAGTTTAAGCAAATCTTCCAGGTCATAGTGTTAATTTTCGAGAGTCAATACCTGACTTTTTGGACGTCAACAGTTTTCTTGTGCTAAAATATTTTCTGGTACGTAAGCTTTACCAAAAAACAGGGGGCATATGTTGACAATCAAAATTGGCACAAGGCACTTTGGCAAGGAAGAACTGGTGGAACCGGATTCAAGGACCGGTGGAACCGGTTTGGTTCCTGTTGCTCATCTGGCAGGCAATCCGGTGGAACCGGATTTGAAACCAGTGGAACCGGTTTTCCCCGAGTCCTAGTAGGTTTGGACTTTTTTGTAGATCCGAGTTGTAATAGGACTTTTCTTGCGGGGCAAGACCTCCCTACCCTATAAATATGAAGGGTCACGGCCAATTGAGTATCAATCCAATCGATCAAATATTTATTACCTTTACTTTTTGTCATCTTAAAACCCTAGCTTTTCCAACCCTAATTGCTGTTCGTTGTTCATCTCTACGGCATTTGACGGTGTTCTGAGTGGCCTGCCGACCTCAGAGCAACCCTAGGCGCGCCTGCCCTGACGGGGTCCCTCCCGGGCCGGCGATCTTAGGTCTACGCGGCAAGTCCCGAAGAACCGGTTTCACCGGATCCACCGGTTTTGTTCGGCCTGCTGCAGTTGACTGATCCGTTGCGGATCCGCGCGAGCTAGCGTAACTCGATGTGTTGACCGTAAAAGGCGTCAACACTATGGCAGCCACCGGCCAGGGCATGACAGTGCCCATAGTTAAGTATATCAGTGCTCTTCTAGATTTTCATTTACAAATGGGTGAAAGATCGCAGGAGAACACATCATGCACATAACTACAGAGTAGGGACCTAGAACTGACGACAAAACTTGCATTGCGCTGAAATGATGGGTCCGCTTCCATATCTTGGCATTAGCCTCTTTTATGGTCACTTGGAGGCTAAAAATAAATCTTGACAAATAACCAATGAACAACACATGATCACTGTTTCTTTTTTATTTCATAATATCATCACACTTTCTTCACCACAGATACGAGATGCAGCATATAATGTAATGTAATGTAATGTAATAAATCAAGCCAGTTTCTTGGTCGAAATAGATATGCCATCTGTATGTATTTGGTCTGTTTTGTCGCAGCCCCGGCAATTTTTCCTGCATTCTGGAAGGCTGTTATAGCAGGTAAAGTTAGGATTTGAAGTCTCGCAGCAGTAGCAGTTCTCTATGCACGCTGGAACTGTGCTTATGTGCGTGCACAAGCACAGCTTTATCCTGTCATCGTTTTGTATCTGCGTTCGACCTGCAAAAATATGATATGTTTGTTCAGAGAAAAAATAAATGTCATAGTAAGGCCGTCGAGAATCAAATGAGGGTTCTTTCATGTGGATTATGAACTTCAATATATGAGTATGAATGTTTGATGCCGCACTTACACTGCGAATGAACCATGAAGCATCCAAAGATAACCATGGAGAACACAATGGCTAGCCTTCCCTCCATCACAAGAAATGGATCCCTGCTCCTATTTGGATCTTGTTTGTATGTTTTTCTTTTTTGCAGTCGTATTACATGTGCTACACCCTACAAGGTTAATTTATAAGGTGAAGAATATTCTCCATCTTTGCTAACTAGTAGTTATGTCCATACTGGAAATTTCATAAAGACAGCCTTCAATTGATAGGAAGTCATGTAGGCACCATTATATATTATTGGTAACCAATCAAGTGGTTTCTACTACATGTCAAGATTGCCTCAAGCTTTTTTTCTGGTACTGTGAGCTGTTTTATAGTGCGCCTATCTATAAACTTTCTCTACTTGTAACTAAGAGCACTTAATAATTTCCGATCGAGTGGGCTTGCATCGAAGAAGGTTGAAGGCTATTTGGAGAGCACAACTGTGTGATTCCCCACGCCCATTTTTCTAGCTAATCACACGTATCATTACTGACCAAACATTAGTCGAAATTATATCTACTGTAGAGATTTGTAAGCTGGAAACTCGTGACTGTACGTTTCACACAAAACATGGCGATGAACTTAATAATAGGGACAGACTCCTCGAGGGCAAACGGCGATGAAGAAGAACCATGGTCTGTAATAACATGTTACGGTACAATAATCAACATAATTAGGTAGGGTCAAATGTAATAATTTGCGTTAACGTGGTTTGCCAAACTCGATGTTGCCACGGTTCCGTGTTGTCTACATAGGTGGCCAAGAATTACAATCATTTACGACTTCTATAGAATAAGTTGGTTGCAGATAGAACCTATACATTTGAACTATCCGAGTACAACAGGTGTCCTCAAGTTACTGTAGGGAAATGGGTATGCTACTCTAGCAATATATCTACCGCATCATCCAAAAAACTTGCAAGGTGTAATGGATCGTTACCGCTAGACGCGCAGTGCAACGTAACAGAAGAAGAGTTGGAACAGTCGATCCAATGTAGATATACGTCGGTGTGGAGGAAATAGTCAATCACAATCATCTCCTCCTTCTCCTTGCCCAGCAGCAGCTTCACGCCGCCGTAACCAGCGCAGCAGCAACAACAGCAGCACCTCCACAAAGTCCACACGTATATAATTATTAAAGGAACAAATAACACTTTATTTAGCAATACATAAAAAACACACAAGAATCTCCCACATGCACACTAGTATCACTCCTTCAAGTATCTAATACCCATAGCTCTAGCATGCGCCTCATGCTTTGGTTGTGGAAGAGAGACTTCGTCAATGGATCAACAACATTCATATCCATGTGCATCTTGCAAATTTTCACATCACCTCTATCAATGATCTCACAGATGAGGTGGTAGCACTGCAGTATGTATTTAGACTTTTGATACGATCTAGGATCTTTTGCTTGTGCAATGGCTCCACTATTGTCACAATAGAAATTCACTAGACTAGACGCACCAGGAACAAAACCCAACTCAGAAACAAACTTTCTGGTCCAAACAACTTCTTTTGCAGCCTCAGAAGCCGCAATGTAATCGGCATCGGTCATCGAATCAGCTATTGTCTCTTGCTTGGAACTCTTATAGCTCACTACCCCTCCATTGAAGTAGAACACAAAACCAGATTGTGATCTATAATCATCTTTGCTAGTTTACAAGCTAATAGGCGTGGTTAAATAAAATAGTTGCAGCTGACTCCTAAATTCCATGTGTGAGTGTTGAAGTCTAAGTTAATTGCCCACTTTTTGTATTAGGCTTTGTTTAGATTCGCGAATTCAATTGAATTGACTGTAGCAAAAGTGCATTGGGAAGCGTAAAAGCTGAGGGGGGGGGCACGTTTTTCAAGAAGATACTTTTGGTTGAATTGGGGCCTGTTTAGTTACTTCAACTTTTCAAATTTATTTGAATTTTCGCTTTTCATCAAAGGAAATTTTACATGCATGGAGTAGTAAACGTGTGTTAATGATAAAACTCATTCCATAACCCCGGGTAACTTCGCGAGACGAATCTAATAAGCCTAATTAGGCCATGATTAGACAACGTCATGCTACAGTAAACAATCTCTAATGATAGATTAATTAGGCTTAATAGATTCATCTGGTGATTTCCCGTCCATCCGTGTAATTAGTTTTATAATTAGATCATGTTTGGTCTCCTAATCTATGGTTTAAAATTGCTACAGTAAATTTCGCAAACTTTCAACTCCCAACTAAACAGGCCCTTGGTCGAATTCGACGAATCTAAACAGGGCCTTAGTTTAAGCTTTTGGGTATAATTGGTTGGTGCATACAACTCAATAAATGTAACAATTTGTGTTAACATGGTTCGCCAAATTTGATGTTGCCACGGCTCCATGTTATATATGCCGGTGGCCAAGAGTCACAAACATTTACAACTTCTAGAGACAAATAAACTTTGTCCTGACTCAGTTACAGATATCAAGCACAACTACCTTTCTAAGTTACAATCCACGATATACACGGTATATGTTCTAGAAGAGCTCATTTCATTTATCGCTCAATTAGGCTCCCTTTCCGCTTCTTCTTCCAGTTCTGGCCGTAAATTGTAAACAACTTTTAAATGCTCTAACTTTTGTATTGGCTGATCTCAAATATTTATATGTGAATGTTCGAGAAAAATGCAATCAAAGTCCGGTCAAAATCAATTGACAATTGCAACGACTTCAATCTTATTGCGTGAAAGATCGTGTACGACATACGACATATGACGCTTAGACACGTAGACGCGTAGACACATAGACGAATTGCGTATAACTAACCCAAATAGCAAACGTTTAAAAAAATAACCAAAACTACCTTTGGTTCTGGTTGGTAACACCAACCGGTACCAAAGGGCCTCCCCCGAAGCATACGGGGGAGGGCCCTTTGGTACCGGTTCTGGACCCGATACCAAAGACCGAGCCCTTTAGTCTCGGTTGCACGGTACCGGTTCCAGAACCGGTACCTATGAGGGTTATGACCCGCTACTGATGAGCGTCTCTCCAGTAGTGATCTCTAACGTCTAATATATATTACAGTTGCAGTTTAAAACTTAGAAATACCAATATGGAGGCACACACATAAATAAGCTACAGGAGAATAGGGTAGGTTTCTGCTAGGGCCCAGCACTCCCTTAACGCCATGGCGAAGTTGAGGAGACCTGCGAGCAGGTAAGAGGTGGCTGCAAGCTCCACCTTGGAGCACAACGCTGCAAGCTGCAAGGGACTCTCACAAGAATGCGTGTCGTGGTCGAGCAAGACCACTGCCCCAAGCGCCATGCAAGCAGGAGCAAAGGTCATCCCTGTGATCACCTGCATATGAGTTCATTCAGCGCATGCCACAGATATCAATCTTCTCAGTCGTCGCAAAAAAAGAAGAAGATTCTTCTCTGTTTTTTCCTCGCTGAATATCCAGAATATATATCTTGTCACTAGTGTGTAGAATATGGTAGCTAGCCACCTACCCACTCGGTGGGGATGAGGAAGGCGAAGCTTGTGTTGATGTGCCCCAGTCCGCGACAAATATAGTGGACATGGGTGACGAACCACACGCCGTTCCACAATAGTGAGACTGGAGACGTTGCTTGGATGGCACTGGATGCATGAAGCACGTGCGTCAGCTATGGTGATATGAGTACTCCGTTAACTTGTTTTTTAAAGCAACCAGACACAAGAGCTACCGCAATTGTAATACTATTTAACTAGTAATGAAGAAGAAAGAATTGTGACTATTAATAAAGAAGATATAGAATATTGTTAGTAAAGAAGAAAGAATTGTGCAAGTGTATATACTGTGTTATACTTACGTGAAGGCTATATGTAAGTGAAATTCTGGAGCTGTACCCATGATCAGATATGTCACCAGACATAGAAGAAAGCAGGCAGGGACGGAGCCAGGATTGAAATATAGGGGGGGCCAACAGTGTTGAACATGTCTTGTAATAGAGGTTGATGACCTCTTTAATTACTAAATATATTTTTATGAGATAATTTTAGATGGCTAATTACATAGGCTAATTACTAAACTATAAAGTGATTGTCATGGTATTTTGCACATTAGTTCGTGAAGACGCTTGAGAGTGCGGTATATTAAAACTATAAGTGTGGAAGAGAGTTGTTAAAGGAGCGCTAAATATGTAAATGACAAATGTTGTGTATTTATGTAGTACAAGTACTAGCTTGAAGTATCGGATAAAACTAAATTGTCGGAAGGAAAATAAAAATGACTAAGCTCAATCAGGATGCATGAGAGCTTATTAGCTTGCAAAAACATCTAATTTTGTATTAAAATTAAATCATACTTCATTTTAACACTCAATTGCCAAAGATCTATATAACTTAATTACTACTTCTATATAAATTATAGGATACTAGTTACTTGGTTAGGCTTAACACAAAGCATGGGGGGGCCATGGCCCCTGCCAGCCCCCCCTTGTCTCCGTCCCTGAAAGCAGGTGGCCCTCACAAAGAGGAAGAAGATGTCCTTGCTGTTGATCAACATATCCTATATATCAAAGCAGCACAAATCACTACTACAGCAGGAGCATCACAGGCGGTTCGGTTGCCCACATCACAGGCGGTTTTCAAAAGTGGCGCTGGTTAAGTGGCGCTGATAATCGCATTTTCACAGTCGGTTTTTAACCGGCTGTGAAAACTGATTTTCACAGCCGGTTTACGTCATGAACCGGCTGTGAAAATAGTTTCACAGCCAGTTTTGGACCTTCAAAACCCGCTGCGTCAGGCGCTATCACAGCCGGTTTTCATCCAAAAAACCGGCTGTGAAAGTGTATTTTCACAGCCGGTTTTCTTCTAAACAAAAACCGGCTGCGACGCCCTTTTCACAGCCGGTTTAAACCGGCTGTGATATGTTTTTTTGAATTAAAAAAAATAATTACAATATCTCAATTTTCACAACAATAATTCACAAATATATAATGCATCCACATTTCATCACCAGCATAGTACATTTGTAATCCATACATGGTTGTCCAAGTTGCTGCTCCACTAAATACATGGTTGTAATCCATACATTTCATCACAAATATTGCTGCTCCACTAAATATTTCCAGCCCTCGCTAATCAATGACCATCAATGGTGTTGTCCAAGTTGCCTGAAGCATGAGAGAATCTATCAGTTGAAGAACTCAGATTAGGTTTTGTAAAGAATAATTGTAGAACCAAAGTAATAAAGAAGTAACACTGCCATCTTGTGGACTGTATTGTATCATGCAGAGCAGTATATATCAAGCAAATGACATAGCCAATTTTGAGTAATGGCCACACAGGTTGACAAGAAAATGAACAGAGGGAAACTATATCCACAATTATCAAACCAGGAATACACTAACTAAAGCAAACCTGATAGTTTATTTCAGTTGAAGAATAAACCATCAGTTTTATCACACAGGCCATTCAGACAATATTTTCTCGAACCCCATTTGTGTTACATTATGCAACTCAATTTGTAGCAGATAAAAGTCTCAATTTTTCACGAGGGAATGAACATTATCATGGTTATTAGTGATGTAAGGCACGAAAATTCAGAGACAAAAACTTACCAGATATGAGAGATGTCTACAATTGAATGGCAGCCTAGAAGGACATAGGCAGCTGCACTGGGACAAAGCTGAGGTCGACGATGGGAGCTCAAGAAAATAGCAGTAACACCAGGGCTTCACCTCTCGCACCTTGTGTACATGCAACACAAGTTCTGGAACATATTCAAGGTAGTTTGTACCATCCGTGGCTGCTTCCTCCTGGAAGATGCCGCACCAAAGTGAACCGTGGCGTTTTTTTGGTGGTTCTTGGTCCGACATTTTCAGTTTCAGCTAGCTGACACAAGCGATGAAGTTTGGATCAGTACTCCATGGAGCGAATCTTGTACATAGGAAAATGAATTACTTGTAAGGTAAGCAACCATCCATGGAAAGAGTAAATCGAGAAAGTAATTTAGTTGCAAAGAATGTACAATCAGCTACATCACTATTAATCAGTGTTCCCAATTAGTGATGTACTAAAAAATGCTCATTGGTTTCAGAAAAAAAATCCCCTCCCTCTGCTATCCTGTATCCTCCCTTTTGCCCCCCAGTGGGCACGGTAGTTGTATCAGTGCAGTGCAGAATTAATATTGTGCAGAGAAATGAATTTGCTTGCTAAAGATCCATGTAAAGATTTAACCTTGCTCGCATACAAATGATGCTGCTTGTTAAAACTAATCACTGTCTTTAATCTAATTGAAAAGAACGAGCAGTAGGTAAAACAATGAGACAAATCTACAGGTACCCAACCCAGTGACGAATTGGTTCGATCGAGTGAATCTGAAAAAAGCGAGCACAAGATCTAGTCTTGACTAATCGATTGACAGTAAAAAAAACAAAACCTGGATCAGCACACTATTCAGCAAAACTTCAACAAGAAATTTTCAATGATCCTCTCCCCTGCAAGAACTTCAGTGAGACTCAACACCTGAAACATATTCAACCAGAATTCAAATATCAAAATATGGAAGTGGTGAGATTCAGTTCTGCTATGCAGGCAATCAGCACAATCAACACATTGACTAAAAAATGGAAGTGGCAGAATTCAGTTCTACTATCACTACAACAAATATCACATTTTATAACATTTCATTTATGTCACAAAAACCCATTTTTTTGTCATGTTTCATAATTTGTGACACTCGCGTGACGAAAATTCATTCGTCATCTATACCCCGTAATAAAAAGTATTCAATGACGAAATATCTTTTTTCGTCATAAATTTTGTGACGATTATTTCTATCGTCACTAATTTATGACGACGGTTTTCGTCATTAAAGACCTATAAAACGTCACAAAACCTTGTACACCAATGATGTGGCAATGACATGGAGCTGATGTGGCAGCGCCTTTGTGATGTTTTGGTTCGTCACAAAATATTCTATGGCCCACATAGGCCCATAATGAGCGGTCTATTCATGGGCTGAGCCCAATTATAAGCCTATTTATTTGCAGGCTAAGCCCAATTGTAAGGCCCTTTTTTCTCATGTTGAAGCCTAATTTTCTTTTGTACCAAGGCCCGGCCCAATAAGCCTAAATGGATAAAATGAATTCTTAATACAATTACAAGCCCATTTTATCCAGGCCTATTTTCATTAACACAATCTATTTTTAATTTCACAATCCATGGATCATCACAGCCCATATATCACCACAATAATAATAGCCCAGCACATTCATTGGCACAAATATAAAAAAATCCATATAACAGATTAATAATCACTTTTTTTTAGAAAAATAAAGAGCCAATCATACTATCCAGAATAAACATATCTAGGCAGCTAACATGATCAAATAAGTTTGCATTAGAATCTAGAATCATAAGTTACAGACCCAAGAGTATACATCATATATGCAAACATAAATGCTGGCATGAACTTTCTTTCGCAAGGACACATGCTGGCAAAATCATCTAGTCATCTTGAATAAGAGCCCTTTATAGCACCTGCATACAAGGAACATCCTCGATGTTAGACAATGCATTAAGCAATGCTACCAAGAGCTAAGCATCAGTTTCACACACTACTCATGTGATGGAACAAAAAGCATTAGTTTCACACACTAAAGATATGCACCTGGATACAGGGAACCTGAAAGATAAGCATCAAAAAGCTTATGCACATTCTGGAAAATTTAGTAATGTTTTGCCAACTAAACTAAAGACAAAAAAGCTAACATTAACAAGTAAATTATACTTACATGCTTGGTTAATGGGTTTTTGCTCTTATCCAAACTTTTCATAAATCACCTGTAACATAAGAACATGAAACAATAAAATTTCATAAATCACCAAGTATTTCTTTACAGCTGAAGCAGAGCAGAGTATGTCTTAGAGACACAATATTTCTGTCAAGAATTTCAACAGACATTTTACTAACTGAATTTCTACAGACATACACCTAATTTAATCAACCATGCTCTCTTAGGGAAATGCACCATGCACTAATATGTTCACATGAGCTCCAAATTGAGATGCAGATATACACAGAACAACTGATGGAGAAAAGGTGTGCAGCTCTACATTAGCTTTGTTGTACTACTCAATCCATTGAAGCTTTGACAATTTATAAGCAAATTTGCAATTAGGAAGGGTTATCAACTATCATTAGTGATAAATCTTCTAGCTCCATAAAGGGCTGACTTGCCTCTACACTGAGTGCACAACAGAATATATGAGCTTTGCCTCAATTGTGCTGCACAACTTAATTAACAAAATATATGTACTGAATTGGTTGCCTGGATAGAAGAAGGCACAGGATAAAATTGAGTAGTAAACTTCAGACATGTAAAAATGGCTGCTGCCTACATTAGCTCATTAGTCTACTGATGGTAATTTCTTTATGCTGACTGCTCGCAAAATATAGTACAATTACCATTGACAGTGGAGTGCAGAGCAACGCCACCGAAGGGGCGGACTAATCTATCTATCTATCTAAGCTGGAGATTAGTAAGCGTTAATCCATCCAAAAAAACTAAATACATACAGTATCCCGAGAATGGAACCGGCAGGCTGGTACTGCTTCATGCATTTCTGTGTTCAACCTATGAGCTACTACATCAAGATTGACAGTCAGATTGACCCCGCATCTTTCCGGCATGGGCACAGACGCACGCCGCATCCCGCTAGCATCTACAACTCTACTGACCTGGGAAGCAGCAGTTATTCGATCTGGAATGGGGGATTCAATCTCAGGAAGGGAGGGGGCGGGAGGAGAGGAAGGCAGACAAACCTGGTAGAAGTCAGGGTAGGCATCTCGTCGAATCCCACTTCCCCATGCCGAAGCGCCTGGCCGGGTCCGTGGCCGCGTAGTCGGCGGTGGCGTTGACGAGCCCCAGGCGACGTACATCCCCCGGTTGTCGGTGGCGTTGGCGAGGAAGTCCCAGTCGGCGTAGCGGAGGATGTAGGGCCCTTCCTGAGCACGCAGAGCTGCTGCGCGTTCTGGAACACAGCGGCGACGCGGATTCCGTCCACCTCGGTGCCATGGCCGCGGTCGAGGCCCAGGCAGTGCCGTGCAGGGAGCGACGCGGCGCGGTTGCTATCTACCTTGGCGCGAGCGGCCACGGTCGAGGCCGAGGCGAGGCGGCGACAGTGGGATCGGAGCGCCGCACGGGGATGAATCGGAGCGGCGCGCGGGGATGAGGCAGAGGAGAGGTGGAGGCGGGGATGGGGAGAAAGTCTAGGGTTTCTGTTTGGGAGGTCTTTTATACCACAGAGACATGATTACAACCATCCGATCAACGATCGATGGCTACAAATAGTCGGGCCATTGGGTTGAAATGGGCCATGTTCATTGCACCTCTGCTTAAAGTTTTTGTTTTTTGTTTTTTCTTTTTATTGTCTTTTCTGAAGTAACATATATAAATAATTACCTTATATAGACCAATATATTTTTTGTATATAATAGACTGCATGTAAGTTGTCTTGTAGAAGTTTTACTAATTTTTGAACTCATTTAATATATTTAAAAGTTTAAATGAATTTCTGCGTGCTTACCTAAAATAAATCCAAGTTGAACCATGTGTACCTACTATAAGATTAGAAAAATTGCAATAAAAATATATTTAGGCTCATTTGTTCCATTTTAGCCTGTATCCTAGAGATAGATGAAAAAATCTATTGTCTTCTAGGGATAATTCAAACTTGTACATTTAAATTACCACATAATAATTAAAATAATACCTAAATTTTGTCAAAAAATTCTACAAATTGACGTGGCAACATAACTTTGGTTTACAAGCTTGACTTGAAAAATTGAAATGACTTTAATAAACTGGGATCTATATTGTTCACAAATGGATACATCATTCACATTGTTTCATATAACTCAAGTCAAACTTTGAGATTTGAATACCTCACAATATTTTTGAACTCGTATACACTTCAAATTTGGACACAATCATATGTTTACCATAATATTAGAAAAATATAAAGTTACATTACCAATTGTTGTAAAAAAACATGTCTTTCTATTCTCTACTTAAGTGTATGAAAATAATTTATATAAACAAATTGAAGAAATGACAATTTACATATAAACAAACGGCACTAAAGTGAAGAGCGTGATTTTACAAAACTAATGAAAAAAGAATCATCAAATTTGGAGTTTTTATGAGGAAGAAATACCAACTACAAGTTTTAGTTCTAGATTAAAAAGAAAAAAATAGATCATTCGTTTGTTCTTCAGCAATCGAGTTGGACGCAAACACGTGGCGTGACGGAATTGGTCGAACTTGCTTCGTGTGGCCCCTCTCAATGCAGTTTGATCAACAATTTAGTATATTAAAGCTGAATTCTATGCCACAACCGCACTACTAGCATAATGGTAAGGCAAGCACTTGTCTTATGCAACGTCTTGGGTTCGAATCCCCTGTACCACCCGTTTTTTTATCAAATTTTTGCATTTTACCTGAGGCACGGCCGCACGGGCTCGCGGCGCTCCCGAGTGGAGCTCGTGTGTTTGACCCGAATAGCCAGACAAATGTATTTTATAAGTTTTTTTGTTCACCAACAACACTATGACACTATAACTACTAGTAGTTTCTTTAATTTTCAACAACACAGCAGTAGTCCAGTGGTAAGGTCACAGCCTCGCCACTAAGAGGTCGCGAGTTCGATTTCAGCCCCCGGCCTCTGTTTTTCTCTCAATTTTTTGCGCTGGCCGCCCTTGGGCTGCTGCTGCTCGCTGGTGGGCTGGGCTGGGCGCAGGCCGCGCTGGGCTGTTGCCAGGCCGCGCTTGGGCTGCTGCTGCTCGCAGGCCGCGCTGGGCTATTGCAGGGCCGAGCTGCAGGCCGCGCTGGGCTCAAATGGGATGTAAAAATTAAGGAGCCCAACTGAAAATAAAAGGAAAATAGTAGGAAAAAAAAGCATGCGGGACCCACTTGTCCAAGTGGCAGTGGGGTCCATCCTAAACCTGCCATTTTATTTTTGAAAAATTGTGACGTTTAACTATTGGACTTAATGACAAAATAAAATACGTCAACAATTGGATCACTAGTAGTTTATGACGATTTTTAGTTAGTTTTAATGACAAAAATCTAATTTTGTCACTAAACTATTGTGCCTCATATAAAACGTCGTAAATCTGAACATTATAGTGACGAATCAATCCAATGTCATGAGATATTTGTCATAAAAGGTGGTATTTGTTGTAGTGTATACAGGCAATCAGCACAAGGATAGTACTATTCTTCTAGGAAACATCAAGGATAGGATACATAGATCACCATTTTTTTGAGTAACAAATAGATCACCAAATAAGAGGGGTGCTCCTCTACCCAACACATTTGCTTTACTTCTAAATATTTATTCAGTCACATATCTAACTGAACCATGAAATAAATTTCAACTGAAAATCATACCAGTAAGTAGCTTACTGCATATTCATTCTCAATTTGTAAATTGCATAATAATGAGCATGGCAACAACCTAGCTCCTATACTCATGTACA
>CM014274.1:39790863-39808303 GCA_004135705.1 Alloteropsis semialata
CATGAATGCAGATGAAACCCTAGACACTATGCTTAGGCTTTAACAAGTCCAAAATCGCTCCCACAAGTTGATGGCTATATGAAGATCCGCTCTTTAGTGGTAGGTGCTAACTTTTGTTAGTGGCCCGTCATCCGCTATCGAGCTCAAACAAAAAACTAGTAAAGATGAATAAGGTATGCTGCCGTGTCAATTAATTTTAAAGACTAATGTTTCTTGGAGATTTGTTTGTCAAGCTATAGGTGATGAATTATGCCCCGAAGAAGTCGTGAGATCCGATCATCAACTTCTCTGGAAAGTTTCTGTTGAGACCAGTTTTTTGCCTATGATTAGAGAAGTACCTTAGAGGAAAATTAGAATATATGAAGCTCCATCAAGTCTTCTTTCCAACGCATCAAGAATCGTGAATTTTGGAGATCGGTGCAAGGAGTTATGGTAAAATCTTTCAATGCTACGCGTTCTGAAATCTGCTCAAAACGTAGTGCCAGAGTAAAACAAGCATAACTCTTTCATCCGGAGTCCGTTTGAAGTAAATGAGCACTCGTTGAAAAGAGAATTTGATGCAAATTGCAATGGAGTAGAAGTTGGTTACATGTTCTGCACTGGACGAAGAGAAATTCAATGAAGAAGAGGTGGCAGCAAACAAAGGAGAAGGTGATGATGATATCAAGGGATGCTTGGAGGTCCTTGAGCGCAAAAGATGATGATTTGAAGTTGATAAAAACTGGAGGTGTTGGGGGATTGGCCCATCGAGGAAATGCCTTCACCTGGTTATCTTGTTTTAGGTTCAAGGAATTTACCTTCGCACCTCATCCCTGAAAGGAAATTACCTTCGCCGCTTATGGACAAGAGTCCATCGTACTCGTGTGCGAAGACGGTCTGTGAGCTTCGCACGCCTGTCCGGTCTCTCTCTCTCCTTCGCTGGGAGACTGGGCACCGAGGGGCGATCAGGAGCCCTCGGTGCTGGTTGGCGCCGAGAATAGATGTGAAGGCATTACGAACCGAACTGTTGCCTTCGCTCTCCCAGTCGGATTTTAGGCAGGTGCGAAGGTAACTGACGGATATCACTTGCATTTGTTTGGTTCATCTTGTTACATAGGACAACGTGCTCGAGTGGTGGTGCGGCAGTTTCTCCTCCCTAAGCGAGAGAAGGCACTGCCGGTTGAAGGCACATCGGGTGGTGAAGGCGACAGAGGTCACTGGAGGCACGGTGAAGGCAACGTGGACCAAGTCCAAACCGAGTCAAAGATGGAGTTGCTGGTCCACGCATTCATATTGAGACGTGTAAATGTACCCTTATGCCCTTGGAAACCGTAGGTTGTATAGTTTAGGGGATGATGCCTGATTTCCAGGGGTATAAGGGGAATGTAAAATGCGCCTCTTGACCTCTCTATAAAAGGGGACCCCTCACCAACGTGTAAAGGGCTGATTCCCGAGAACACTGTTGATAAGTAATTTACTGTTGCTTGTCTCTGTTCTCTATCTTGGCTGTTGTTTGGGTTCATTGGCTTCGGCTATATCCCAACAACTGGCGCCCACCGCTTGTGCTGTGGACGAAGGAAACCCATGAACACCACTACGCCACCCAAAAGAGCAATAACAAAATCAACCACCATCAAATAAAACACGGCTTCATCTGGCGAAGCCGACGTCCAAGCCACAGTTCCACCAACCACCTTAACACCCATAACCGAAGCCGACACTGAAGAGATGGAAATCAATGAACACAATCTCACCAATGAAGAAAAGCTGCGCAGGGTGGAGGAAAGGCTCCTCCTTCGCCATCAGGAGCAGCAAAAAGAGTTCAAAGCAGCTCAGCTTGAGTTACAACAGCAAATGCAAGAAGAAGAAGAAGAAGAAGAACAACACCAGCTGCTGCTAGTCAGGAAGCAGTTGGAAGAGCTAAGGCAGGCGAAGCAAAGAAGATTGAACTCTACTGGTTCTAGAGCTGCGAAGCTCCGAGAAGAACTCGAGAAAGCTAAGAAACAAGTTGCTCAACTCCAAGCCGAACTCAATGACCCAATTGCCTTCACCAGCGCAGGGACAAACCACATTTCCACATCAGAAACTGGTTTCCAAGTGCTGCACACTCGTCCCATTGATCGTACTTGCCCTCTCTCAGAAAGTCTTCAATTGGCAAGATGGCCGCCTTCATACAAGCCTATCTCTCTACCAAGATACAATGGCCTCACCGACCCCAAGCAATTTCTCATGAGCTATGAAGCTGCAATAGCTTCGGCAGGCGAAGATGATGTGGTGCTGGCAAAGTCTTTCATCATCGTCTGCGATGGCACTGCAATGAACTGGTACACCAAGCTTCCAGGATTATCTATCACCAGCTGGTATGATCTGAAAAGAGAGTTGATCAAGAATTTCAGCATAATGGGAGACCAAGCATTATCATATGCAGAGCTAACTTTACATCAACAGCCGAAGGAGTCTTTGGAGGACTACTTTTGCAGGTTTGTGAGGCTCAGATCTCAGGCTCCTCATATTCCTGACGAAGCCGCCAAATTTGCAGCTATACAGGGGCTTCGGCCAGGTCCTTTCGCCCAACATATTGCAAGGGAAACACCAGCAACCCTTGGAGATCTCTATGAAGAGTTCAAAAAATACTGTCGATCCGACAATGACAACCGAATGCGAATTGCCAGAGAATCTGTCCTGAAAAACCAATATGATTCCCAAAACAAGCAGCATCACTATAGCCAAAACCACTACCAAAACTACCCATCCCAAACCATCATGAATGTGGAGAGCCCGCCTTCGCTTCCATAGAACAAACCCACTTACCCAGAAAACCAATACCAGAGCCAAAGAAACGAACCTACCCAAAGAGGTGGAAGAGCCGGCAGAGGCCGAGGAAGAGGAAGAGGTCCACCTTCGGGACCAGAGCTGTTTTGTCAATACCATGGCAAAAATCATACCCATGGCACAGAGCAGTGCCGAGACATCAAAAGAACCATCGACAAACTGAAAGCAGACAAAATCCAAGCAACCCAAATGAAGCCACCTTCGGCTTCGCACCCAAACACCCAAACCCAACCACAAACCCAAGCTATCCAACCTTACTGCCCAGTTTATCCCTACCTAACCTCAAATTTTGTGCATCCCACAACTGCGATGGCGACTCAATTTTCGCCTTCGTCGCAAACATTCCAGCATTACTACCCACAAGCCATGTACCCACAATTCTACCCTCAAAACCAGCAGCCTATCCCAAACAAAGACATCAAGGTGGCGAATTACCACCACCACCCCCACCACCTCAAAAACAGCAAGATCACAACCCAGCAAACCCATTGCCCAGTTATGGCCTCATCATGCCTATAACTGGAGGATCCTCACTTGCCTTCGAGACAAAGAAGCAGAGAAAGAGTTACTTTCGCCAGGTCAACAACATTTCAGTTGATGGTCCATACAAGAAATCGGAATGGTCTCACATGCCAATTACCTTCACTGAAGAAGATCTCAAACTCCACAACTTTCCACACAATGACGCAATGTCCATCGAAACCAATATTGCCGGCTGGAGAATTGGGAAAGTGCTGGTGGATACAGGCAGCTCAGCGGATATCATCTTGGCAAAAACTCTCAGATCGATGACCAACATCAACCCAGATAACTTGGAGCCATCTGACGCACCTTTGGTTGGCTTCGGGGGGAAGCGCACCGCAACATTGGGGAAAATCACATTGCCAGTATCCTTTGGCGACACATCAAATGCAAGAACAGAGTTCATTACCTTCGACGTCGTTGACATGTTCTTCGACTACAATGTTATCTTCGGCAAGGGAGTTATAAATGCCTTCGACATCATCATAAGGCAAGTTTTCTTATGCATGAAAATGCCAGCTCTCAAAGGAGTCATCACCGTCTATGGTGACCAAACAGAGGCAAGAAGAATTGAGTATGCCAACACCCCAGGCCAGCGAAAGGTTCATTTCCTCAAAGAAAGTGATCCCATTTATCCAGAGGAGAAGCCAATTGCTGACAAAAGCAGCCACAGTATGCAAGGTGTTGCAGAAACAAAAGAAGTGCAACTGCAACCTGATGTCTTCGACAGAAAAGTTATAATCGGCTCAGATCTTGAGCCAGACGAAGAAGAAAGACTCATCGAGTTCTTGAGAAACAATAAAGATGTCTTCGCCTGGTCAAGCAAAGATTTGCCAGGAGTTGACAGGAGCATAATTGAACACAAACTCGCAATTAGCCCTGACATGAGGCCGAAGAAGCAAAAACTGAGGAAAATGTCGAAGAAAAAGTGAGCGCAGTCAAGGCTGAGGTGCAAAGGCTGCTTGATGCAAAAGTTATACGCAAAGTTCAATATCCCAAGTTGTTAGCAAACACTGTGCCTGTGAAAAAGAAAAATGGCAAGTGGAGAATGTGCATCGATTTCACTGATCTCAACAAGGCATGTCCCAAGGATGATTTCCCTCTCCCAAGAATTGATAAAATCATTGATCAAGCTGCTGCAAGTGAGATGATGTCTCTGCTAGATTGCTTCTCCGGTTATCATCAGATATGGATGAAGAAAGAGGATGAAGAAAAAACCAGCTTCATCACTCCGGTCGGCACCTTTTGCTTCATCAGAATGCCCGAGGGGCTTCGCAATGCTGGTACCACTTTCTGTCACATGTCATGCACCGTATTCAAAGAGGAACTCTTCAAAACTATTCTGGCATATGTTGATGACATCTTGGTCAAGAGTGTGAAAAGGCAAGATCACATCTCAGATCTGGCAGTTGCCTTCGCAAGAATGAGACAGGCTGGACTCAAACTTAACCCAGAGAAATGTGTCTTCAGAGTAACCAAGGGGAAGATACTCGGCTGTCTCGTTTCAGCAAATGAGATCGAAGCCAACCCTGACAAGATCAATGCAATACTCAACATGGAAGAGCCCAAATGCATTAGAGATGTGCAGAAACTCTCTGGCAGAATCGCAGCACTAAACAGATTTATTGCAAAGGCAGCTGAGCGTAGTTTACCCTTCTTCGCAACTCTCAGAAATGCATCAAAGTTTGAATGGGGAGAAGAGCAGTCGAAGGCATTCTATGAATTAAGACAATATCTGATGCAGCTCACGAAGCTGACAACACCTGACCCGAAGGCACCCTTACTACTATACATTGTAGCTTCGCAATCAGCCGTCAGTGCTGCACTCATTGTGGAGAAGTTGGTTGAAGGCAGAAATATACAGCAGCCGGTATATTATGTTTCTGAGGCACTAGCAGGGTCGAAACTGTTCTACACTGAGATTGAGAAAACGATCTATGCCGTGGTAATGGCATCCAGAAAGCTAAGGCATTATTTTGAAGGGCACACCATCAAAGTACTTACAGATCAATCCCTAAAAGAGTTATTGAGCAACAAAGAAGCCTCGGTAAGAATACGCAAATGGGCTGCAGAGCTATCTGAATATGTGGTCGACTTTGAGCGAAGAACAGCAGTCAAATCGCAAGTCTTGGCCGATTTCATAGTCGAGTGGACATCGCCTTCGGCACAAACTCTGATCAGAGAAGAAAGCTGGCTAGTACACAGTGACGGCGCTTGGGGGACAAAGGAGCTGGCATCGCAGCGATTGTGCAATCGCCTTCGGGCGTTAAGATGAGATATGCAGCGAACCTAGAGTTCTGCAAAAATAGCGACAGAAGTACGAACAATGTTGCTGAATATGAAGCCGTCTTATTGGGGCTCAGAAAGGCGAAGGCGCTAGGGGCTCAGCGCTTCGTTGTAAAAACTGACTCGAAGGTGGTAGCAGACCACATTGAAAAAGAAAGCGCTGCAAAGCAACCCGAGCTAATCAAATACCTAAATACAGTCCGATCAATGGAGAAAAAGTTCAAAGGCTTCACAATAGAATACATTCCAAGGGCAAAAAATGAAGAAGCTGATGCACTGGACAAGGCAGCAGCAAAGGGGGACAAGTTGCCACCCGATGTCTTCTTCCAGACACTGACAGTGCCTTCGATCAAAGAACTCGATGAGCAACCACACTTTATCAATGCAATAAATTTAGAAGATTGGCGGTCTTCCATAATGGCTTATCTCAGGGGATACTACGAACCAATTGATGAAGATGACCTCAAAACCATGCAGCAGAGAGCAAGAGCATACCAAATCATCGACAACACCTTGTACAAGAAAGGAGTCGTAGCTCCTTGGCTTCGCTGCGTTTCCATCAGCGAAGGCAGAGAGATAATTCAAGAGATACACAGTGGTCTACGCGGAGCTCACTTTGGAGCGAGGGCAATTGTGGGGAAGGCAATGAGACAAGGGTTTTATTGGCCTTCAATCATCAATGACGCAACAAATACAGTCAAGACTTGCGACGAATGTCAAAAATGTGCGGCAACCAGAAAATCACCTTCGGAGCCGTCACAGCTGATAACTCCAACCTGGCCATTGCAAAGATGGGGCATCGATCTAGTGGGTCCTCTTCCCACGGCTCAAAGAAACCTCAAATATGCAATAGTTGCAGTGAAATATTTCACTAAGTGGATTGAGGCAAGGCCACTAGCAAATATCACGGCGAAGACAGTTATCAAATTCTTCTGGCAGCAAATTGTATGCAGATTTGGAGTCCTAAGGAAAATCACAGTGGATAATGGGAAACAGTTTGACTATGACGAATTCAGGCAGTATTGCATGACCATCGGGACGAAGGCAAGATTTGCATCAGTATACCACCCCCAGTCCAATGGCGCAGTCGAAAGAGCTAATGGCATCATTTTCACTGCCATCAGAAACTGCCTTGCAAATTGCAAGAAAAAAGGCAAATGGGTAGAAGAAATGCCGAAGGTAATTTGGGCTCACAACACATCTACCTCAAGAGCAACTCAGTTCACTCCATTCAAACTGCTTTACGGCGAAGAAGCAGTATGCCCGGAAGAGATTCTTCATCAGGGTTTCGCACTCAACAGAAAGCACCCGAAGATAGTGAAGCCATAGACAAAGACCTCACAGAAATATACAGGCTGCAAGCAGCGAAAAATATTTCCAAGTACCAGGAAGAAACCAGAAAATGGCGTGACAAGAAAGTAGTAAGAAAGGACATAAAAATAGGCGACTGGGTGCTAAGGAAGAACCCGAGTATGCCTCCGGGAAAGCTACAAAACAAATGGGAAGGTCCATTCCTAGTCATCAAGAGTAACAGACCAGGATCATTCCACCTGGGGGATGGAGAAGGCAATGAGCTACCGCACTCATGGAATGCGGACAGCCTGCGAAGGTACTACCTGTGAGCATAATGTAATAATTGGCTTCGTATTCTATAAACGGAGTCAATTAGTAGAGTAGACATTTCCTTTTCAAAAGGCCCGTACTCTTTTCCTCACAGGGGAACCCTTACCAAAGGGGTGAGGTTTTTAACGAGGCGGTGCTAACTGTAACTCGTGTGAAATATATAAACGAGCTATTCCCCAAAAAAGTGCATCGAAAGCGATTGGCTTCGACCAAGTCGCTGGTATTCGACAAACCCAATAGAACTAAATTGACCCTACCAAAGGTAAGGCCAATTCAGATCTAAATAGCTTGCTCCAAGGAGCAAAAGGGGCTTCGGCTCAAGATTCTCTTCATATACAAAAAAGCTTACTCCAATGGAGTAAAAGGGGCTTCAGCCCAGATTGATTTCATATACAAAACTTCTTACTAAAGGGGCTTCGGCTAAACACCAAACCTTATAAGACAATGCTTACCCTAGAAAGAGTAAAAGGGGCTTCGGTTCACACTATTTCCAAAAAAACAAAAACGCCTATTGGAGAATGAACTCCAAAGAGCAAATCCGGAGACAACTCCCCGTCTAAACGCCAGAAATCGCCACTGGAACATGTCGAATAAAAAACACAAACTCGCTTCAGAGGGAGGAGGCGTTTCTCTCAAAAACGAAAGCAAACCGAGTTTTATATTTTTTATTCATGTCATACACGCAAACGGTTTTTTCATCATGAACATATTCACCTTCGCACAAATAAACACAACCTCGTTTTGGGGGGAGGAGGCGTTTCTCTCAAAAACAGACTAAACGAGTTTATATTCATTCATGCGAAGACATAATTACATCACGAGTTTCATACATTTACACCAAGCATTCTCAAAACATTTCAAACACATATCCATAAAATTGCTCGCCAGATCTCCTAAAACGAGAAGCATTGTAAACGCAAGCAAAGTCCTTGACATCAGGACCAACTTCCAATGGCTCCATCTTTGGAACACCCAGGGAAATAGCTTCGGCATTTCTCTTCACAGCGAGCTCAACTCGATCAGAGCCGTGAGCAATGAACCCTGTGAAAAAATCAAAAACATTGAACTCCGTGCGACGATAAAACTCGTGACAATACTCTAAAAAATCGTGATGGCTCGAATTTGGATAAAGACGTTGAAATTCCTTCCATGCGAAGCCAGAAATACAAAGCGGTCCGTCACGCATGGCCAATGGAGTGAGTGCAAGCATTTCATCGCCCTGAATATACACAAATGTACAAGTTCAAAAGACTGCCCGCTCAACAAAATCCTAACTACAATTCAAAAGGTCCTTAGACCTGTGGATCGACCCTCGGGGCCCCTTGGTCACCCTGTCTTTGCGAAGAAGAAGCACCGGCTTCGCCGGCAGCACCACCAGTCGCAGCAGAACTTGTCCCGACACCGGCTTCAGCAGCTTCTTTGGCAGCGGCCTCCCTCGCAACGGCTTCGGCTTCAGCCTTTTGCTTCTTCAGCTCCTTTGACTGAGAATACAAAAAGCTATCAAACAAAACAATTCCAAATCAAAAACAAAAATGAATAAAAAATAACAACGACGGCAACTATAAAAAATACCTTCGCGAGCCGGTCGCGGACAAGGTTCTGAGTTGCTTGACGGCCACTGGCAACCCAGAAATACCTTAAGAAAAGCACCTTCGTGAGGAGCATTTGCTGTGGAAAATAATCAGCGTCGGCAGGATCTCTGGGAGCTGGATAAGGATAACCTTTCCGAACCAAGGCATTATAATGATCGCAGCCATTGTCTGAGAGAACCTTGAGCAAGTTGCATGAACAAAGATTGACAGTGAAGTCACTGGGAGTTTCTACGACATTCGAAAGCGAAGCAAATTCATTGTCAATCCAATTAAAGAGCTTGTCCAAGCTATACTCTTTATTGGGGAAGGCAGCAGGCTCCGCACCAAACTGTCGCAAGGCCTCCTTGTATAAGCGATATAATTTCAAGCCTCGCTCCCAGGCAACATCAACCACGCTTTCATTCTCCTTGCGAAGGTTAAGGTTTGATGTGCGCAGCGACAAGACCTCACGCTCAAAGTTTTCACTACGAGACCGATATGTATCGACATCACCCGAAAGCTTCTCCTTGGCATCATTTAGTGTGTTCACCTCACCCTTTAGAATGGAAATCAACTCAGTATCTTCAACAATTTTTTCGCGAAGGCCCTTTAGGGTATCATCCTTGTCAACAATCTTAGCCTCCAAGGCAGAAACCTTCTCCTTAAGCAGGTTGGCTTCGCCAGCTTGAGCTTCCAAAGCAGCAACCCTGTCCTTCAAAGATTTGTTCTCACTAATAATGGACTCCCGGTCCTGGCGAAACAAATTCTTTTCCTTTTCAATATCCTCCTTGATCCTGTCAATGGTGGCTTGGAACTGAAGAAGCTCATCTTTTTCTCTTCGCAACTTCACTAGCTCTGCCCGCTCAGCAGCAACTAAGTTGAGGTTGGGAACCTGAGCCACCAACTCATTGATAGCTACAACAACCTATGGTAGGAAACAGTTCAGCATTACGAAACAAACGAAACGAAGCTAAGGTCAAAAACACAATCACAGACGAAGGCAATAAGGTCATACCTTCATTCCCGAAGCCAAAATAGTGGAACTTATGCTTTCGGGATTGAGTGTCTGAACAAGTCATTGATATTCTGCAAGGAAAAAATAATGATAACACTGTTATCTTCGCAAAATAGCTAAAGGAAAAAACCAGCTATAATCCCAAACAAAAAAACACCTTTCAAATCAAAGTCTCGAAGAGGCCCACCTTCGCGCACGCGAGACGGCCCATCTCCCTCGCCACCTAATAAACAAGTCTCCATCGCATTAGCATCAAACAGCAGAGCAAACAACGTCACTAAAGGAAAAAAATGAAGAAATATCACTAATACCTTCGGGAAAAGAAGGAATACTTCCACCCATATCAACATCCATATAAGAGTGAGAAGCCGCAGCCCTCTCAGCGGCTTCGGAAGTTTCAGCTTCGGCAACCTCTTTCCCCTTATCCTGGGTATCCACGACAACCGTCCCAGCAGCATGGGCCAAAACCTCCAAAGAGTCTCTGGCACGAGGGGCGGAAGCCAATGCAGATGATGAAGGGCTAACTAGCGGAGTGTCCACAGGGGCTTCGGCTGTAGGCATTTCAATGTTGGTTTCGATGTGAACCTCCTCCGGCATATCCCCAATAATGGGAGCACTCCGAATAGGGGTGTCCTCAAACATGCTAATATCAATGCCATCGTCGAATGGATTAGGAACCCGAACATCTTCAGATGTTTTAGCATCGCCTTCACAAGTAATATTGATATCAATCACGGGATTCTCCGTTAGGTACCTCTCTAGCAAAGGAAGACTTGAGCCCTGAAAGTAATTGCCAAAGAGTGCAACCTCACCTAGAAAAATATCATCCCCACTCCGGGCGGCTGAGCTCTCAAAGCCAGTCATCGACGAAGCCGGCAACCGCGTTGGAGCCGGAGCTGCCGCTGGCACACGAGGAGGAAGAGGTGGACGACCACCACACGAAGCTGAAGAAACAGCCCCGGTAGTCAAACGACCACGTGAATCTGTAGAAGTGGCTCCAGCAGGTGGAGCCGCAACAGACAGTGGAACAGCAGCAATTGGCTCTTGGCGACGCCTCTTCTCCGCAGATTCATAAGAGCTGCTGCTGCCACACTTGGCCGGCACGGAGGAGGAAGTTGTCTTCGCAACAGTTTTTCTACCACGGCCTTCACGACCAGACCGACCACCACCACGTGGGCGCGAAGAAGCAGATTTATCTTCATCCTGCTCCTTCGCCTTAGCCTTCCCTCTTTTTTCCTTCTCTTTCTTCTCCTTCTTCTTCTCCCTAGCGGGGACGGGAACCTCTCGAGCACCGTAAGAAATCTTCAGTTCCTCAAAAACTCTATTGAGTCTAACATGAACATAATTGTCTTCATTTATACGATGCTCCTTTGAGGTGTATGGACCAAGAATATCTGTAGCCCGTCGCTCCACTGTGGCAACGAACTCCGCCGCAGACATACCTTCAGGTAGCTTCGCTCCAAAGTGAGGAAAAGCAACCTTAGTACGTTCACCAAAGGCCTTCCACTCAACTTTGTAAGGCTCCCAGTCAGCGGACAAGAAATATACCCTAGCAGCTAGATCAGCCGCAACTCCTTCTTCAATAAGGTCACGGCTGCAGAACGTCTGCGAAGCCGCCCGAAACGCCTTCCAGCACTCCGTGAAACCAGTGCTCTCCGCGTTAAAAACTGGACAGGAAACAAACTTGAGCCAATCGATCTGGCTGTGGAGAGGATAAGAGACTGATCTCGTACCATCCTCCAGAACAGTTTCCTCCGAAGGTACCCTCACGTAAAACCAGTATTTCTGCCAGTCTTTTGTCCATTTGTTCCTCTGAGCGAAGGTATTTTCCACCTTCGCAAAATGAGAACCCCGGCGGCGCCCAGTAAATGTTACACATCCAAAATCTGGAGTGAACAGCTCGCCTTCAACTTCAGATGATTTACTCTGATTATGCCCTTCATATAGCCGAAGGAAGCCATCAATTGTAACCGCCGAGTCATGTGTCTTTACCGACCAGAAGAAGCGAAGGAGATGGCTGATGGCATTGGGCGTTGACGGTCCAGGATCCATGGGAGTCATCATGGGCCACACTCCCGTTAGGAAATTGGGCCGGCAACCCTGACTGATACAAGGAAGGACTGTACAGCTTAAGGAAACTTGTCGGGTACTGGGAAACAACACGGCCTACTCATGTTAGGACTCTGTGTATTCTATCCGACTAGGAGTTTGTATTTCTTGCCTTGTAGACCCTGTCTCCCGAGTATATAAGGTGAGGCAGGGACCCCTTGTAAAATCATAACCATCAATACGAGAAGATCCACCATACAGGACGTAAGGTATTACGCTCTCTACTCGAGGCGGCCTGAACCTGTCTAAATCGTCTCGTGTTCACCATCGTGCTTCTGGTTCCGGCGAGGCCCCCACGAACAACTCGACTACTTAGGGACCCCCCATAGTAGGCTAGCCAGTATAAAAAACCGACAGCTGGATAGGGGCTCTCGTCGAGAATCGTTCAGCAAGCTCGATGGCACCAGTCATCATCAACTGTGACGGCGACATGGCGTTCGAGAAAGGCGCCACCTTCGTCTTCGGCTCCTGGGTCTGCACGGCGGACGGCGCGGGCAACTTCGACCGCGTCCTCAAATCGCCAACTCCGGAGCAACTCGCCGACAAGCTCGATGAGATCGCGCCCCCGGGTCCGAATACAACTCGGGCTCGGGGAACCTCGAGTTCGAACTCAACTCGGACTCAAGGAATCACTCTTCCTAGCCCGATTCCAACTCGGGCTGGGAAAATTCTGAAGCGGACCAGGCAACCCGAGTCGGTTTCTGAACCATCGGCTATGCTAAAATCCGCCAATTCAAAAATCCAGAAGAAAAGGAGTCCAGCCACTGTTAAGAACGAGGCCGACACCCCGAACCAATATCCCTTTGGACTCGCGGGCCCCACCTCCGCTTTCCAGGCGGCGTCCTCAAAACAACTCCGATCTCTGGTCGAATTCGACGAACTTCCCTTGAACGGGAAACAAGTCAGACTCGTCATCACTTCAACCCCCGAAGGACGATTTGTTCACTGGCCGGGACGCACGCCAGCACTTGGAGCAACACCACAGGAGGACCTGTACATGTCTCGCATTATCGCGTGCATTGATCCACTCCCGTTTCAACACGGGCAACCCCTGAATTCTTCAAGCAGCCGCGGCTCAACTGTCCCAGTAACTTCAAGCACAGGGAGCTACTCACCAGGGCGCCAAGCCATGGTGATTATCGCCCAGGAACAAGAAGTCTCCAACGACGAGCCAACTGTGGAGAACGAAGCTGAAGCTGACCGTAACTGATGCAGGGAGCGAAATGTCGTTCGTGCAGAACGATGTCGCCGCCTCAGCCGTAGGCTACCTCCACAGGACCTCAACGCCAAGTTCCGGCAAGTAGCCGGCCAAGACGTCTACTCCAGCGCTGCACCCAACATCATGGCTGTCATCACAGAGCTGGGACAGATGCCTGAAACTCCTGAAATCCTCAGGATGAAGACAATGCTCGAGACAGCGGCCATCCAGCATGACGTAGTCAACCCAGCGAAGACCATCACTCGAGCACCATGCCGCCAGGCAAGCAGCCGACATCCTGAAGTTGGAAACCGAGGCAACCAGTCCCACCACCCGAGCAGAGAACAACGCCAACCCCAAAACGAGGGAGGCATAGTACTCGGCGGTGGAGGACGTGACCACGGCGCCGGACCAAGCAACCGCGAAGTTCAGCAGAGCCACGTCGGCGGGCGTGACGGTAACCGGAACAGGGACAGACGCCCTGGTAATCACGACAACAACAGGGATCTGCGACAACAATTGCCACCCAGAGACGCGCGCACCATCATCTCGTCACGAGCACGCGATCGCGAAGAACAAGAACGCCGCAGACGCCAGGAGTACGACCAAGTCTACGGGGCGCCGGGTCAGGATCACCACAACCTCCACAAGTACGAAGGGTTCCCGGTCTTCTCAGACCGCATCCGCGCTACTTCCTGGCCCGACAAGTTCAAACCAGCTCATATCGATAGATATGACGGGAAACGCGAGCAGTGGATTCGCATCTACTACTCGGCAATCAAGGCGGCAAGGGGCAACACCGACACCATGTGCACCTATCTCCCAGTAGTCCTCGATCAGGCCCCACTGACCTGGTTAGAAGGGCTCAAGCCGGGCTCCATCGACTCCTGGGATGAACTCTGCAAGGCTTTCATCAACAACTTCCAAGTTCATGGCAGAAGCCGGGTACTCGTTTTGACCTAGCCAGTGCAAACAGGGCCAGAACGAGTACTTGCGCAGTTACAACCGGCGATTTTGGGAGAAACGCTCAACCTGTGCAGGCCTATTCGACCAAGATGTCATTGATTGTTTCCACGGTGGCCTTACTGACCCCGTGCTGCACCTCGATTTCGGAAGGAACAGGCCAAAGACACTAGAGCAGATGCGAGACCTTATCAGCCGCTGGTCAGATGCCGAAGACCTGCAGCGTGAGAGATTCAACCGTAACAAGTCGGGAGGAGATCGCAACAACAACAACGACCGTAACAAGGGCAAGCAAGTTGAGAACAACAGCAAACGCGACTTCAACGACAAGAAGCGCAAACCTGAAGACACGGTCAACGTTGCTGAGAAGAACTCTTCCCGCAGGAAGTTTGAAAAACTACTCGACAAGCAGTGCCCTTTCCACCCAAAGGATAAGCACTCAAGCAGGGACTGCTGGTCGCTTAGGAAAGCGTTCTCAGCGGAGGGCGCTCCTAAACCAAACAACCCTGACAACAAAGGAGACAAGGGTGACAAAGACACCGGCTACCAACAAGCCGACAAAGTTGTCAACGTCATTTTTGGGGGAATTACTCAGTCAGAATCAAAGCGCAAGCAAAAGCTTATCCAGCGCGAGATTGCCTGCATTGAGCCTGCCATCCCCACCTTCCTGAAGTGGTCAGAAGTCCCCATCAGCTTCTCTCGCGACGATCAATGGACCAACATCAAGAACCCGGGGCGATACCCTCTGGTGCTCGACCCCGTGGTAGCTGGCGCGCGACTCACAAGAACATTGATCGACGGTGGAAGCGGACTCAACATCCTGTTCGCTAAGACTTTGAAGAAGATGGGCTTAGACATCACCAACCTGCTCAAGCCCACTGATTCACCATTCTACGGCATTGTTCCAGGCAACGCTGCCGTGCCCCTTGGCCAGGTATCACTTCCAGTTACATTTGGTACCGAGGCCAACTACAGGACCGAGTACATCACATTTGAGGTCGCCGACTTCGAATCATCGTACCACGCGATCCTGGGAAGACCTGCTCTGGCGAAATTCATGGCGATCCCACATTACATCTACCTCGTCCTAAAGATGCCAGGCCCTAAGGTGACCTGAAGACCTCCTACGATTGTGATACCGAGGCAGTGACGATTACTGCAAGCATGCAGCAACCGAGCCAGGCAGCAATCATAGCAGCTATGGCAAAACAACTCGGTGAGGCTGAGTCGGAAATCCCAACGAAAAAGCCAGCCGTGCCAAACATGAAGCCCTCCCAGGAAGTTCCAATCAAGGCAATCGACCTAGGGACGGGTGACCCTTTCAAGACGGCGCTGATCGGCGCTGACCTGCCTATCAAATAGGAAAGCGCGCTCACCAGCTTCTTACAAGACAACCGCGACATCTTCGCATGGAAGCCGTCTGACATGCCGGGAGTCCCAAGGGAGTTGGCTGACACAAACTCAACGTTGATCCTGCCGCCAAGCCGAAGAAACAACGCCTATGACGCTTTGCCAGGACAAGAAAGAAGCCATCCGTTCGGAGCTGGCGAAACTCTTAGCAGCCGGGTTCATTAAGGAGTGTTCCACCCTGACTGGCTCGCTAATCCTGTCCTGGTCCGCAAGAAGAACAACAACGAGTGGAGAATGTGTGTCGATTACACCGACCTGAACAAGCACTGCCCAAAGGATCCCTTCGGGCTACCTCGCATCGATCAGGTGGTGGATTCTACAGCTGGCTGCTCTCTACTCTATTTCCTGGATTGCTACTCGGGCTATCATCAGATAAGCCTGCACAAAGACGACCAGATCAAGTCGGCGTTCATCACTCCGTTCGGCGCCTACTGCTACACTACAATGTCCTTTGGAGTCAAGAACGCGGGGGCCACATACCAGCGTGCAATTCAGAGTTGTCTCAAGGCTCAAATTGGCCGCAATGTGGAAGCCTATGTTGATGACGTCGTCGTCAAGACAAAGAACCCGGATAGTCTCATCGATGACCTGTCCGAGACCTTTGCTCATCTTAGGGAATTCCAATGGAAGCTCAATCCTACCAAGTGCGTGTTTGGCGTGCCCGCGGGAAAACTGCAGGGCTTCATAGTCAGCCACCGGGGAATTGAAGCTAATCTTGAGAAAGTTACCGCTATTACATCCATGGCGCCTCCAAAATCCCTCAAGGACGTTCAGAAGCTGACTGGATGCATGGCGGCCCTCAACCGATTTATTTCAAGGTTGGGTGACAGAGGATTGCCTTTCTTCAAGCTCCTCAAGAAGCAAGACAAGTTCGTATGGACTTCAGAAGCTGATGCGGCGTTTGAAGACCTCAAGAAATTTCTCCAGTCACCACCAGTACTGACTGCTCCAGCTGATCAGGAACCACTGCTTCTCTACATAGCAGCAACAACTCACGTTGTGAGTACTGCTATTGTAGTCGAGCGGGAGGAACCCGGCCATGTATATAAAGTACAGCGGCCATTTTACTTCATCAGCGAGGTGCTTTCAGAATCAAAAGTGCGATACCCCCAGGTCGAGAAGCTATTATATGCTGTCTTGATCACATCTCGCAAGTTGCGTCACTACTTCGACGCCCACCGGGTTGTTGTAGTCACCTCTTTTCCAATTGGCGACATACTCTACAACCGGGACGCGACAGGGCGAATCTCCAAATGGGCGGTCGAGTTGGGCTCTCACGCCATCGATTTCGTCCCACGAGCTGCCATCAAATCTCAAGCCCTAGTGGACTTCATTGCTGAGTGGACAGAAATACAAAACGCAGTACCAGAAGAACCCCTCGAGCATTGGATCATGTACTTCGATGGATCACTGAAGCTCGAAGGGGTAGGTGCAGGAGTACTACTCATATCTCCAAAAGGCGATCAGCTTAAATATGTGCTCCAAATCCTCTGGAAAGCCACCAACAATGAAGCCGAGTATGAAGCTCTACTGCACGGGCTACGCCTGGCTGCTTCCCTTGGCATCAAGCAGATGGTGGTGTACGGCGACTCCTCTATGGTGATCAATCAAGTCAATAAAGATTGGGACTGCACCAAGGAGAACATGGATGCATACTGCATGGAGGTGCGCAAACTCGAGAAGCACTTTCATGGGCTCGAATTTCATCACGTCATCAGAGACAACAACATGGCTGCTGATGCACTTTCAAAGCTGGGTTCCCACCGAGCACAAGTACCAGGCGGCGTTTTCGTCCATGAGCTGTTACAGCCATCCATCAAGGAGCAGGAAGTATAGTCGACTACAACACCACCTCATCAGCAAGTCATGGTGATTACACCCGAGTGGACAAAGCCCTTCATCGAGTACATACTGCACCAGAGGGAGCCCGAA
>CM014274.1:39809303-39850204 GCA_004135705.1 Alloteropsis semialata
TGGGCGGCGGTGGCGGGCGGCGGCGGAGGCGGCCGAGGCCGCTGGAGCTAGGGGTGGCGACGACCGTGGGGGCGGGGTCGCGCGCTCCCCTAGCGCGCGACACGTCGCGCGTTAACCCGGCCCAAAAAAATTTTCTATTCGACCAGTACATTTTTCTATGAAAAACTAAAGACTACTGTCAGTTTGAAGCATTTTTATTCAACTGGATAATTCTCATTGTCCTTCATAATACTAGTTGGCACGCGAGTGAAAACTTGGTTTGTAATATTTTAGTTTTTCTATGGAATAAACTTTTGTAATGGCTCGCTAGTGTAATAATTGTTCTACGTTCTTGGAATACTTTTGTTTTTGTCAGGACAGGAACAACCGAACAACTTATTTATTCAACCTCAGCCTACAGAACAAAGTTGCTCTTCATGTTTCTTCGTTTTTTTTAGACGAAGGGATCTTTCTTTATTAGTCTTCCAAAATTGAAGGTAAAAGTGTGTATTTTTGGACCCGTGATAAAACAAGTCATCTATTTCTTTCTTGCTTCAAAAAATGATGTTACGTACTGATCCGAATATATATATGACCATGTTTGAGTTTCTACCCAACTTTGGACCATTGGCTTTTGGTATGTCAAAAAACTAGATACACCCAAAAGCCACGAGCTTGAAAAGCACCTGTCCGCTGGGCTGCCGTCCACTGGCCTGCCGTATTGCCTGATCCCCTGTGGCGGTGTGGCCCATCCCCCAGGCTGCCGTTCTGCCTCATCCACTGCGCACACGGAGATCATTTTAGTCGTATCGAAATATGTGTGACTGTTAACTTTTTCTAAAATGTTTGACCTTTCGTCTTATTCAAATTTTTTGTGCAAATATGCAAAAGGACAAGGCACACTCAAACAACATATAATGGTAAAACAAATCATAAACAAAATAAGCGATACACACAAAATATTTTGAATAAGACGAGTGGTCAAAATCGTAATAAAAAGTCAACTGCGACAAATATTTTGATACGGAGGGAGTAGTTTTTTTTTTGCAAATTGCCTTTCGATGTATGAGACTTGTGCAAAGCCGCCGAGCTGTCCGATCCTTCTTTCTCGCCTCGTCCGCGTATCGCTTCCTCCTGTCCGCATCTTGCTAACGCCTTCATCTTCTTCTCTGCAGAGGCGGAGGCGGGGGGAGGGGGGGTGCGAGCTGGGCGGAGGGGTGGGCCGGAGTAGCCAACGGCCGGCGTAGTGACCGGCGGGGCTAGTGGTGGCGGTACAGATGGCGGAGAGTGCAGGCGGTGTGGGCACTGCCAGAGCTGAGCGGCAAGAGACCCCCGGATGGGAGGCGGTGGTGGCAGGGACGACTGTCGAGATAGCAGAGACAGATCCGGAGGGCAGGAGTCATCAGAGATGAGCACTGTAGTGATAGAAGCGGGGGCGAGCAGCCGGCAAGATACAAAAGAAGAGGTGGAAGAAGATATGACTGGGCCTAATGGGCTTTAAAGGTGAGTTTCTTATGGATTTTTTTTGTTTTAATTTTTTTTACGATTTTTCAAAACAACTCAGGGTGACAGATTTTGCAAATCTGTCACCCAACCGCCGTATCATATGCCGTATGATACGGCGGCAAGAGACCGTAGCTGCCAAATCAAAGAGCGGTAAGAAAAAACGCCAAATGAAACGGCGGTTGCGGTACTATAGCACCGCAACCGCCAAATCAATTGGCGGTTAGCTACGCGGTACTGTAGCAACCGTCCGATTCTCTTCTCTGTGGGAAAAAAATCATAACTTTTTCATATGAACTTGAATTGAGCTAAAATTTGTATGAAAATTGTAGATCTCGACGAGATCTACAACTTCGTAGTTTAAAATTTTTTCATTTAAAATCATCTTCAAGTTCAAATAATCCACGTAATATTCATATCTAATAAACCAGAAGAATTTTCCTTCTCTGGACAGCACATCTTCAAAAAATTATAACTTTTTCATATGAATTTGGTTGGAGATAAGCTTCATACAAAAATTGTAGAGCTCGATGAGATCTATAACTTTGTTGTTCAAACTTTTTTCATTGCGAATAATTTTGGTGCTCAAATAATCGAGACAATGTTCAGATCTAAATTCAAATTTTAGATATGAATATTGTGTGAATTATTTGAACATGAAGATAATTTCAAATGAAAAAAGTTTGAACCACAAAGTTGTAGATCTCGTCGAGATCTACAATTTTTGTATAAATTTTAGCTACAATTGAGATCTATAAATTTATACGAAAATTGTAGATCTCACAATGTCGCAGCTAAAAATATATATAATATAATTGAGTTAAAATTTATACGAAAATTATAGATCTACAATTGAGCTAAAATTTATACAAAAATTGTAGATCTCGACGAGATATACAACTTTGTAGTTCAAACTTTTATTCATTTGAAATCATCTTCATGTTCAAATAATTCACACAATATTCATATCTAAAATTTGAATTTTAGATCTGAACATTGTCTCGATTATTTGAGCACCAAAATTATTCGCAATGAAAAAAGTTTGAACAACAAAGTTATAGATCTCATCGAGCTCTACAATTTTCGTATGAAGCTTATCTCCAACCGAATTCATATGAAAAAGTTATAATATTTTGAAGATGTGCTATCCAGAGAAGGAAAATTCTTCTGGTTCATTAGATATGAATATTGTGTGGATTATTTGAATATGAAGATGATTTTAAATGAAAAAACTTCAAACGAAAGATCTAACTTATCGGTTGCCAACTAATAAACACCTCCTTCCAACACCAGCTCGTCCCATGCTAGGCAAGTTGGTCTAGCAAAAAAAAAAAAAAAGAAAAAAGAAAAAAGAAGGTTGCATGACCTCTATGCAAACTGGCTGAGCAAGACTTGATGAAGGTGTGCCACACTGCACAAATAGAAGTATAATAGGTCAGAAGAGATCAAGACAGAGGTCTGGAGAGGAGACCAAGATGTCAGGCCCCTCTTCCAACTTGTACTCACACATGCAGCCAGTTTATTCCATCATAAATTATCTGAAGGAGAGAGCAATAAACAAATTTAATTACCTGTGACAAGGATGATCTCAATACAGAGACCACCAGCACACAATCATCCACCAGATGAGGAAGGGAGAAATGCTACGGCAGCCGTCTGCCGCTGGCCAAGGCATGCTGGTGCCCATAATTTAGCATATTAATCCGCTTCTAGATTTTCGTTCACAAAAGGATGAAAGATCACAACTTGGAGTAGGGACCCTAGAACGGGATGACATACATGCATTGAACGGAAATGATGGTTCCATTTCCACATCTTGGCGTTAGTATTTTTTTCTGGTCACTTGGAGGCTAAAAATAAATCTTGACAAATAAGGCTTTGCTACGGTACTCCGATATCATTGTGAACCATTCATTTAAGTCGATCTAGGTGGTTAGGATAAGATATTACCTCCTACAAGGTAATAGATTAAATATTTATCTTTATGTCTTAAATTCTAAAATAAAAATCATCTCCCTATTAGATCTAATCTTTCTGCATAATTGTACAGCATATTTTTCTGATCTGATGCAGCCATGCAGTGCAATACGGAAATTGTGCTCCTCATGTATGTGAACGTAACAATTGAAAGGTTCATTTTTTTTGTGCGAATATGATATGTGTAGATGTCCGTATACCATTTTCTTAGTATCTTTTTTTCCTCTCCCGTGAAGAGTACCGGACTCAGCGTTCTTTTTTTTGTTCTTTTTTTCTCATTTTTGAACATTTCAAATGTCCGGTTTTTTCCTCGACCTGAACGTGCACGTTACTTTAGTACTCTTTTGTATTGTTTCTCTCACCTTAACGTGACATATATGTCTGTTTTTTTCTAACGTGAAAACGGTTCATCTTCCCGCTTCTTTCGCAACCGCGGGGCATCGGAAAACGGTTCATCTTCCCGCTTCTTTCGCAACCGCGGGGCATCGGGCGCCGGGAATGCCAAGGTTTTCCTTTTCTTTTTTTAGTGTTGTTATTATTTAAGTTATTTCTATTTTTTTCTAAAAATCAATGGCTATGATCTTTTTGAAGTCTTACCTCTAAGAGGTAATCCGGTGTACCTTAGCACAACCCGACAAATAATCAATGGAATTTTATCATCGACGTGGTAGAAATGAACAACACATGATCACTTTTTCTTTTTTTTTATTTTGTAGTATATCATTGCATTTTCTTCACCACAGATACGAGATGCTGCATATACGTAACGTATTGTAATAAATCAAGCTAGTTTCTTAGTCGAAATAGATATGCCATCTGTATGTATTTTTTCTGCTTCGTCGCAGCCCTTGCAATTTTTTCTGCATTCTGGAAGGCTGTTATAGCAGGTAAAGTTAGGATTTGAAGTCTCGCAGCAGCAGCAGTTCTCTATGCACGCTGGAACTGTGCTTATGTGCGCACAAGCACAACTTTATCCTGTCATCGTTTTGTATCTGCATTCGACCTGCAAAAATATGATACGTTTGTTCAGAGAAAAATAAATGTCAAAGTAGGGCAGTAGGGAATCAAATGAGGGTTCTTTCATGTGGGATTATGAACTTCAATATATGAGTATGAATGTTTGATATGCCGCACTTACACTGCGAATGAACCATGAAGCATCCAAAGATAACCATGGAGAACACAATGACCAGCCTTCCCTCCATCACAAGAAATGGATCAAAGTTGTTCTCCTGTTCCTATTTGAGTCTTGTTTGTATGTTTTTATTTTTTGCAGTCGTATTACATGTGCTACACCCCACAAGGTTAATTTATAAGGTGAAGAAGATTCTCTATCTTTGCTAACTAATAGTTATGTCCATGCTGGCGACTAATCCTCCCGAAATTTCATAAACATAGCCTTCAATTGATAGGAAGTCATGTAGGCACCATTATCGATTATTGGTAACCAATCAAGTGGTTTCTACTACATGTCTAGATTGCATCAAGCTTTTCTTTTTGGTGCTGTGAGCTGTTTTACAGTGCGCCTATCTATAAACTTTCTCGACTTGTAACTAAGAGCACTTAATAATTTCCGATCAAGTGGGCATCCATCGAAAAGGTTGAAGGCTGTTTGGAGAGCACAATAACTGTCACTACTGGAGAAAGGGGCTTCGGTCCGACTCCTGATTTGGCATTGGTACCAATTTTTTTTAGTTCGGTACTAATGCCTACCATTAGTACCAGACCCAACGTATAGCGCCCCCAGAGGCCCGGTCAGGGCTTTAGTACCGGGCCATAAGCACCCTTTAGTATCAGGCGGAGCCACCACCTGGTAGTAACACTATACCACAGCCCAAAATTGTTGTCGGACGTTGGACGCTAAATAGAAGAATACCAAAGCACAGTTGGTCGGTATAGTAATCTAACTGATCATCAGTCGGTACTTCGTGTTTCACCGAGTGATCATCCGTCGGTATATGTATTTGGATTTTTCAACCAAATGTTGGTCGGTACATCTGATAGTTGCTTCAAACGATCCGTCGGCATACAAACCGGCCCATTTCCTTCCTCCTCCCACTCTCCCGGCCCATGCCCGCTTCTTACTTGTGCCCTCCCAGTCCCGGCCCACCTCTCAGTTGTTGCCAAACCCTAAGCACCCTCGTCTTCCCTAAATCGCCGCACACCCTCCCCCTCTTCTCCGTGTGCTCCCTCCTTCAAAAACAAAAAATCGTTCTCCGCCGGCCGCTGCCGCTGCTTCCCTAGCTCCATCGTTCCCCCCAAAATCGCCGCCATGCGAACTCCCGTCCACTTCCAAATCTTCTCGCTGCGGTCGCCCCTCCACTGGTTAGCTCTAGATCTTCCCCGTGGGATCACCTTATCCCTCCCTCCCAGCAGATCTCACATCGCCCACATCCTCTCCAGCAACCTCGCTCTGCCCAATCCTCTCTTGCGCCCTTAGCCACATCTCCAGAGGCCTAGCGCTAGCTGCCTCACCATAGGACTGGCCGAATCTTCGCCGCCCTGACTCTGACCATGCCATCGCCTTTCACATCGGCCATCTCCCTCCCCATCGGAACCACAGGACCAGCCGAATCGTCGCCGCCCTGACTCTGACCAGGCCGCCGCCTTTCACTTCGACCACCTCTCCATCGGGCGCCAGCAAGCAGGGTCTTCTCCATTGGATCCCTTACTCCCGGGGTGCCAGCAAGCAGGGTCATCTCTGCACAAAAGCCCTACGCTCTCAGCTTCTTTTGCCCAAAGGTAAATAAACGCATTTGCATGGTATTGCAATTCATATTGCTTGATCTTTTTTCTGAAAAATTGTAGTTTGCATACCATATTTCTGATATATATTGTGAGATGCATATTGGTTGTTTGATTGTTTCTAATAATTGGTCCTAGATAGGTCTGTTCCAGCACACAACTGCTACATAATAGATAACATGTGGTGCAGCATCTTATCCACAGCGGGAGAGTCCGTACGCCTTGTGAAGGAACTCCTGGAAGACTTGCTGACAGGGAGGATCAGCTCGATGAAAACCTGCAAGCACTACAAGAAACTATTTAAGCAAGCACTACAAGAAACTATTTAATCTATGACGGTTGAATTTTGTCATAGATCGCTGAAAAACCAACATAAAGATGCGTCTATGACGATTTCAGATAACGTCATGTATTGGGCATCATAGATTAAATCGATCGACGTTTCTTTACAATCGTTACAGATTAGTGCAATCATGACGTTTATTAACTGTCATAAAGCTCCTTTAGGGCCGAGTAGCCCAACCCAGGCCCAATATCAATGACGAAAATAAACGTCACAGATGATTGCCACGTAGACTAACATTCGTCATGGATAGAATTAGGGTTGAAAACGGTCGGGAAAAATCCCGTCCCGTCCCGATCCGATTTCTATATCTGACCTGATCGTTTTCGTATGTACATGAAAAACTGAAATACAGGAAAAATAATACGAAATATGGGAAATAAAATACGAAATCAGGACGAAAACGGATTAGGTGATTTCCCGACCGTATTTTGCATTTCCCGTATTTACTCGGGATCATCCCGTTTACACATATACGGGATATCCCATTTTTTAGCCCAATAAACAAAGCCCAACACCAGCAGGCAGCCCACCAGGCCCACGCGTTCTAGGTTAACTCCGGTTCCCTGATTCCCTCACGCACGGTCTCTCCCCTCACGCGGTCGCGCCGCAATCGCCGGTCGCCGCTCCGTGCTCTGCATCTCGCCCCTCCCCTCAGGCCCGTCGCGGCGTCTCCCCTCCCGTCCCTTCCCCCTCCGCGTCTCGCCCCTCTCCTCAGGCCTCAGTCTCACTCTCGGTCTTCCCTGCTGCTGCCCTTCCTTGCCGCCGCTCCTTGCTGTTGCGGCCGGCGTTTTGCAGCCGGCGCGGCTCCTTGCTGTTGCGGCCGGCCGGGCTGCTCCTTGCTGCAGCCCGCATGGCACCGGAGAGGTCGACGAAGAGCATCGCGCCGCCGGCCGGGGAAGCACCATCTCGTTCTGGATCGAAGTCAAGGACCAAGACCAAGAGCGTCCGCCGCCTTCTAGAGCCGCCGCCGCCACCGGCTTCAAACCCAGGTACATCTCGTATCCCATATACAATTGAGTTGATGTGTTGACGAATTACATTTGAGATTGCTTTGCCTGTATACTCCCAAATGCCCAGCACTAGAACAGCAAGAAGCTTTGTTTGAATTATTTCTATGTTGTAAAATTGGTAGTTTGAAATTGATTTAGAAATATGTTTTCTTTTGTCTTGGCAGGATCTAAGATTAAAGACAAAAGGCTTGCACTTCAAAGTGCCAGTTCTAGTGCAAGTCCAAGTCTAGAAGCATCTGTGATGGGTTCTTCTGTCCCGATGGATTCTTCACTGGCAATGGAAGCTGGAAATGTGGGCAACAGTGGCAACACAGAAGCACCACATGTGCAGAATGATGAAAATACAGATGGTTCTCCTATTATTGATGTTGATGAACAAGACGAAGAGGAAGAGGGTGATGAAGAGGAGCAGGTTCACCTCACTGGTAAGAGGAAAAAGAGGTGCACATCAGATGTTTGGAAATTCTTTACTAGAAAAATAGAGGTTGTAGAGGTGAATGGAAAGAAGTATGAACAATTATGGGGATATTGTGATTTTCCAAAATGCAAGGCAAAGTACAGAGCTGAGGGATACAATGGGACAAGTGGATTTAAGAACCATTTGAAGTCACAACACTGTGTGGTGAGTGGGCAGCAACAGCTCCAAGTCGGTAAGGACCCTGGAACTGAAATTGTTAATGTTCAGCCTTATAGATATGACCAAGAAGCTAGTTTGAAGAAATTTAATTTGGCAATAACCATGCATGAATATCCTTTCAACATAGTTGAGCATGAGTATCTTGTTGATTTCATAAAGTCTCTCCGTCCTAGCTTTCCCATCAAGTCCAGTGTCACTGTTAGGAATGAAATAATGGATAAATATTTAGAAGAGAAAGAAGCCTTGTATGCATACTTGAAAACTATGAATTGCCGCTTTAGTGCAACCATGGATATGTGGACCTCATGCCAAAACAAAGGATATATGTGTGTCACAATTCACTGGATAGATAATGATTGGCATATGCAAAAGAGAATTATTGCTTTCTTCAATGTGAAAGGAAGGCATACCGGTGCAAGGCTGTCAGAAACCTTTACTGAAGTGATGGTTAATTGGTATATTGAGAATAGATTGTTTGCTTTTGGATAATGCTAGTTCAAATGAAGTGGCTGTTCATGATATAATTTCAGATCTAAAAGAGAATGGCAATAGTTCCCTAGTTTGTGATGGGATGTTTTTTCATGTTAGATGCGCCTGTCATATACTCAATTTGGTTGCTAGAGATGGATTGAAAGTAATTTCAGCAACAATTGGCAAAGTTAAATCACTTGTATTAGCTGTGAAAGGGTCTCCATTGCAGTGGGAAATGCTTATGAAGTGTGCCACTGAGGCTGGATTGGACACAAAGAGAGGTATCTCAATGGATGTGTCCACTAGGTGGAATTCCACCTATCTCATGTTGAGAGATTCCTTGTACTACAAGGATGCTTTTGTGAGGCTTAGGTCTTCAAATCGTCGTAGGTATACCAAGATTTCTCCCTCACCTGCTGAATGGGACAATGCATTTACAATTTTTTAGTGCTTGAAGAAATTTTATGACCTCACTGAAATTCTCTCTGGTACTTCATATCCTACTGCAAACTTGTTTTATAAAGGTTTCTGTGATATAAAACTCTTGCTTGATGAGTGGTGCATTATTGATGATCCCACAATTAGAACAATGGCAATTGCTATGAATAAGAAGTTTGAGAAATACTGGCAGCAGTCCAACATTGCTCTAGCTGTTGCTTGTTTTCTTGATCCTAGATATAAGAAAAAGCTTATTGAGTACTACATGAGGAAGTTTTATGGTGATGGATATCAAGTTGAACTTGACGAGTTTGTTAGTGTGATAAAAAAGCTATATCAGTTTTATGCTAGTTCTTCTCCAGCATCATCAAAGAAAATGGGTGTCACAGCTGGATCTAGTAGTAAAATGGATATATTGATGGGCAGTGTAGATCATGACCTTGAAAATTTCTTGTATTATGGAAATGAGCCTAATATAATAGAGTCCAATGAGTTAGAGAAGTACATGGCAGAACCTCTTCAGAAAATTGTTGGAGAATTTGATATCTTAGCTTGGTGGAAGAACAAGAGAGAAGACTATCCTATCATTTCACAAATTGTCCGTGATGTGATGGCGATACAAGTATCAACTGTTGCATCCGAGTCAGCTTTTAGTGCTGCTGGCCGTATTGTTGATCCATACCGCAATCGCAATCCAGAGATTGTAGAGGCATTGATTTGCACCAAGGATTGGGTAGCTGCAGCAAGAAAAGGTACTGATTCAGACCTGTTTTTTCACTTATAAACTTATATTTGCAGCAGAAAATGCATTGATTATTTGTCTTTCTTTCTTGTATTCAGATTCTAAAAATGTTGGCTCAATTGTGAGTGACCTAGATGTTGAAACTCTATCCACTGTCATGGCTAATAAGTTGAAGATTGAGGTATGTTTTCTTGGTCATTTTTGCAATTGGGCTATGGCTGTCCTGTACCTAAACAAATCTAACATGCATGTGGGTTGTGGCTGTTCTGTACCTAACAAAAGATCTAAAATGAGTTATAACTCGTAAAAAACACAATCTGAATATGCATGTGGGTAGTGGGCTAGTTCTGTACCTTGCTAGTTCTATACTTAACAATTTTTTCATCTTGCAACTTTGTAGGAGGAGATCAACCTGGTGAAGACCAACTTGGCTGAGAAGGAGAACGGGGAAGGAGAAGACATGGACATGGACAGTGATCCTGATGAGATGAATGCTGCTGATGAGCTTTAGGTTGTTGGCTCGGCAAATAATTGTGCTTGAATTTTAATTAAGACTTGTGCTTGAATTTTAATTAAGACGTATTTGCATTTATGAGCTGTGAACTTGGACTTGTACTTGCATTTGTGAACTGTGAACTAAATTTGTGAACTTGGACTTGGTTCTATTTTTGTGCGTTTGTGAACAGTGATGTTTAATTTCTGTTCAAATATTTACCCTTGTTCTAGAGTTCTAATAGCAGTGATGTCCCATGTCTTATGGTATGTATTTGTTAGTTGTTAACTTATTATGAAGTTGGAAACTTGTCCAGCCATGTTAAATGCTTTGATGCGTCGATGTTCCCATTTTGTCTTTCCGTGTCCCGACCGTTTTCGACATGTTTCCGTTCGAATTTGTCCGTTTTCGATATCCCGTGATTTCGTTTCCGTTTTCGTTCCCGAGCTTTTCGCTTTCGTTTTCGTTCCCGTATTCAAATGTGAAAATGAAAATGGTATTGGTGTTTTCCCGATCGTTTTCGATCGTTTTCATCCCTAGATAGAATAACATGGCTGATGATGTGGCTGGTGACATGGCAAGTGGCGATGATGTGGCTGGTGACGTGGCCGATGACGTGACATTCGCGTGGCTGATGACATGGCATTTGCGGCCCATTTGTTAACGGCCCCATTTTAGAACTGGGCCACTCAAGTGGGCCTTTTTTGGTCCACTTAATTTTAATAGGCCAACTAAAATTCTAAGACAATTTATAAGCCCATTAAAGTTTAAGCCCACCAAATTTGGCCTTGTTTCAGCCCATTTATCATAATAGCCATTTCAGCCTTTTCTTCTTAATAGCCATTTCAACCCATTTCAGCCCAGATAACATATACAATTTCAGCCCAAAGAACATACACAATTTTAGCCCATTTACTAGAAGTACAGTACATTCATGACAATCACAATTTCAGCCCATTTACCAGAATCATAGTACATTCATGACAATCAAATTGCAAGGTACATAATGTTTTCAGCTTGCATCAAAAGAAAAGCACCAGAAACAAAAAATGTTGCAGCACCACAAACCATTGCACAACACTAGCTTGGTCTGGTTCCAGTAAATCCAAGCTCCAGAAACAACAAGCAACCACTAGAGGTGCACAAAATACACTCCAGCACAAAATTCAGCAAAAGATAGGTTGCAACAACATAAGATTGGTTCCAACACAATCACACATACCATCGTCTCAATTGGTTTGTCGATTTTGACCCAGCACAAGTTCAATTTTGGCCTGCAACTCAGCTTGCTTCTTCTTCATCTCCTCGTTGTCCCTTATCCTTGTCTGTTCTGTTGCATGCAGTTGCTTTGACAGATCATCAATTTTTGCCGGTTGGTTGACAATTGAGCGAAGCTCAACATTTGCCCTCTTCTCCGCTTTAACTTGTGCCATTGTGCTTGTTCTAATGCTTCCTTGGTGACAAACATCCTCTTTAGCCTAGGTACCAAAGGAAAATGCCGCAAAACCTTCTGTGAAATCTTCTTTCTTTCTTCATCTTTCCATCTTGATGGGCCACACACGGGGCAATTGTCATGCTTGGCATATTTTTTCTGAACAACACATAATTATTGAAGCACACATGTATTGATTCATATCCAAGACCTAATTCCTTTAAAAGATTTTTTTGCTTCATTATATGATTTGGGGAGTGTATTGTATTCTGGGAATGCTTTAGCCAATAGCTTCAATATTGCTGTAAAGACAGAATTGTTTATCCTATATAATGACTTCATATGCAGAAGCTTTACCACAAAAGAGAAGCTTGCAAATTTGGTACAACCAAAATAAAGCTGACGCTTTGCCTCTTTCATGACTATTTTCAAAAATAACTCTTTGTCATGAGGTTCTACATCACCATCCTCATTTTTTCCATCCTATCTTGCTTCTTTTGTTGCAGCATGTAGGTCTCCTAAAAGCCCTTCCAAACGATCATCATTGTCATCCTCTCCATGTACGGAACCAACAGGATCAGCACTGTCATGCACATCAATAGGGTGCTCAATAACATCTATATTCAAGCTCTCTCTATGATGAATCCACCGAGTATAACTATTATCCATGCCATTCATCAAAATGTGCTTCTTCACAGTAGCCTAACAAAGGTACTTCTGATTCACGCATCTAGCACATGGGCACAAAATTTCAATATTCTCACTGAATTTTTCTTGAACGAAACTCATAAATTGTTTGACACCATCAATGTGTTTAGGGGAAAACAATCTGCCATGAACCCAACTTTGATCCATCTAATCAAGCATTGCATAAAAACACATGAATCAACAACTCTTCACCAATTCAAAGCTATACATTCAACATAATCAAGAAAAAATTATAGATATATACCTTGCCGCGCTTTCTTGTCACTGGATGGCTTGAACCTCAATGGAGTGCGATCACCATGGGCACGCACAACTTTGGTGGTGTGGCGATGGGGAGCGGCGGTAATGTGGAGTGACGATGGTGGGTAGCGCCGATGTGGTGGGTGGCATCGCTGTGGTGGGCGGTGTCGCTGTGGGGTGGCGATGGTGGGTGGCGGCGCGGTGAGATCTACATGAAACTGACTCGCCGGGCAACACTCTCACGTCCCTGGACTACAAACCTCGCCGGCGATATGAACGGCGGCGGCGGCGCGGGCGTGTGCATGGTTCGATTCAGAAAGAAAGTGTTGTGCCTGAAACTGGATCTCGCATGGGGACTGAAACAAATTTTTGTATACATGTTTTTGTAAAATCAAATGCCGAATCTTGACACAAACACAAGGTTGTCGTGGTGGCGGTGGTATGGCACAAAGGTTCCAACAGCGGGTCCCTTGTTCGAATCCCCCTATGCAGTGCTCGTTACTGACAATGGAGCCAAGATGACAAGATCAGGCACGTGGCCTCTTGCTCACTGGACTGATCAGGTGTCTTTCTGCATGCCATGTAAGCAAAGAAGATACTTATAGCAAAAAACCTAGATCCATCAAAACAAAACGACTAGCTCAATGGTTGAGACTTTGCACTTCTTCCTTAAGGTGCCAAGTTTGAACCCCATGTTGTATTTTTTATTTTTGTTTTTTAATTTTATTTTTAAAATAGTTTTGTTTTTTAGTTTTTATTTTTGGTTTTAAAATAGTTTCATTTTTTAAATACTATATTTGGTTTAAAACATGTGCCCACTTGTGCTATGACGATTTTTATTTTGGTGATTGTGACGATTTCATTGAAACGTCACTATGTTATGGGCCGGTTTGTGATGAATTTATTAAAATGTCACTACATTATGGGCCGATTTGTGACGAATTTAATGAAATGTCACTATAGTTTGGGCTTGGTTATCCACCACACAGATCCATGACGAAAAACATGTAATCGTCATAGATAGTACAATATTAGTGATGTTATATGCAAATGTTACAAAAAACCGTCACGGATTAAATAGTTTCTTATAGTGAAGGCAGGGAACAAGGTATGCAACTCTCATAGAAACCAACTTGTTGCATTCCTTTAACTTGATTATCTATCTCAAAACCAGAGGTAGATACATGCTTTGGATACAGTCTGTATTTCTCCTGCTCTGCCAAGGACTATGTAAAAGCACTTTTTGATTTGAATTGGTGAAATCAATGTTGTTGCTTGTTGACGCTCCTTAGCGACACCTTTTCACCCTTGTTTATCTTCAATAATGGCATGAATTTGACATCTAAACTATTGATCATACACTATAACCGGACTGTTTTCGCATATGTATGTGTTTTTGGAGGATTTCTGTTTATGCAGGTTCTTGAGCTATTTTGGAGCATAAATGGACGAGGCTCGCGACCAAGGACAACACGGAGAAAGATGAAGGCCAAAGGCCCAAGGAGAGGGCCAGGCCGGCCGGCCCCACAGGGTCCAGGCCGGCCAGCCCATGTTCGTGCTCATCTTCGGTGAACCATCCTCCAAGAATGTTTAACGGGCAAGTATCTGAAGATAAGATCAAGTGACTTCGGGATCAAGGCGAATCAAATGGAGATTTGGGAAAGATATCTATTTCCCATTCTTATGTCGAAGTAATCCCGAAGCAACCGATGTCCAAGGTCCACATGCATAGAGAAGACAACAACTAAAGGTTCTAGAAGGCTTGGGGAGAAAGTTGAGCGCGAGACAGCCAGGGAACAGGCCAGGCCGGCCGGCCTGGGGCCCACTGGGCCGGCCTACCTAGCCCATTCCTGGGGTGCCTCGGCCTCCCCTTTGGCCTAGGGTTTTCTAGGACTATAAATAGCCCCGGTTCCATTCGCCACGAAAAAAACTCATTCGCCATTCAATGCTGAGGAGCAGAGAAGCTAGAGGGACACCTTTTGGAGAGCCGAGGGTCGTGCTAGTTGTCTAGGTTTTTACCCTAGACGACATGGGAACCCTGCGAGGAAGATCACATCAGGGTTCTGGAGCTAGGATCATCAAGACAAAGGTAGGATCCCGGTGGTAATCTTGTGATGTACAATCATTCATGGTGAAGTTATTTGTGTTTTCAAATCTTAAGCGATCAAGTGCCTCTTTCTATGATTTCGTTCTTCCTTGGTTTTGCTTCTTCCTCAATCTATTCTCGAGATAGGTTGCTCGGCGTGTTCTTGTAGCCATGGTGACTAGGGGCTCATACCGGATCTACCAGGTGGTTCGACACGTTCTCCGTGAACGTGCCCTTAAGTTACCCACGCCGATAGGGAGCATCGTGACAAGGTGTGATCCCATTTAAAGATGCTTCTTATTGAGATTCACACTATCTTACTTCACTCTACTTGGCTCGGAGCAACAACATATGCATGATCTAGGTGATCTAGATCGGTTATCTCTAACTCTCTCTTGCTACCTATGGTGTTTGGTGTTTATTAGATTAGATTCATTTTTCACCCACCTCAAGACGAAGGATTTCTATGCTAGTTATATTGTTTCTTACATCTTTGGTTCCACGGATTGATAAACCTTAGGAGAGTACTCTAAGGGAAGAGCTAGAACAGATCCGTATGCTTGCGGTTCACAATTGATGCATCTAAGGGCCGTCAACAAGCTTTTTTGGCACCGTTGCCGGGGAACTATCGATTAAGATCCGATTTGACTTGCATTCGTAAATATTTTTTTCTCTTGATTTTCTTTTGATTTCTCTTTTTAGATCTCTTATTCTTGTTTTCATCAAAAACAGATCTAATCCACAAAAATCAATCTAATCTAAGTTTTGTCTTACTTTTTGTTGATTTTATCTTTTCTTTTAGATCTTGTATATATTTTGCTTTCGCTAACCCTAATAGGAGATGGATGGCCACCTCTCCAACAAACCGAGAAATTTTGTGGATGATCCAGAAAAACTTTACAGGCGAAAAAGACGGGAAGCACAAGCTAAGAAGCTGGAATTAATAGATCCAAAAGGCGAAACCGAGGGTTCATCGTCTACACCTCAAGAAACTCCACCACCAAGTCCAAAGGAGGCCCCACCGCAACCCAAGATGGCGCAACCGAAGACGAAATGTACGATCGGAGAGCTATGCTTCCCGGATATCAGAGATTTGCCTATCCAAAATCTCGACGACATCGGAGTGCCGTTCGAGATCAAGACTTTCAACCATTCGTATGGTGCAAAGCTCGCCCTTCACCGGAAAAGAAGATGCCAACCTTCACCTTCAAGCATTCATTCAACTTTGCCGCACCTTCGACGTGCATGGGATGACTCAAGATCAAATGAGAGCGAGGCTCTTTCCGTTCTCTCTACTCGGGAGCGCTACAGTGGTTTCATTCTCTACCACCGCATACAATGCAGAATTGGGAGTCCTTGATGAAAGCCTTCATGATGGAATTCTACTCACTGGGAAAGAATCAAATTTTGAGCAACAAGATCGCTACCTTCGGGCAAAGCCCGACGGAGACCATCACGAAAGCCCATGAGTGCTTCAACGACTATGTCCGAGCCGTGCCACATCACAAGTTCTCAAGGGATGATATAGTCCAGAAGTTCTATCAAGGACTCATCATGGCATCAAGGGTGATCATCGACACATTAGCCGGAGGATCAATCATTGAGCTCACCCCAACTCAAGCATTCAAGCTATTCAAGAAGGTGGCGGACAATGATGCGTGGGCATCATCGGGGCGGCTGCTCCCGACACAACCCGTGGGCATTGCGAAGAGTGTTTTGCATGTGGAGCGTGAAGAAATACTAGAAGGGAAGATCGACTCACTCATGAGAAGGTTGGAGAAGATGGAGGTGGATAAGAAGGAATCCTATACTATAGATTTGAAGGTGGCCGAAGCAAGGTCTACATGTGAAGAATGTGGATAGTACGACCATGTTCAGAAGAATTGTCCGGAGGAAGCTAAGGTGCTCGACTACATGAAGGGGGACTGGTTCCCATCATCCAACTTCCACTATGGGCAAGGTAGAGCTCAATTTAATGCAAGCTCGTCCATTCAAACCTCGGTGCCTCTTCGTATTTAATTGAAGGAGTTCATGGAGGAGCAAGGCAAGATCAACAAGGACACCATCACTAAGTTCAAGACTATGGACAAGATATTGGAGAACGTTGATGGAAAGGTGACGAAGGTCAGAAGCTCTAATCATCAAGTGCTCAACATGATGAAGATGCTAGAGACTCAAGTGACCTAGCTAGCCGGACACCTACCCAGTAATGAAGGAAGACTACAAGGGCAACCTCCAAATCTGGAGACGGTAAAAGCAATTCAAACTCGCTCGGGGAAGAAGACCGAAGATCCCAAACACCCGGCCAGAGGAAGGAAGCCTAAGCCAAGTATTGATGCCGAGATGACAACTAAAGAGAAGGCGCCTACTCCCGCACCGTAAATAGTCACCGAAGAGCGGAGTTTGAGATGATTGACAAAGACACCAAGATTCTTCCTCCAAGGCCATGTTACAACAAAGGTAAAATTGATGAGCATTTCAAAAAATTTGTTGAAGTGGTTCGTAGGTTGAACATCAATATGCCGCTCTTGGACGCTCTACAAGTTCTAACATACTCTCGCTACTTCAAAGACATCCTTACGAACAAGCGTGAGATGCCACCGCCAAGCACCATCAAGATGACCGAAGAGTGTAGTGCTGCTATCGCCGATCAAGCTCCCGAGAAGAAGACGGACCCGGGATGTCCGACTATCCCGTGTTCCATCGGATCACTTATGTTTGAAAGGGCATTGTGTGACCTTGGTGCAAGCGTGAGCGTCATGCCAAAGGCTGTGTACGAGAAGTTAAGCCTACCTGAGCCGGAACCCACCGCCATTGTGCCTAGATTTAGTGAACAACTTCGTTCGCTATCCTTTGGGCATCACTGAAGACGTACCCGTGAAGATCAAAGAACACCTAGTCCCCGTCGACTTTGTGATTATTGAGATGGGAGAAGGGACAAAGTCACCACTCATCCTTGGGAGGCCGTTCCTCAAGACCGCAAGGGTGAACATCGACGTTGGCAAGGGGGAGATCAAGTTCAACATCAATGGCACCATGAGCGCATTCAAGTTTTGTCCACGCTTTGAGGTATGCAATATGATCAATGTTAAATATGTCCTGCCTCATCGTCATGACACCAAGGAGGAGCCAAAGAAGAAGGAAGCGAAGGAGGCAAAAGAATTTCTTGCATCCGTTGAGACAAAAGCTCAAAGCCCGCCTATGAAGACCAAAAAGATGACTAAGCCGGAGAATAAGCCTGCACCAAAGCCAAAGATTGTGCAGAAGTGGGTACCCAAGACTGCAACGCCATTACTGAGCGTTGGTCTAAAGTGAAGAAAAGGAAGAAGTCTAGCTATAGACTGTAAACGAAGCACTTTGCGGGAGGCAACCTGTTCGTCGAGTTAAGAATAAGCTACCGAGAGGACAACCCATTCGTCGAGTCAAGAATAAAGCTGCTGGGAGGACAACCCTGAAGACATTTGAGTAAGTTAGTCATGGATTTTGCTACGCAAGACTTGCTAAACATTTGTTAAAATGGTCATTCGATCGAACAATTCAATTTGGAGTTTTATTCACTCAGTCGTTTTGATTTGAATTCTTATTATAAACCAATGACATGAGCCATCCTATGATTTATCTGCTTTTTCTCGAGAAACCCAAAACCAAATTCCCGAACATATTTTGGCGATCGTCCTTTCCATGATGGCAGGACCAACTTTATTTATGTGATACAAAGACACGAGTAGAGCCAAGCCCTATTTTTAATCTCTTTAAATTTTTGATGCATGCTACACCCCCGTAAACTTAGGAATTTTCAGTTTTGTTTCCCTAAGAATTAGAATTTTCTAAGCCTCATTTGGTTTATTTCATTCAGAATATCTCTCTCATTTGGCCAAAATTAGAACCTAAACCGATGACTCAAGGTTGAATTCGGAATTGTTCACTATCAATTCATGAAAGTGAGCAATACCGGTGCAACAAAAATAAACGTAGTTGGAAAATATTTTTCGACTTACAAGTGTTTATGATTAGTTCCCCTCTAATTATTCATTCAAACTCATTGCTTTCTTTGAGTTGGTTCTTAATTTTTGAGATTAGAGGAGGGTTAAGCATCTAAGCATGATTTGGAAGGGTTTATGTGCATGATTAACAACTAATGACCAATTTGGAGATCACGGAAAGATTGGCACCCCTATCATTGATCACATGCAAGAGAATCCAAGAAAGGGGGCAGCCATGCGTGGTGGGACACTAATTTGTGCAGGATTGAAAGCATCATTTGGAGTGAAGTTGAAGCAAAGGACAAAGGTATGACACAAAGTGGGAAAATAATGTGCAAGTGGACAACTTGGGCAAAGAAGGTGTGGATCACAAGTGTTGGACGATGCAACCACTTGGAGCTACTGGACAAGGGTCAATAATCATCTCAAGAAGACGTGGGAGCAAGATCATGTGGAGGAGGCCAAGGAATCCCCTAGGCCGGCAGGCCTGGGCTCTTCTTATGCCCCCTGGTGCTCCCCTTTCATAGGTAAGTCACTCATACATTTCTTTGTTCATGTTCTTCAGTTCTTCACTTAGAACACCACCAAGAACTCCGAAAAATTCGTGCATCCAAATTAGCCCAAAAAATCTCCAACAATTTATCACAATTTCTAGTTTGCTCTCTTCTTCGATATATTGTTTTTCCACAGGCAAGAAACCCCTGGTGTGTTGGTCTTTGTGTTTGTGCAGCAAGGCATTATGAAGAGAGGTATTATAAACCTTCTTTCTGGGAGGAAGACGCGATCATCAACGCCCGACGCACCATCGGGAAGCTCTTCAAGTTCCTCCATGCGGTTCACTGGACAACGTGGACGTGCCGGCGCACCACCTCTTCCACCACGACGTTTAACAAGATCAACCCAACCACCACCATACAAAGCAAAAATTTTAGAATATGGGTTTGTTATCTTGTCCGAGGAAGAAGAAGAAAGGCTCAAGAATCTCAAAGGAAGGTTGAGGGCAAACTGTTGACGCTCGTTAGCGACACCTTTTTAGTGCTATTTAGATGGTGATTTTGGACTAATTCATATACTAACCCGCCACTTGACACTTGAAATAACCCAGTTTTCGCAAATGCATGTATTTTTGGAGGATTTTGGTTTACACAGGTTTTTGAGCTATAAATGAGCACTTTTGGATGAAGAACAAGGTCATGCGTAGAATGGGGGAATATGAAGGCAAAGGACCTAATACGACTTGGATTTCATTCGCTCTCATCTATGGTGAACCAACCTCCAAGAATGTGCACGGGCAAAGACTTGAAGATAAGGTCGGATGACTTCAGGATCAAGGCGAATCAGGCAGACATATGGAAAGTTATCAAGACCCAATCTTATCCCCAAGCAACCAACATCCAACACCCACATGTATTTGCACTTCAATTCCTAGAGGATCAAGGAGCTTGCACGCGAAAGATGGGACCGAGACGGGCCAAAAATGCCCTGGGCCAGCCTACCCAAGGGGGCCCATGCCGGCCGGCCCAGGCCTTTTCTGCGCTGCCTCGGACTCCCCTTTGACCTAGGGTTTCCTCGGACTATTTATAGCCCCGATACCCGAAGGCACGACAATCAATCCACCAGAACTCGGCTAAACCTAGGGCATACATCAAAGGGAGACGACGGTCGCCCCAAGTCCTCAAAGTTGTCTAGGGGATGGCTTAGGCCAACCCTAGCCGACATGGCCTCCCTGCGTGGTTGTGCCATGGTGGAGTTCAGGAGCTAGTTGGAGTCATCAATGGTATGTACTTGGTGGTGATGATCTAAACACATCTATTATAGGAGTAATGTTCTTCATGTCATCCGATCTCTTAGCAACTCAATAACTCCTTCTATGCTTTCTACCTATCATGAATATGATTGTTTCTTATTCTAATTCTGGGTTAGACTATATAGCATGATTTATGTAGTCATGGCGATTAGATCTATTGTGTTGACCCTTCATGAGATGTAGACACGTTCACTTGTGAACGTGCCCTTGTACCTAACCATGCCGATATAGGGAGCATCGTGACTTGGTATGATCCCGTGTAAGGTGGCGTTCTCGGGAGGTTGACCGGAGGTAAGAGTTTAAAGATTGCTTTGGATGAGATGCATGATGCGTTTGCTCTTATTAGATAGAACTACAAATAGAAGGCAATTAGGCTCATCTACCCTTTGGCTGCTCTTTACCCTCGCTTATAATTATGGATGTGATCAACCTATACACTCCATTCACATCATATACATTTACCCCTTTATATGCAATCAACGCTTAATGCTAGGAATAGATCTGTTAGACTAGATGAGAAACCCTAGTAAGTTTATTATCGATCCACGGATTGATAACCTTTGATGGAATACTCTAAGGGAAAAGCTACGATAATCCGTGCGCTTGCGGTTCACAATTGGCGCGTCTATGGACCGTCAACAAACTTTTCTGGTGCCGTTGCCGGGGATCGGCAACTCGAACCCTAGGGTGATCTATCTAATTTTTTTGGACTAACTCTAATTTTATTATTGCATATATCTTGTGTTTCTTGTTGTGTCCATGAATGCAGGTAAAACCCTAGACATAAGACGATTAAGAAATTCTCAACATCCGGACTTTGGCAAGTCCAATCTCGCTCAAACAAGTTGATGGCTACGTGAAGATCCGCTCTTTAGTGGTAGGTACTAACTTTGTTAGTGGCCCAACTTCTGCTATCGAGCCCACACCCAAAACAAGTGAAGATGAACAAGGTATGCTGCCGTGTCAATTAATTTTCAATATTAATGTCTCTTGAAGATTTGTTTGTCCAAACCATAGGTGATGAATCATGCCCCAAAGAAGTCGTGAAATCTGATCATCAACGTCTCTGGAAGGTGGCTGTTGTGACCAGTTTTTCGCTCATGATCAGAGAGATACCATGGAGAAAAATTTATAAAATATAAAGCTCCATCAAATATTCTTTCCAACGCATTAAGAATCATAAATTTTGGAGATCGGTGCATGGAGTTATGGTAAAATCTTTCAACACTATCGCTCTGGACAGAACGTAGCGCTGGAGTAAAACAAGTGTAACTCTTTCATCCGGAGTCCGTTTAAAGTAAATGAGTACTCATTGGAAAGGGAATTTGATGCACATTGTAATGGAGTAGAAGTTTGGCACTGGGTGAAGAGGAATTTAACGAAGAAGAGGCAGCAGCAAGCAACGGAGAAGGTGATGTTGATGTCAAAGGATGATTAGAGGGTTTTATGGACAAATGATGATGATTTGAAGTCGATCAAGACTGGAGGCAACAAGATTAGGAACACCATGACACTACCAATCTTCTTCAGTAGAATGCTCAAGTAGCTTTTAGTTGAGTGATGCTACCAACGAAGGAAACCGCTCAGATCATCGTCACAAAGCACAAGAGCCCCCTACGATCCCAGCACCTTGGGGAAAGCAAGAACTATGGAGAAGACACATCATTGGATACATGCTACTCACTGACTTTGAAGCCTAGGGATGCACAACACGACGCTCCAAAGACCACAAGATCAAGATCATCAACATCTCAGGATTAATTCACAAGAAGGTACTGTTTCCATCAAAATTCTGTGCAACCTCTGAAGAAAACAATAGAATAGTTTTGGATATTTAAAATCCCCATGAATTTCTGGTTCCAATGAATCAAGAACCAAGTCAATCGGAGATTCCTACAAGCGGTTATGATCAAAACATCGAAGGTTATGCATTCTGCAAATTTTCTGGACAGCACGCAGCGCTAAAGTAAAATAGGCATAACTCTCTCGTTTGAACTCCGTTTAAGATGAATAACCACTCGTTGGAAAGGTAATTTAACAAACTTATCAATAGATGTATATTTTAGTATATTTTCTATTCTGGATGCAGGGGGAAATCCATGAAGAAGAGGTAGAAGAAACGTGATGAGAACAAGGTAGAGGAGATAACGATGACAACAATGAAGAGGAGCTTGGGTAATGCTTTCATGAAGCGTGCATGATCAAATTCAGAAGCTTAGAATAAAAGAAAGATCCCCAAGAACATTGTCATAGACGCATGAATATGTTTAAAGCAAACCACGACGAATTACACCAGGTGACATCAAGCTGTATGGACATTTTGGATTTTCGCTCAAAAGTCCGTGGCTTCGCATGAACATAATCGAGGTTAGAAGTCGAGCTCTATGACTTTAAATGAAGCGTTTTGTGAGAGGCAACCCGATCTTTTTATTTATTATCTATATAAGATGGCAGTCTATATTGTGCTCTTTAATCGATTCATCAAATAACATTGTACCATTGCTCTAATAAATGCCACAACTTTATGTTTTATGATCTAAATGTTATTAAGAGAGCACTTTGTTATTTGATCTTGGAAAACTTGTAGACCCTTTTTGTGTGCCTATTGCTATTAGTATTTAGAGATTTTTTTTCTTTGAGTCTTTTTAGAGAGAAATATGAAGTATGACAACACCCTTCGATTCTAAACTTGAGGCTAGTTAATCTAGGCTAACTTTTGTTTTGTTTTTAGACCACAATATCATGTCATGTCATTTTGTTCATTCACCTCATGTTGCACTTCACGTCATGTTGTTCTCACCCTTGCATTGCATTGCATGTTTTGTTTTGATCTAACCTTTTGTTAAACCTGCCTAAGCCTTCCTATCACCCCCGCCAAAAAAAAAACCAGAGCCAACAATGGTAGGATTGACTTGTGTTGATTTGCTTGCTGTCCCCTTTCATATTAGCCAAGTCTATGTCTATTCCTTATCCTAACTGAAAACTTTGACTAGCCTCCCTACGAGATCCTAAACCCTTAGGAAAACCTCTCATACCTATAGCCATCCTACAACCATAGGTTTTGTTTTCCACCCAATGAAACAACCTTTGTTTTCCTTTTTGTTTTCAACCACCTTAGGTAGATTTTCTAAACTTGACTTCTCTCTTCAAAATTCTTGTCTTAAGCCAAAAATATAGGATACCCTTGAACCTTCCCTTAAACTTTGTTAGCTTGGTTGATTTGTTCTTTTGATGAATGATTTTCTTGTCGACGATGTTTCACTTCTCATGAAGTGGGCCAAGCCTCGTCGCTCTGAGCAATTACTTTTTGAATCAATCGATTGCGGAACAACATCAAAAGTCTTTTCAACCTTTGCTAGCACTTGCTTTTGCTAACCCTTTGCATTTGCATTTTACATTCCATCGTTCCATCATGCATTTGTTAGCTTGGCTCTCTCGCAAAACTTTATGATGAATGCTTTCATATCTATGTTAATGCTTCATATGGGCATTTCCCCTTTGCAATCTTGTTTAAGCATGGTGTTTAGACACATTTGTGGACCATCATCATTTAGTTTTGTAAGCCTTGTTAGCATTTACATCACATTGGTCGGTTTATAAGCTTTGCAATGCGCTTTATTTTTCTTGTCCTATAAGGAATTATTGACTTTGGGATAGACATGGTGTTTTGACCTTGGTTAACAAATCTCTATGACTGTGGAGAGATTCGGCAACTTAGTTGTAAAGATGGTGTTTAGAACTAGTTGTAAACATTGTCTTTGTTTATATGCTTTCCTCTCATTTGCATACTCACTTCGCACACACGCACACCCATTAGGTTTTTATTTTTCTCTTTTACTAGGTTAATTATGCATAAGTTAAGGTCTTAGGGATGTCATTGGTTGTTGGCATTTGCTTATACTCCAACCGTCACCCTGGGGGTAGTTTGTGCGTTTTAATTGTTTTCAGGCATGATGAAGCAATCCCATGAATTCATGATCAAAGTTGCAACCAAGATCGTCATCATCTCTAAGGATTTGAAGGGACACTGCTGTTTTCATAAACAATCTGCACATGTTCAAAGATGTAAAAAGAAGTAAAAGTGGATATTCAGAGACTCCATAGAATTCTCATTCCAACGCATCCAAGATCAATGAATAAGACCCATACAAGGAGATACAACAAAAACATTGGGCGCTGCACGTTCTAAAATCAGCTCGGGACAGATTGAGGTGCTGGAATAAAATAGGCATAACTCTTTTATTCGAAATCCGTTTTGGGAAAATGATGACTCGTTGGAAAGAGAAATTTGTACACTTTGCAATGGAATAATGATTTAGTACATGTTCTGTCTGGGAAATAGAGAAAACATTCGTGGAAGATGAGGCAGCAATGAAGACAACGAGCAAAGAGGTGATAACGATACGAGGAATGATTGGGGCCAAGAATTTGTGACAATAGAAAGGGTTGAAGGAAAATTAAGGCAAGAAAGGTGAATAAGGATACAGATAACCTCCAAACACATGGCAGAAGGATTTCAAGAATTACAAGACGGTTCACCATCTTTTTCCACGCCTAGCAACATGCTAAGCATGGGGGAGGACTTGTTGGACGAAAAGGAAAAGGCCATATGGTGTACAATGATCATGTTCACCACAAGATGCTCATAATTCTTATTCCATGCTAAGCACAACGCTTAAGCATGGGGAAAGCTGCACTACACTTCATGACAAGCATAAAAAACGACGGTAACTCTTCCTCAACCTTCTCATTGTTTATCTCCTTCTAAATGCTTGTATATATATGCCATCGACCATAAGTTTGAGACCTTTGTATTTCTCTCTTATTAATAACATGGCTACTAGAAGGACAACCTAGTTTTGTATTTTTTATTTTCAATAAATAATGATCACCATCACTTTATGCTCACCACGATGCACTATTTTGAATGCTTTTGCTTACGGAAAAGTGATGAAAGTTGCCGCTTTACTCTACTTACACCATGTTGTATATGACTTGACTATTTGCTCTCTATAAAATGAACTTAAATTGACTAAATACCAGCTCTTTTATTTGTGGAGGTTAAATGACTAAATTCTAGACTCACATATTCCATGTTGCTCTTTGATTTAAGTTTACTGATGACCTTATGCATTGTATGATTTTATTTAAAACTTGATTCTTATGCTATCTACATTCGTGAATCTCTTGCAAAGTTCTACCTACCAAAGCCTTTACTTATACATAATCTTTCATGATGAAACCTTTAGAATTGCAAACTTATATTTTGATGAGTTGGATTAAGTTTGATTTCTGCCGTATGAGACTGTCGGGGATAGAATCCCCAGTATCTGAAAGGAAGGAAGAAGGCAGACTCCTATTAGAATTCCTCTATAATCCTACTAGGACTCATACTGTGTAATTCTACTAGGACTCCTACCTTGTAGCCGACTAGGAACCCACCCTCTGGAGTATATAAAGGAGGGTTGGGGTACCTAGATGGGCATCGAAATCAACCTAGTGCAGGGCGCAATACTATACACCCCATACAGGACGTAGGGTACGCTTCCTTGGCGGCCTGAACCTGTCTAAATCATGTCTTGTGTCCCACGTTTACCTTTATACTTCAGGTCTGGCAATCCCCCACCGCACAAATCACTACCTTGGGGACCCCCATAGTAGGCTAGACGGCATAAAAAACCGACAGCTGGCGCGCCAGGTAGGGGTGATCGTCGAGATCATTGGGCGAGCTTGAAGGACCTCATCATCAACTTCGATCTAGCCAGCGTGAGGCAGCAGCACATTGTATCGGTGGGCATTGGTTTCCAATCCGTAGTGGATTCCTATTCGATGATTTGCGGGTGGATTTTCCTAGTCAAGTTCAAAGCGCAGATTGCATCGTTGCCGAGCACGAAGCAACATCTTCGACTACTCGGATCTGACGACGAACTACTCGGATTCGACCCAAAACAACTCGGTTTGATTTAAGACCTAGTTAGGGACAAGTTCTGGCTAGTTTGGCTTCATCAACTATCGACTACTCGGTCAATGCTGACCAAGACGATGCCCGAGGGCTTATCCTTGAACATGGCAACGACGCGCTAATTCTTCTTCTCAGACACGAATCAAGGTAAGTCGCTTATTTCTTTCGATATTATTTTTCTAACATGTTTTCTACATGTTTGGCCATGCGCCAGACTACTTTGGTATGCTCTTTGTTGACGCTCGTTATACGTACACTTTTAGTGCTATTTAAGTGGTGTTTTGGGACCAATTCATATACTAACCCGCCACTTGGCACATGAAATAACCCCATTTTCGTATGTGTGTTGTATTTTGGAGCATATCATGTTTTTACAGGAAAATAGCCCAATTTGGGGCATTTATATTCAAGTCCAAAAGCAACACCAAACCCGACAAAATCAAGCCAAGCAAAGGAGGCCCAAACCAACATTTTTGGAGCAACTTCCAAATAGGACATCATGCATACATGGACAAGGATCATCGAGAGAAGCTTGCACGCGAAAGAAGGGACCGAGCCGGGCCAAAAAAGGCCTAGGCCGGCCAGCCGGCCTAGGGTGTTTTTACGTTGGTTCGACCTCCCATTTGAACCACGAACTCCTCGGACTATTTATAGTCCCCGTACACAAAGGGAAGCGCATCCATCCACCAGAACTCGGCGAAACCTAGGGCATACACCAAAAGGAGACGATGGCCGCCGCAAGTCCTCGAAGTTGTCTAGGGGATGGCTTAGGCCAGCCCTAGCCACCATGGCCTCCCTGCGTGGTTGTGCCATGGTGGAGTTCAAGAGCTAGTTGGAGTCATCAATGGTATGCGCCCGGTGGTGATGATTCAAACACATCTATTATATGAGTAATGTTATTCATGTCATCCGATCTTTTAGCGACTCGATTCCTCCAATGATCTTGTGCTTTTCTTGGGTTTGCTTTGCTTTCAATCTATTATCGAAATAGATTGCACGGGGTGATCTTGTAGTCATGGTGGCTAGAGGTTCATACCAGATCTACCAAGAGGTTCAACACATTCTTCGCGAATGTGCTCTTAAGTTACCCACGCCGATAGGGAACATCGTGATAGGGTGTGATCCCGTATACGGTGGGGCTTTCGGGGGTATGACCGGAGGATAGTAGTTTAAAGATGGCTTTGGATGAGATGCATGATGTGCTTGCTCTTATTAGCTAGAACTACAACTAGATGACGATAGGCTCATTTATCCTTTGGTTACGCTTAATCTTTGCCTATGTTCTTGGGTGCGATCAACCTACACACCACTCATATTTTATAGTAGGTTTTATCCTTTATATGCAATCAACGCATCATGCTAGGATAGATCCGTTAGATTAGATGGGAAATCCTAGGTAGTTCATTGTCGATCCACGGATTGATAAACCTTAGATGAATACTCTGGGAAAAGCTACGATGATCCGTGCGCTTGCGGTTCACAATTGGCGCATTTAAGGACCGTCAACAAGCTTTTTTGGCGCCATTGCCGGGGATCGGCAACTCGAACCCTAGGGTGATCTATCTAATTTTTCGGACTAACCCTAATTTTATTATTGCATATATCCTGCGTTTCTTGTTTGTGTCCATGAATGCAGATGAAACCCTAGACACTATGCTTAGGCTTTAACAAGTCCAAAATCGCTCCCACAAGTTGATGGCTATATGAAGATCCGCTCTTTAGTGGTAGGTGCTAACTTTTGTTAGTGGCCCGTCATCCGCTATCGAGCTCACACAAAAAACTAGTAAAGATGAATAAGGTATGCTGCCATGTCAATTAATTTTAAAGACTAATGTTTCTTGGAGATTTGTTTGTCAAGCTATAGGTGATGAATTATGCCCCGAAGAAGTCGTGAGATCCGATCATCAACTTCTCTGGAAAGTTTCTGTTGAGACCAGTTTTTTGCCTATGATTAGAGAAGTACCTTAGAGGAAAATTAGAATATATGAAGCTCCATCAAGTCTTCTTTCCAACGCATCAAGAATCGTGAATTTTGGAGATCGGTGCAAGGAGTTATGGTAAAATCTTTCAATGCTACGCGTTCTGAAATCTGCTCAAAACGTAGTGCCAGAGTAAAACAAGCATAACTCTTTCATCCGGAGTCCGTTTGAAGTAAATGAGCACTCGTTGAAAAGAGAATTTGATGCAAATTGCAATGGAGTAGAAGTTGGTTACATGTTCTGCACTGGACAAAGAGAAATTCAATGAAGAAGAGGTGGCAGCAAACAAAGGAGAAGGTGATGATGATATCAAGGGATGCTTGGAGGTCCTTGAGCGCAAAAGATGATGATTTGAAGTTGATAAAAACTGGAGGTGTTGGGGGATTGGCCCATCGAGGAAATGCCTTCACCCGGTTATCTTGTTTTAGGTTCAAGGAATTTACCTTCGCACCTCATCCCTGAAAGGAAATTACCTTCGCCGCTTGCGGACAAGAGTCCATCGTACTCGTGTGCGAAGACGGTCTGTGAGCTTTGCACGCCTGTCCGGTCTCTCTCTCTCCTTCGCTGGGAGACTGGGCACCGAGGGGCGATCAGGAGCCCTCGGTGCTGGTTGGCGCCGAGAATAGATGTGAAGGCATTACGAACCGAACTGTTGCCTTCGCTCTCCCAGTCGGATTTTAGGCAGGTACGAAGGTAACTGACGGATATCACTTGCATTTGTTTGGTTCATCTTGTTACACAGGACAACGTGCTCGAGTGGTGGCGCGGCAGTTTCTCCTCCCTAAGCGAGAGAAGGCACTGCCCGGTTGAAGGCACATCGGGTGGTGAAGGCGACAGAGGTCACTGGAGGCACGGTGAAGGCAACGTGGACCAAGTCCAAACCGAGTCAAAGATGGAGTTGCTGGTCCACGCATTCATATTGAGACGTGTAAATGTACCCTTATGCCCTTGGAAACCGTAGGTTGTATAGTCTAGGGGATGATGCCTGATTTCCAGGGGTATAAGGGGAATGTAAAATGTGCCTCTTGACCTCTCTATAAAAGGGGATCCCTCACCAACGTGTAAAGGGCTGATTCCCGAGAACACTGTTGATAAGTAATTTACTGTTGCTTGTCTCTGTTCTCTGTCTTGGCTGTTGTTTGGGTTCATTGGCTTCGGCTATATCCCAACAACTGGCGCCCACCGCTTGTGCTGTGCACGAAGGAAACCCATGAACACCACTACGCCACCCAAAAGAGCAATAACAAAATCAACCACCATCAAATAAAACACGGCTTCATCTGGCGAAGACGACATCCAAGCCACAGTTCCACCAACCACCTTAACACCCATAACCGAAGCCGACACTGAAGAGACGGAAATCAATGAACACAATCTCACCAATGAAGAAAAGCTGCGCAGGGTGGAGGAAAGGCTCCTCCTTCGCCATCAGGAGCAGCAAAAAGAGTTCAAAGCAGCTCAGCTTGAGTTACAACAGCAAATGCAAGAAGAAGAAGAAGAAGAAGAAGAACAACAACAACACCAGCTGCTGCTAGTCAGGAAGCAGTTGGAAGAGCTAAGGCAGGCGAAGCAAAGAAGATTGAACTCTACTGGTTCTAGAGCTGCGAAGCTCCGAGAAGAACTCGAGAAAGCTAAGAAACAAGTTGCTCAACTCCAAGCCGAACTCAATGACCCAATTGCCTTCACCAGCGCAGGGACAAACCACATTTCCACATCGGAAACTGGTTTCCAAGTGCTGCACACTCGTCCCATTGATCGTACTTGCCCTCTCTCAGAAAGTCTTCAATTGGCAAGATGGCCGCCTTCATACAAGCCTATCTCTCTACCAAGATACAATGGCCTCACCGACCCCAAGCAATTTCTCATGAGCTATGAAGCTGCAATAGCTTCGGCAGGCGAAGATGATGTGGTGCTGGCAAAGTCTTTCATCATCGTCTGCGATGGCACTGCAATGAACTGGTACACCAAGCTTCCAGGATTATCTATCACCAGCTGGTATGATCTGAAAAGAGAGTTGATCAAGAATTTCAGCATAATGGGAGACCAAGCATTATCATATGCAGAGCTAACTTTACATCAACAGCCGAAGGACTCTTTGGAGGACTACTTTTGCAGGTTTGTGAGGCTCAGATCTCAGGCTCCTCATATTCCTGACGAAGCCGCCAAATTTGCAGCTATACAGGGGCTTCGGCCAGGTCCTTTCGCCCAACATATTGCAAGGGAAACACCAGCAACCCTTGGAGATCTCTATGAAGAGTTCAAAAAATACTGTCAATCCGACAATGACAACCGAATGCGAATTGCCAGAGAATCTGTCCTGAAAAACCAATATGATTCCCAAAACAAGCAGCATCACTACAGCCAAAACCACTACCAAAACTACCCATCCCAAACCATCATGAATGTGGAGAGCCCGCCTTCGCTTCCACAGAACAAACCCACTTACCCAGAAAACCAATACCAGAGCCAAAGAAACGAACCTACCCAAAGAGGTGGAAGAGCCGGCAGAGGCCGAGGAAGAGGAAGAGGTCCACCTTCGGGACCAGAGCTGTTTTGTCAATACCATGGCAAAAATCATACCCATGGCACAGAGCAGTGCCGAGACATCAAAAGAACCATTGACAAACTGAAAGCAGACAAAATCCAAGCAACCCAAATGAAGCCACCTTCGGCTTCGCACCCAAACACCCAAACCCAACCACAAACCCAAGCTATCCAACCTTACTGCCCAGTTTATCCCTACCTAACCTCAAATTTTGTGCATCCCACAACTGCGATGGCGACTCAATTTTCGCCTTCGCCGCAAACATTCCAGCATTACTACCCACAAGCCATGTACCCACAATTCTACCCTCAAAACCAGCAGCCTATCCCAAACAAAGACATCAAGGTGGAGGAATTACCACCACCACCCCCACCACCTCAAAAACAGCAAGATCACAACCCAGCAAACCCATTGCCCAGTTATGGCCTCATCATGCCTATAACTGGAGGATCCTCACTTGCCTTCGAGACAAAGAAGCAGAGAAAGAGTTACTTTCGCCAGGTCAACAACATTTCAGTTGATGGTCCATACAAGAAATCGGAATGGTCTCACATGCCAATTACCTTCACTGAAGAAGATCTCAAACTCCACAACTTTCCACACAATGACGCAATGTCCATCGAAACCAATATTGCCAGCTGGAGAATTGGGAAAGTGCTAGTGGATATAGGCAGCTCAGCGGATATCATCTTGGCAAAAACTCTCAGATCGATGACCAACATCAACCCAAATAACTTGGAGCCATCTGACGCACCTTTGGTTGGCTTCGGGGGGAAGCGCACCGCAACATTGGGGAAAATCACATTGCCAGTATCCTTTGGCGACACATCAAATGCAAGAACAGAGTTCATTACCTTCGACGTCGTTGACATGTTCTTCGACTACAATGTTATCTTCGGCAAGGGAGTTATAAATGCCTTCGACATCATCATAAGGCAAGTTTTCTTATGCATGAAAATGCCAGCTCTCAAAGGAGTCATCACCGTCTATGGTGACCAAACAGAGGCAAGAAGAATTGAGTATGCCAACACCCCAGGCCAGCGAAAGGTTCATTTCCTCAAAGAAAGTGATCCCATTTATCCAGAGGAGAAGCCAATTGCTGACAAAAGCAGCCACAGTATGCAAGGTGTTGCAGAAACAAAAGAAGTGCAACTGCAACCTGATGTCTTCGACAGAAAAGTTATAATCGGCTCAGATCTTGAGCCAGACGAAGAAGAAAGACTCATCGAGTTCTTGAGAAACAATAAAGATGTCTTCGCCTGGTCAAGCAAAGATTTGCCAGGAGTTGACAGGAGCATAATTGAACACAAACTCGCAATTAGCCCTGACATGAGGCCGAAGAAGCAAAAACTGAGGAAAATGTTCGAAGAAAAAGTGAGCGCAGTCAAGGCTGAGGTGCAAAGGCTGCTTGATGCAAAAGTTATACGCGAAGTTCAATATCCCAAGTTGTTAGCAAACACTGTGCCTGTGAAAAAGAAAATGGCAAGTGGAGAATGTGCATCGATTTCACTGATCTCAACAAGGCATGTCCCAAGGATGATTTCCCTCTCCCAAGAATTGATAAAATCATTGATCAAGCTGCTGCAAGTGAGATGATGTCTCTGCTAGATTGCTTCTCCGGTTATCATCAGATATGGATGAAGAAAGAGGATGAAGAAAAAACCAGCTTCATCACTCCAGTCGGCACCTTTTGCTTCATCAGAATGCCCGAGGGGCTTCGCAATGCTGGTACCACTTTCTGTCACATGTTATGCACCGTATTCAAAGAGGAACTCTTCAAAACTATTCTAGCATATGTTGATGACATCTTGGTCAAGAGTGTGAAAAGGCAAGATCACATCTCAGATCTGGCAGTTGCCTTCGCAAGAATGAGACAGGCTGGACTCAAACTTAACCCAGAGAAATGTGTCTTCAGAGTAACCAAGGGGAAGATACTCGGCTGTCTCGTTTCAGCAAATGAGATCGAAGCCAACCCTGACAAGATCAATGCAATACTCAACATGGAAGAGCCCAAATGCATTAGAGATGTGCAGAAACTCTCTGGCAGAATCGCAGCACTAAACAGATTTATTGCAAAGGCAGCTGAGCGTAGTTTACCCTTCTTCGCAACTCTCAGAAATGCATCAAAGTTTGAATGGGGAGAAGAGCAGTCGAAGGCATTCTATGAATTAAGATAATATCTGATGCAGCTCACGAAGCTGACAACACCTGACCCGAAGGCACCCTTACTACTATACATTGCAGCTTCGCAATCAGCCGTCAGTGCTGCACTCATTGTGGAGAAGTTGGTTGAAGGCAGAAATATACAGCAGCCGGTATATTATGTTTCTGAGGCACTAGCAGGGTCGAAACTGTTCTACACTGAGATTGAGAAAACGATCTATGCCGTGGTAATGGCATCCAGAAAGCTAAGGCATTATTTTGAAGGGCACACCATCAAAGTACTTACAGATCAATCCCTAAAAGAGTTATTGAGCAACAAAGAAGCCTCGGTAAGAATACGCAAATGGGCTGCAGAGCTATCTGAATATGTGGTCGACTTTGAGCGAAGAACAGCAGTCAAATCGCAAGTCTTGGCCGATTTCATAGTCGAGTGGACATCGCCTTCGGCACAAACTCTGATCAGAGAAGAAAGCTGGCTAGTACATAGTGACGGCGCTTGGGGGGACAAAGGAGCTGGCATCGCAGCGATTGTGCAATCGCCTTCGGGCGTTAAGATGAGATATGTAGCGAACCTAGAGTTCTGCAAAAATAGCGACAGAAGTATGAACAATGTTGCTGAATATGAAGCCGTCTTATTGGGGCTCCGAAAGGCGAAGGCGCTAGGGGCTCAGCGCTTCGTTGTAAAAACTGACTCGAAGGTGGTAGCAGACCACATTGAAAAAGAAAGCGCTGCAAAGCAACCCGAGCTAATCAAATACCTAAATACAGTCCGATCAATGGAGAAAAAGTTCAAAGGCTTCACAATAGAATACATTCCAAGGGCAAAAAATGAAGAAGCTGATGCACTGGACAAGGCAGCAGCAAAGGGGGACAAGTTGCCACCCGATGTCTTCTTCCAGACACTGACAGTGCCTTCGATCAAAGAACTCGATGAGCAACCACACTTTATCAATGCAATAAATTTAGAAGATTGGCGGTCTTCCATAATGGCTTATCTCAGGGGATACTACGAACCAATTGATGAAGATGACCTCAAAACCATGTAGCAGAGAGCAAAAGCATACCAAATCATCGACAACACCTGGTACAAGAAAGGAGTCGTAGCTCCTTGGCTTCGCTGCGTTTCCATCAGCGAAGGCAGAGAGATAATTCAAGAGATACACAGTGGTCTACGCGGAGCTCACTTTGGAGCGAGGGCAATTGTGGGGAAGGCAATGAGACAAGGGTTTTATTGGCCTTCAATCATCAATGACGCAACAAATACAGTCAAGACTTGCGACGAATGTCAAAAATGTGCGGCAACCAGAAAATCACCTTCGGAGCCGTCACAGCTGATAACTCCAACCTGGCCATTGCAGAGATGGGGCATCGATCTAGTGGGTCCTCTTCCCACGGCTCAAAGAAACCTCAAATATGCAATAGTTGCAGTGGAATATTTCACTAAGTGGATTGAGGCAAGGCCACTAGCAAATATCACGGCGAAGACAGTTATCAAATTCTTCTGGCAGCAAATTGTATGCAGATTTGGAGTCCCAAGGAAAATCACAGTGGATAATGGGAAACAGTTTGACTATGACGAATTCAGGCAGTACTGCATGACCATCGGGACGAAGGCAAGATTTGCATCAGTATACCACCCCCAGTCCAATGGCGCAGTCGAAAGAGCTAATGGCATCATTTTCACTGCCATCAGAAACTGCCTTGCAAATTGCAAGAAAAAAGGCAAATGGGTAGAAGAAATGCCGAAGGTAATTTGGGCTCACAACACATCTACCTCAAGAGCAACTCAGTTCACTCCATTCAAACTGCTTTACGGCGAAGAAGCAGTATGCCCGGAAGAGATTCTTCATCAGGGGCTTCGCACTCAACAGAAAGCACCCGAAGATAGTGAAGCCATAGACAAAGACCTCACAGAAATATACAGGCTGCAAGCAGCGAAGAACATTTCCAAGTACCAGGAAGAAACCAGAAAATGGCGTGACAAGAAAGTAGTAAGAAAGGACATAAAAATAGGCGACTGGGTGCTAAGGAAGAACCCGAGTATGCCTCCGGGAAAGCTGCAGAACAAATGGGAAGGTCCATTCCTAGTCATCAAGAGTAACAGACCAGGATCATTCCACCTGGGGGATGGAGAAGGCAATGAGCTACCGCACTCATGGAATGCGGACAGCCTGCGAAGGTACTACCTGTGAGCATAATGTAATAATTGGCTTCGTATTCTATAAACGGAGTCAATTAGTAGAGTAGACATTTCCTTTTCAAAAGGCCCGTACTCTTTTCCTCACAGGGGAACCCTTACCAAAGGGGTGAGGTTTTTAACGAGGCGGTGCTAACTGCAACTCGTGTGAAAGATATAAACGAGCTATTCCCCAAAAAAGTGCCTCGAAAGCTATTGGCTTCGACCAAGTCGCTGGTATTCGACAAACCCAATAGAACTAAATTGACCCTACCAAAGGTAAGGCCAATTCAGATCTAAATAGCTTGCTCCAAGGAGCAAAAGGGGCTTCGGCTCAAGATTCTCTTCATATACAAAAAAGCTTACTCCAATGGAGTAAAAGGGGCTTCAGCCCAGACTGATTTCATATACAAAACTTCTTACTAAAGGGGCTTCGGCTAAACACCAAACCTTATAAGACAATGCTTACCCTAGAAAGAGTAAAAGGGGCTTCGGTTCACACTATTTCCAAAAAAACAAAAACGCCTATTGGAGAATGAACTCCAAAGAGCAAATCCGGAGACAACTCCCCGTCTAAACGCCAGAAATCGCCACTGGAACATGTCGAATAAAAAACACAAACTCGCTTCGGGGGGAGGAGGCGTTTCTCTCAAAAACGAAAGCAAACCGAGTTTGATATTTTTTATTCATGTCATACACGCGAACGGTTTTTTCATCATGAACATATTCACCTTCGCACAAATAAACACAACCTCGTTTTGGGGGGAGGAGGCGTTTCTCTCAAAAACAGACCAAACGAGTTTATATTCATTCATGCGAAGACATAATTACATCACGAGTTTCATACATTTACACCAAGCATTCTCAAAACATTTCAAACACATATCCATAAAATTGCTCGCCAGATCTCCTAAAACGAGAAGCATTGTAAACGCAAGCAAAGTCCTTGACATCAGGACCAACTTCCAATGGCTCCATCTTTGGAACACCCAGGGAAATAGCTTCGGCATTTCTCTTCACAGCGAGCTCAACTCGATCAGAGCCATGAGCAACGAACGCTGTGAAAAAATCAAAAACATTGAACTCCGTGCGATGATAAAACTCGTGACAATACTCTAAAAAATCGTGATGGCTCGAATTTGGATAAAGACGTTGAAATTCCTTCCATGCGAAGCCAGAAATACAAAGCGGTCCATCACGCCTGGCCAATGGAGTGAGTGCAAGCATTTCATCGCCCTGAATATACACAAATGTACAAGTTCAAAAGACTGCCCGCTCAACAAAATCCTAACTACAATTCAAAAGGTCCTTAGACCTGTGGATCGACCCTCGGGGCCCCTTGGTCACCCTGTCTTTGCGAAAAAGAAGCACCGGCTTCGCCGGCAGCACCACCAGTCGCAGCAGAACTTGTCCCGACACCGGCTTCAGCAGCTTCTTTGGCAGCGGCCTCCCTCGCAACGGCTTCGGCTTCAGCCTTTTGCTTCTTCAGCTCCTTTGACTGAGAATACAAAAAGCTATCAAACAAAACAATTCCAAATCAAAAACAAAAACAAATCAAAAATAACAACGACGGCAACTATAAAAAATACCTTCGCGAGCCGGTCACGGACAAGGTTCTGAGTTGCTTGACGGCCACTGGCAACCCAGAAATACCTTAAGAAAAGCACCTTCGTGAGGAGCATTTGCTGTGGAAAATAATCAGCGTCGGCAGGATCTCTGGGAGCTGGATAAGGATAACCTTTCCGAACCAAGGCATTATAATGATCGCAGCCATTGTCTGAGAGAACCTTGAGCAAGTTGCATGAACAAAGATTGACAGTGAAGTCACTGGGAGTTTCTACGACATTCGAAAGCGAAGCAAATTCATTGTCAATCCAATTAAAGAGCTTGTCCAAGCTATACTCTTTATTGGGGAAGGCAGCAAGCTCCGCACCAAACTGTCGCAAGGCCTCCTTGTATAAGCGATATAATTTCAAGCCTCGCTCCCAGGCAACATCAACCACGCTTTCATTCTCCTTGCGAAGGTTAAGGTTTGATGTGCGCAGCGACAAGACCTCACGCTCAAAGTTTTCACTACGAGACCGATATGTATCGACATCACCCGAAAGCTTCTCCTTGGCATCATTTAGTGTGTTCACCTCACCCTTTAGAATGGAAATCAACTCAGTATCTTCAACAATTTTTTCGCGAAGGCCCTTTAGGGTATCATCCTTGTCAACAATCTTAGCCTCCAAGGCAGAAACCTTCTCCTTAAGCAGGTTGGCTTCGCCAGCTTGAGCTTCCAAAGCAGCAACCCTGTCCTTCAAAGATTTGTTCACTAATAATGGACTCTCGGTCCTGGCGAAACAATTCTTTTCCTTTTCAATATCCTCCTTGATCCTGTCAATGGTGGCTTGGAACTGAAGAAGCTCATCTTTTTCTCTTTGCAACTTCACTAGCTCTGCCCGCTCAGCAGCAACTAAGTTGAGGTTGGGAACCTGAGCCACCAACTCATTGATAGCTACAACAACCTATGGTAGGAAACAGTTCAGCATTACGAAACAAACGAAATGAAGCTAAGGTCAAAAACACAATCACAGACAAAGGCAATAAGGTCATACCTTCATTCCCGAAGCCAAAATAGTGGAACTTATGCTTTCGGGATCGAGTGTCTGAACAAGTCATTGATATTCTGCAAGGAAAAAATAATGATAACACTGTTATCTTCGCAAAATAGCTAAAGGAAAAAACCAGCTATAATCCTAAACAAAAAAACACCTTTCAAATCAAAGTCTCGAAGAGGCCCACCTTCGCGCACGCGAGACGGCCCATCTCCCTCGCCACCTAATAAACAAGTCTCCATCGCATTAGCATCAAACAGTAGAGCAAACAACGTCACTAAAGGAAAAAAACGAAGAAATATCACTAATACCTTCGGGAAAAGAAGGAATACTTCCACCCATATCAACATCCATATAAGAGTGAGAAGCCGCAGCCCTCTCAGCGGCTTCGGAAGTTTCAGCTTCGGCAACCTCTTTCCCCTTATCCTGGGTATCCACAACAACCGTCCCAGCAGCATGGGCCAAAATCTCCAAAGAGTCTCTGGCACGAGGGGCAGAAGCCAATGCAGATGATGAAGGGCTAACTAGCGGAGTGTCCACAGGGGCTTCGGCTGTAGGCATTTCAATGTTGGTTTCGATGTGAACCTCCTCCGGCATATCCCCAATAATGGGAGCACTCCGAATAGGGGTGTCCTCAAACATGCTAATATCAATGCCATCGTCGAATGGATTAGGAACCCGAACATCTTCAGATGTTTTAGCATCGCCTTCACAAGTAATATTGATATCAATCACGGGATTCTCCGTTAGGTACCTCGCTAGCAAAGGAAGACTTGAGCCCTGAAAGTAATTGCCAAAGAGTGCAACCTCACCTAGAAAAATATCATCCCCACTCCGGGCGGCTGAGCTCTCAAAGCCAGTCATCGACGAAGCCGGCAACCGCGTTGGAGCCGGAGCTGCCGCTGGCACACGAGGAGGAAGAGGTGGACGACCACCACACGAAGCTGAAGAAACAGCCCCGGTAGTCAAACGACCACGTGAATCTGTAGAAGTGGCTCCAGCAGGTGGAGCCGCAACAGACAGTGGAACAGCAGCAATTGGCTCTTGGCGACGCCTCTTCTCCGCAGATTCATAAGAGCTGCTGCTGCCACACTTGGCCGGCACGGAGGAGGAAGTTGTCTTCGCAACAGTTTTTCTACCACGGCCTTCACGACCAGACCGACCACCACCACGTGGGCGCGAAGAAGCAGATTTATCTTCATCCTGCTCCTTCGCCTTAGCCTTCCCTCTTTTTTCCTTCTCTTTCTTCTCCTTCTTCTTCTCCCTAGCGGGGACGGGAACCTCTCGAGCACCGTAAGAAATCTTCAGTTCCTCAAAAACTCTATTGAGTCTAACATGAACATAATTGTCTTCATTTATACGATGCTCCTTTGAGGTGTATGGACCAAGAATATCTGTAGCCCGTCGCTCCACTGTGGCAACGAACTCCGCCGCAGACATGCCTTCAGGTAGCTTCGCTCCAAAGTGAGGAAAAGCAACCTTAGTATGTTCACCAAAGGCCTTCCACTCAACTTTGTAAGGCTCCCAGTCAGCGGACAAGAAATATACCCTAGCAGCTAGATCAGCCGCAACTCCTTCTTCAATAAGGTCACGGTTGCAGAACGTCTGCGAAGCCGCCCGAAACGCCTTCCAGCACTCCGTGAAACCAGTGCTCTCCGCGTTAAAAACTGGACAGGAAACAAACTTGAGCCAATCGATCTGGCTATGGAGAGGATAAGAGACTGATCTCGTACCATCCTCCAGAACAGTTTCCTCCGAAGGTACCCTCACGTAAAACCAGTATTTCTGCCAGTCTTTTGTCCATTTGTTCCTCTGAGCGAAGGTATTTTCCACCTTCGCAAAATGAGAACCCCGGCAGCGCCCAGTAAATGTTACACATCCAAAATCTGGAGTGAACAGCTCGCCTTCAACTTCAGATGATTTACTCTGATTATGCCCTTCATATAGCCGAAGGAAGCCATCAATTGTAACCGCCGAGTCATGTGTCTTTACCGACCAGAAGAAGCGAAGGAGATGGCTGATGGCATTGGGCGTTGACGGTCCAGGATCCATGGGAGTCATCATGGGCCTCACTCCCGTTAGGAAATTGGGCCGGCAACCCTGACTGATACAAGGAAGGACTGTACAGCTTAAGGAAACTAGTCGGGTACTGGGAAACAACCCGGCCTACTCATGTTAGGACTCTGTGTATTATATCCAACTAGGAGTTTGTATTTCTTGCCTTGTAGACCCTGTCTCCCGAGTATATAAGGTGAGGCAGGGACCCCTTGTAAAATCATAACCATCAATACGAGAAGATCCACCATACAGGACGTAAGGTATTACGCTCTCTACTCGAGGCGGCCTGAACCTGTCTAAATCGTCTCGTGTTCACCATCGTGCTTCTGGTTCCGGCGAGGCCCTTACGAACAACTCGACTACTTAGGGACCCCCCATAGTAGGCTAGCCGGTATAAAAAACCGATAGCTGGGTAGGGGCTCTCGTCGAGAATCGTTCAGCAAGCTCGATGGCACCAGTCATCATCAACTGCGACGGCGACATGGCGTTCGAGAAAGGCGCCACCTTCGTCTTCGGCTCCTGGGTCTGCACGGCGGACGGCGCGGGCAACTTCGACCGCGTCCTCAAATCCCCAACTCCGGAGCAACTCGCCGACAAGCTCGATGAGATCGCGCCCCCGGGTCCGAATACAACTCGGGCTCGGGGAACCTCGAGTTCGAACTCAACTCGGTCTCAAGGAATCACTCTTCCTAGCCCGATTCCAACTCGGGCTGGGAAAATTCTGAAGCGGACCAGGCAACCCGAGTCGGTTTCTGAACCATCGGCTATGCCAAAATCCGCCAATTCAAAAATCCAGAAGAAAAGGAGTCCAGCCACTGTTA
>CM014274.1:39851204-39929999 GCA_004135705.1 Alloteropsis semialata
GCCGGAGCTGCGAGGGGAGTCTCCGAAGAGGAGGCGAGGAAGCTTGAATTTACTACTAAGCTTTTTCTTTCCCATGGCGAGGGGAGGGGGAAGGTTTAGAATGGAAAGTTCAAGTACGGATCAATCCAGGAGATCTGATATTTAAAGACTCAGAGATGCAACGCTTCGTGCGGGATTCGAGGAGCCGGAGCAGAGCCGTACCGCGTGCACTGCTAAAGTTCCGGAAGACGTGCGGAGTGGGTTTTAAATGCACTGGGCAGCAGTTACATCACTCCTGGGGCGTTTCATTTTCCAAGACGGAACAGTTCTTTTATATTATTATGGCTGATATTTTTCTTTGACCTTATCATTCAGATGCAGGTTTCCACATTCAAGAGTTCGGGAACTTTTCTGGCTCTCGTGATTGACGAGATATTCTCATATCCAGAAATCGCCCGAAGAGCAAAAAGACCCGAAGACTATTGAACGATCAACCTTTTCTGAACAAGATAAGCTCGGGGGCTACTGTTGAGGCCATAATACCAGGGTACCCGACCACAAGGATTGCTGACTACCGACTCCAAGACGACCAAGACTCCGAACAAGACACGACGACCAGATCGCAGGAGGGAAGCCCGAAGATAGTTCGAGTCCTACTAGGTTTAGGTCTGTTTTGTCTTGTAAGGCACGTCTCCCTGGGTATAAATAGCAGGGTCCTGTGCGTAGAGGGTATCGAACATCCAAGTTTGTATTCCACAATCCACCCGAGGGTACTCGTTACGCATTGTAATCTGTACTCGACGAAATAATACAAGCAGCAACTGGACGTAGGGTTATTACTCGATCTCGAGGGCCCGAACCAGTATAAAAATCCCGTGTCTTTCTGCTCATCACCGTGATCAATCTTCGCACAAAGCGGGGTGTCTACCGGACAAATATCTGACGAGTACAACCTCGACAAATTGTTTTTAATCCTTGAAAATATTTCTAGGCTCGGGGGCTAGGCCCATAATGGGTCCATCTTTTTTCAAAAGCTGGACACCATTATAGTAAATGGGGAAGTTTTTGCATCAATCTTGGTTCATGAACCAAGGCCCAGGGGCTGGCTGCAAAAGAAGTCGGCAAAGGAGCACATCATGTTCACTTCTGAAGGTTTTCAACAAGCAAGACAACGAGGAAACAACTCGGCTGATGCTGAAGCAGTTGAGAAACAACCCGGCAGGCGTGAAGACATGAAGACGCTCGGGGGCTTGACGGTCCAGGATCCATGGGAGTCCTCATGGGCCACAGTCCCGTTAGGAAATTGGGCCGGCAACCCTGACTGATACAAGGAAGGACTGTACAGCTTAAGGAAACTAGTCGGGTACTGGGAAACAACCCGGCCTACTCATGTTAGGACTCTGTGTATTGTATCCGACTAGGAGTTTGTATTTCTTGCCTTGTAGACCCTGTCTCCCGAGTATATAAGGTGAGGCAGGGACCCCTTGTAAAATCATAACCATCAATATGAGAAGATCCACCATACAGGACGTAAGGTATTACGCTCTCTACTCGAGGCGGCCTGAACCTGTCTAAATCGTCTCGTGTTCACCATCGTGCTTCTGGTTCCGGCGAGGCCCTCACGAACAACTCGACTACTTAGGGACCCCCCATAGTAGGCTAGCCAGTATAAAAAACCGACAGGCGTTAGATGATGCAGTTGCAGGCCATAAGGTGCAATCATCTTCGCAATTATATTATCAATCGGCATCTTAAGGCCAGCAATGAAGAAATCCGTGAAGACTACAGCTTCGTCTTCGCGAGGGCTAGGGGTAGTTTCAGTACCAGGAGAACGACCCCAACCCTCAGGAAAATATCCTTTTTCTTCATAAAATTTAATATCATTTCTGCCGACCTTGGATTTTCCAAACACAAGCGTCTTCGCCCTCTTGATGGGATCAACAAGTTCATCCACATCGGCCTCCACATCATCTAGATTTTCCTCTTCATCACCAGATGTCTCCTCCACAGTCGGAGTCTCATCCTCTATTTGCTGTGAAAATTGATCAGCTTCGGCGTCATCCATTCCACGACGAGGAGAAACTCCCGTCTGTTGGGCATCTGGGCTGCCTTCGCCAGCCATGTCAATAAGTATAGCAGTTTGCTTAATGCACGCCGCTGCAGAAATAACAACAAGTTTCAATACCTAAACGAAGGAAACTAGAAACAACAATAATCAAAAAACAAAGAGAGAACCTTACTTATACAAGCGGGTATTGCGAGGAGAAGCCAACACGAACGCGAAAGTGTTTATCAGGCTATGATCGGAGCAGGCGAAGAAGATTCAGCAGCAGAAAGCGATTGATAGTGAAAGCGAAGAAAGGTAAAAGGGAGGACCCCTTCGGTCCTATTTATAGGTCAGTAAAAAAGTGACCGTTACTGCGGCGCGGAAATCAAAAAGGCCCGGAAAAATCCAAAAATAGTATAAATAAAAATAAATAATAAAATGAAAAATCAAAAAAAAATAAGGGATGCAAAGCCAAATCCGGAGTGAAGACAACGACTCGGGACTTACTCCAACGGGAGGAGGCGTTTCTCTGGAACAGGCGAAGGCAATCCTGAATTTTCGAGGACGTCGGCCTATTGGAGAAAGCCCTCGTCCGTGAGGGGCTACTGTTGGGGGATTGGCCTGTCAAGGAAACGCCTTCACCCGGTTACCTTGTTTCAGGTTCAAGGAAATTACCTTCGCATCTCATCCCTGAAAGGAAATTACCTTCACCGCTTGCGGACAAGAGTCCATCATACTCATGTGCGAAGACGGTCTGTGAGCTTTGCACGCCTGTCCGGTTTCTCTCTCTCTCTCTCTCTCCTTCGCTGGGAGACTGGGCACCGAGGGGCGATCAGGAGCCCTCGGTGCTGGTTGGCGCCGAGAATAGATGCGAAGGCATTATGAACCGAACTGTTGCCTTCGCTCTCCCAGTCGGATTTTAGGCAGGTGCGAAGGTAACTGATGGATATCACTTGCATTTGTTTGGTTCATCTTGTTACACAGGACGACGTGCTCGAGTGGTGGTGCGGCAGTTTCTCCTCTCTAAGCGAGAGAAGGCACTGCCCGGTTGAAGGCACATCGGGTGGTGAAGGCGACAGAGGTCACTGGAGGCACGGTGAAGGCAACGTGGACCAAGTCCAAACTGAGTCAAAGACGGATTTGCTGGTCCATGCATTCATATTGAGACGTGTAAATGTACCCTTATGCCCTTGGAAACCGTAGGTTGTATAGTCTAGGGAATGATGCCTGATTTCCAGGGGTATAAGGGGAATGTAAAATGTGCCTCTTGACCTCCCTATAAAAGGGGACCCCTCACCAACGTGTAAAGGGCTGATTCCCGAGAACACTGTTGATAAGTAATTTACTGTTGCTTGTCTCTGTTCTCTGTCTTGGCTGTTGTTTGGGTTCATTGGCTTCGGCTATATCCCAACAGGAGGCAACAAGATTAGAAGCACAATGACACCACCAATCTTCTCCAGCAGGATGCTCAAGAAGTTTCTAATTGAGTGATGCTACCAACGAAGAAAACCGCTCAGATCATCAACATAAAGCACAAGAGCCACCCATGATTCTGGCACCTTGGGTAAAGCAAGAACTATGGAGAAGACACATCATTGGAGCCATGTTACTCGCTGGTGAATCAATGGTGATGACCTTGAAGCCTAAAGATGCACAACACGACGCTCCAAAGACCACAAGATCAAGATCATCAACATCTCGGGCTCAATTCACAAGAAAGTACTATTTGCATCAAAATTCTGGACAACCTCTGACGAGAACAGCAGAATATTTTTTAGATATTTAAGAGCCACGAAGTTCCAGTTCCAACGAAACAAGAATCAAGTCAATCAGAGATTCCTACAAGTGGTTATGATTAAAATATTGAAGGTCGTGCATTCTGCAAATTTCTAGACACCACGCAGTGCTGAAGTAAATTGGGCATAACTCTCTTGTTTGAACTCCGTTTAAGATGAATGACCACTCGTTAGAAAGGTAATTTCATAATTGTCAATAGAGCTATATTTTGGTATATGTTCTATTTTGGACACAGGGGAAAATCCACGAAGAAGAGGCAGGAGCAGATTGATGAGAACAAGGTAGAGGAGATAACGATGACAACGATGAAGAGGAGCTTGGGCAATGCTTTCATCGAGCGTAAATGATCACATTCAGAAGCTTAGAACAAAAGAAAGACCCCAAGAGCATTGGCATATAAAGACACAAGGCGGCGACATTCAATACGTGAAGATGTTTAAAGAAAACCACGATGAATTACACAAGAAGACATCAAGCTGCATGGATACTTTGGATTATCGCACAAAGGACCATGGCTTCACAATAATGAGAAGGTACGTGAGAAAGTCTAGCTCTATAACTTTAAATAAAGTGCTTTGCGGGAGGCAACCTGATCTTTTGTTTATTATCTATCTAACATGACGGTCTATAATGTGCACTTCAATCGAATAATCAAGTAACATTGTACCATTGCTCTAACAAATACCACAACTTTATGTTGCATGATCTAAATGTAATTGAAGGAGCACTTTGTTAATTGATCTTGAAAAACTTGTGGACCCTTTTGTGTGCCTATTAGTGTTTAGAGTCTTTTTCTTTGTGTCTTTTTAGAGAGAAATATGAGGTATGACACCATCCTTTGATTCTAAACTTGTGGCAAGTTAATCTAGGCTAACTTTTGTTTTGTTTTTAGACCACCACATCATGTCATATCATTGCGTTCATCCATCTCTTGTTGCACTTCATGCCATGTTCTTCTCACCCTTGCATTGCATTGCATGTTTTGTTTTGATCTAACCTTTTGTCAAACCCACATAAGCCTTCCTATCACCCCCACCAAAAACCGGAGCCAATAAGGATAGGATCGACTTGTACTGATTTGCTTGCCGTCACCATTCGGATTAGCCAAGTCTATCTCTATTTCTTGTTCTAACTGAAAACTTTGACCAGCCTTCCTACGAGATCCTAAACCCTTAGGAAAACCTCTCATGCCTATAGCCATCCTAAAACCATAGGATTTGTTTTCTACCCAATGAAACAACCTTTATTTTTCTTTTTGTTTTCAACCACCTTAGGTAGATTTTCTAAACTTGACTTCTCTCTTCAAAATTCTTGTTTAAACCAAAAATATAGGATACCCATGAACCATCCCCTAAACCTCGTTAGCTAGGTTGTTCAGTTTTCTTCGATGAATAATTTTCTTGATGACAATGCTTCACTTCTTATGAGGTGGTTGGTCAAGCTTTGCCGCTCTAAGCAATTACTTTTTGAATGAATTGATTGTGGAACAACATTGAAAGACCTTTCAAACCTTGCTAACTCTTTGCATATACATTTTGCATCCGTTCCTTCGTTCCATCATGCATATGTTAGCTTGGCTCTCTCACAAAACTTCATGATGAATGCTTTCATATCCATGATAATGCTTCACGTGGGGCATTTTCCATTTGCAATCTTGTGTAAACATGGTGTTTAGACATGATCGTGGACCATCATCATTTAGTTTTATGAGCCTTGTTAGCATTTGCATTGCATTGGTTGGTTTATAAGCTTTACAATGCGCTTTATTTTTCTTGTACTATAAGGAATTGTTGACCTTGGAATAGACATGGTGTTTTAACCTTGGTTAAAAAATCTTTATGATTATGGAGAAATTTGGCAATCTAGTTGTAAACATGGTGTTTAGAACTAGGTGTAAATATTGTCTTTGTTTATATGCTTTCCTCTCATTTGCATACTCACTTTGCACACACGCACACCCATTAGGTTTTTATTTTTCTCTTTTACTAGGTTTATTATGCCACAAGTTAAGGTCTTAGGGATGTCATTGGTTGTCGACATTTGCTTATGCTCCCGACCATCACCCCGGGGGTAGTTTGTGCATTTCAATTGTTTTGCAGGCATGACGAAGGAGTCCCATGAATTCATGATCAAAGTTGCAAACCAAGATCGTTAACATCTTCGAAGATTGAAAGGGATGCTGCTGTTTTTATCAAAAATCTGCACATGCTCAGAGCTATACAAGGAAGGAAAAGCAGATATTCAGAGGCTCCATCAAATTCTCGTTCCAACGCATCCAAGATCAATCAATTTGAAGACCCATACAAGGAGATACGACAAAAACATTGGGAGCTGCGCGTTCTGAAATTAGCTCGGGACAGATTGCAGTGCTGGACTAAAAAAAGGCATAACTCTTTTGTTCGGAATCCGTTTTGGGCAAATGATGACTTGTTGGAAAAAGAAATTTGTGCACTTTGCGATGGAGAAAGGATTAAGTACGTGTTCTATTCTGAAATTAGAGGAAAAATTCGTGGAAGATGGGGCAGCAACGAAGACAACAAACAAGGAGATGATGACGGTGAGAAAAATGATTAGGACCAATGCTTAGTGACAATGAGAAGGGGTTGAAGGAAATTTAAGGCAAAAAGTGTGAAGAAGCATAAAGATAACCTTCAAACTCATGGCGGAAGGACTTCAAAAATCACATGACGGTTCACCATCTTCTTCCACGCTTAGCAACATGCTAAGCATGGAGGGAGGAGTTGGTGGATGAAAAGGAAAAGGCCATATGGAGTACAATTATCGTGTTCACCACAAGATGCTCATTTCTCTTTTTTCATGCTAAGCACAATGCTTAAGTATGGGGGAAGCCACGCTACACTTCATTGCAAACATCAAAAAGGACGGTAACTCTTCCTCAACCTTCTCTTTGTTCATCTACTTCTTAATGCTTGTATATATGTATGCCATCGACCATAGGTTAGAAACCTTTGTATGTCTCTCTTGTTAATAACATGGCTACTAGGAGGATAACCTAGTTTTGTTTTTGTTTTCAATAAAATGGACCACCATCACTTTGTGCTCACCACGATGCAATATTTTGAATGCCTTTGCTTATGGAAAAGTGATGAAAGTTGCCGCCTTGTTTTACCTACATGGTGTTATGACTTGACCATTTGCTCTCCATAAAATAACTTAAATTGATATAAATGCCAGCTTTTTTATTTGTGGAGGTTAAATGACTAAATTCTAGACCCACATATTCCTTATGTTGCTCTTTGATTTAACTTTACCGATGACCTTATGCCTTGTATTGCTTTATTTAAAACTTGATCCTATGCTATCTACATTCGTGAATCTCTTGCAAAGTTCTACCTACCAAAGCCTATACATATACATGATCTTTCATGATGAAACCCTTAGATTTTCAAACTTATATTTGATGAGTTGGATTAAGATTGATTTCTATGGTTCGAGACTAAGAAGCTCCGTACCTTCCTTTTGCTAGCCTTTCTATCCATGCATTGTGGGTTTCTACACCGGAAACTTTACAAACTTCATTGGATATCCACCCTAAACCCAAATATCATTTTTGTGATTACCTTCTTGACCACAACCCACAATTGAGTATGGATCATTTTCTCGATGGAAATCCACAAGAATCGAGAGCTTAATTTAGAGAACATTAATTTGGGAGGTATCGAAGAAACTCTCTGAAGATTCAAGTGTTTTTCTAGAAGATCAAGATGAACTTTGTGTACTTACTTCAGCAATTATCAACCCTCACTTCTATGCTCGAGGACGAGCAATCGTTTAAGCACGGAGGGAAGGATGCTGAGTAAGTACTATGTTGCCAAAGGTTCTAAGGAGCAAAAAGAAAGAAAAATGTGGAAAAGGAAAAAAGAAAGAAAAGAAACAAAGATGAAAGAAAAAAATTGAAAGAAAGAAAGAAAGAAAAAAAAGAGAAATAATGCTCCTTAGTCCTTTTAGCATCATCAAATTCCAAGTGCTTTGAAGACAATTCCATACTCAATTTTCCAACCATGTGCAATCCGATAACAAGGACTTCATTTGTGCCTCGAGATCATCCACTTGCCATTTGCACATGTCCACCTATCTAAATGTGTGTGATTCATCCCTCTCTCTTTCCAATATTTATTCTCCATGGCCTTTTTGACTAGTCTCGGTAATTCCAATAGATCTCTCTTAGTTTGACAATATTTCAAATATAATATTGTGCTAGGATTGTTTTTACCTACCAAGCTCCACATAGGCCTTCCACTTTCATATATGAGTAGAATAGGTTGAAAATAATCTAGTATAGGCTTGAGCGACTTGATGAGATGAGTGTTTCCATGAGCTTTTGCAAGAGAATCTCATTTATGTTGGATATGCATCTTTTTGAAAACTCTTCACGATGGAACAAGGTAAAGGTCTAAAGTTCGCTTAAGTTCAAGAGCATTGCATTTATTTATTATTGTGGCTTGTTCTTTAGTGCTATTCTATCTTCCATAATGAAAAGTGGCCGGTCACAACTTGAACTTTAAATGCTAAACACTTGAGAGCAATGTGTCTTGTTATGTATAGCTAAGTGTAGGGAAGACATTGAAGGGCACGCTAATTTCCTTGTTAAGCAAAGATCTTGGACTTACTCAAGGACGAGCAAGGTTTAAGCATGGGGGGAATGTTGATGCTCATTATACGTACGCTCATTACACGAATCAAGGTAAGTCGCTTATTTCTTTTGATATTATTTTTCTAACGTGTTTTCTACATGTTTGGCCATGCGCCAGACTACTTTGGTATGCTTTTTGTTGATGCTCGTTATACATACACTTTTAGTGCTATTTAAGTGGTGTTTTGGGACAAATTCATATACTAACCCGCCACTTGGCACGTGAAATAACCCCATTTTCATATGTGTGTTGTATTTTGGAGCATATCATGTTTTTGCAGGAAAATGGCCCAATTTGGGGCATTTATATTCAAGTCCAAAAGCAACACCAAACCCGACGGAATGAAGCCAAGCAAAGGAGGCCCAAACCAACGTTTTTGGAGCAACTTCCAAATAGGACATCATGCATACATGAACAAGGATCGTCGAGAGAAGCTTGCACGCGAAAGATGGGACCGAGCCGGGCCAAAAAAGGCCTAGGCCAGCCGGCCTAGGGTGTTTTTACGTCGGTTCGACCTCCTCTTTGAACCACGGACTCCTTGGACTATTTATAGTTCCTGTACACGAAGGGAGGCGCATCCATCCACTAGAACTCGGTGAAACCTAGGGCATGCACCAAAAGGAGATGACGGCCGCCGCAAGTCCCCGAAGTTGTCTACGGGATGGCTTAGGCCAACCTTAGCCACCATGGCCTCCCTGCATGGTTGTGCCATGGTGGAGTTCAAGAGCTAGTTGGAATCATCAATGGTATGCGCTCGGTGGTGATGATTCAAACACATCTATTATATGAGTAATGTTATTCATGTCATCCGATCTTTTAGCGACTCGATTCCTCCAATGATCTTGTGCTTTTCTTAGGTTTGCTTTGCTTTCAATCTATTATCGAGATAGATTCCATGGGATGATCTTGTAGTCATGGTGGCTAGAGGTTCATACCAGATCTACCAAGAGGGTCAACACGTTCTTCGCGAACGTGCTCTTAAGTTACCCACGCCAATAGGGAGCATCATGATAGGATGAGATCCCAAGTACAGTGGGGCTTTCGGGGGTTTTACCGGAGGATAATAGTTTAAAGATGGCTTTGGATGAGATGTATGATGTGCTTGCTCTTATTAGCTAGAACTACAACTACATGATGATAGGCTCGTTTATCCTTTGGTTATGATTAATCTTTGCCTATGTTCTCGGGTGCGATCAACCTACACACCACTCATATTTTATAGTAGATTTTATCCTTTATATGCAATCAATGCTTCATGCTAGAATAGATCCGTTAGATTAGATGGGAAACCCTAGGTAGTTCATTGTCGATCCATGAATTGATAAACCTTGGATGAATACTCTAAAGGAAAAGCTACGATGATCCGTGCGCTTGCGGTTCACAATTGGCGCATCTAAGGACCGTCAACACTCTTCGACGGGAATTACCCACGGGGCAACTCCATGAACAACTACTTCTGGGGTCTGCTGACGAACATCCCATGGACTTGGTAGATCGAGTGTGTAGGGCACTGTCCATGCGCTTGGTAGATTGAGTTCGTAGGGTGCCGCCACATGCTTGGTACACCGAATCAGGAGGCTTTGCCACGAAGTTTTGTGTACTGAGTACTGGAGGCACCACAGTGGCTACACCCTAAGGAGACACAAATCCTTTGCGCACAATACGCGCTCTTCTCACCAACAGGCAGAATAGTTTCACAGACTACTTTCGAGCAATTGTGCTCTCTTTTGTCGCGATGCTGACTACTTATTTTGTCTATCTCTTAAGGTCGCTCAGGTAGCACATGCTTAATCCGTGAAACCTTGGCTCTTTCTGTCACACCTAACGTCTCTACATGCGTAAACGAGTCCGTATCATACACGCTATGAGCAATGGCTAATGCAGGGACTAGGTGCTTAAAAGTAATAGGCTAACTACTCGGGAGAAATACGACCAAAACAAGAGCATGATGCAGCTTTTACGCTTATATTCATTATCCAATAAATTGAAGTACTTTCATTGTACTCTACAAAAATGCTACATAATGTACGCATCTTTTCTTTCAGGTCAAGCTTCTGGCGGCTCTGCTAAGCTCTCAAGCTCGAGGGCTAAGCACCCAATTACTACTCGACGTGGCACCAGCAACTCACTTGGCGCATAAGTTTGGGGGCTGATTACAAAAGTAGTCGGCAAAGAGCACATCATGATCACTACTAAAGATTTTCCAACAAAGGCGCAATAGGGCGAGGAAACAGCTCAGCTGATGCTAAATTTGTTGGAAAACAACTCGGCGAATGTAAAGACATGAAGACGCTCGGGGGTTGGGCGCCATAGAACTACTCGGATGCTGATTTCCATGAAGCTTGAAGAACTCAGATGAAAAGACTATTTCCTAAAGCAGAAGGTCGTAGGTTCAAAGAAGGTTGCTGTTTGACTATGAAGTGCTCAGGGGCGTGTCGGATTGGGACCCACAGGTATCCGCGAGGAAAATACATGATCCTACTCGGATGATGACTTCCATAAAGACAAAGACCTTTGAATTGATTATTCAATCATTCCAAGGCTTGGGGGCTAATAAGCTACACCCATCAATTGCTTTTTTCAAGACGGAAGACGTAGATTCAAGATTTGACCCTCAGCCCGATTCTTCGATTCAACCTAAGGCTCGGGAGCTACTCCATATGGAGTGCGACTTTCGCCACTCTCCATATATCAAGATGATAATTTTCACTACTGGAAGTTTTCAATGAAGACGCATTAGGGCGAGGATACAGCTCGACTGATGCTAAATTTGTTGGAAAACAACTCGGCGCACATGAAGACTTTGAGCACACCATACCCTCATGGCAGCTTTGAGGAACTTTGAAGATTCAGCCAACAAAGTACTCGAAAAGCACCAAAACTACTCAGTGAGGATCGAAAAAGTACTTGAAGACTGCTGCATACATCTATGAAGCGCTCGGGGGGATGTCGGGGATAGAATCCCCAGTATCCGCAAGGAAGGAAGAGGGTAGACTCCTATTACAATTCCCTTGTAATCCTACTAGGACTCATACTGTGTAATTCTACTAGGACTCCTACCTTGTAGATGACTAGGGACCCGCCCCCTAGAGTATATAAAGGAGGGCTGGGGTACCTAGATGGGCATCGAAATCAACCCAGCGCAGGGCGCAATACTATACACCTCATACAGGATGTAGGGTACGCTACCTTGGCGGCACGAACCTGTCTAAATCGTGTCATGTGTCCTGCGTTTACCTTCATGCTTTAGGTCTGGCGATCACCCACTGCACAAATCACTACCTTGGGGACCCCCCATAGTAGGCTAGATGCCATAAAAAACCGACAGAGACTAAGAAGCTGGCCATTCTATTTTTTGCGTACCTTTTTTTTGCGTATCTTTTTATCCATGCATTGTGAGTTTCTACACCGGAAACTTTGCAAAATTCACTGGATATCCACCCTAAACCCAAATATATCTTTTTGTGATTACCTTCTTGACCACAACCTACAATTGAGTATGGATCATTATCTCGAGAAAAATTCAGAAGAATCAAGAGCTTAATTCAGAGAACATAAATTTGGGAGGCATCGAAGAGCACGCAGCAGAAAAATCAGAAGGAATGGGGGTCCACAGAGAGTGGGCCGGCCGGCCCAAGCACCCCTATGCCGGCCGGCCTACCTCTTTCTCCCCTCTGACAGCTTCAAATTTTGACGAGAAGAAACTCTAGAAGATTCAAGTGACTTTCCAGAAGATCAAGAAGGACTTTGTGTACTTACTTCAGCAATTATTGACCCTCACTTCTATGCTCGAGGACGAGCAATCGTTTAAGCATGAGGGGGAGTATGCTGAGTAAGTACTATGTTGCAAAAAGTTCTAAGGAGTAAAAGGAAAGAAAAATGAAAAAAGGAGAAAGAAAGAAAGAAAAGAAACAAAGATGAAAGAAAAAACAAAAGAAAGAAAAGAACAAAAGAAAGAAAGGAGAAAGTTCTTTTAGTTTCATTAAAATCCAAGTGCTTTGAAGACAATTCCATACTCAATTTTTCAACTATGTGCAATCCGATAACGAGGACTTCATTTGTGCCTCGGGATCTTCTATTTGCCATTTGCACACGTCTACCTATCTAATTGTGTGTGTTTCGTCCCTCTCTCTTTCCAACATTTATTTTTCATGGCCTTTTTGACTAGTCTCAGCAATTCCAATAGATCTCTCTCTTAGGTTAACAATACTTCAAATATAATGTTTTGCTAGGATTGTTTTTACCTATCAAGCTCCACATAAGCCTTCCACTTTCATATATGAGTAGAATAGGTTGAAAATAATCTAGTATAGGCTTGAGCGACTTGATGAGATGAGTGTTTCCATGAGCTTTTGCAAGAGAATCTCACTTATGTTGGATATGCATCTTTTTGAAAACTCTTCACGATGGAACAAGGTAAAGATCTAAAGTTCGCTTAAGTTCAAGAGCATTGCATTTATTTATTATTGTGGCTTGTTCTTTATTGCTAGTCTATCTTCCATAATGAAAAGTAGTCGGTCACAACTTGAACTTTAATTGCTAAACACCTGAGAGCAATGTGTCTTGTTGTGTATAACTAAGTGCAGGGAAGACATTGAAGGGTAACGCTGATTTCTTTGTTAAGCAAAGATCCTGGACCTACTCAAGGATGAGTAAGGTTTAAGCATGGGGGATTGTTGATGCTCGTTAGCAACAACTTTTCAGTGCTATTTAGGTGGTGGTTTTGGACTAATTCATATACTAACCTGCCACTTGGCACTTGAAATAACCCTATTTTCGCATATGCATGTATTTTTAGAGGATTTTGGTTTACGCAGGTTTTTGAGCTATAAATGAGCACTTTGGACAAATACCAAGGTCGTGCGTAGCATGGAGGAATATGAAGGCAAAGGACCTAATACAACTTGGATTTCGTTCGCTTTCATCTATGGTGAACCAACCTCCAAGAATGTGCACGGGCAAAGACTTGAAGATAAGGTCAGATGACTTAGGGATCAAGGCGAATCATGCAGACATATGGAAAGTTATCAAGACCCAATCTTATCCCGAAGCAACCGACGTCCAACACCCACATGCATTGGCACTTCAATTCCTGGAGGATCAAGGAGCTTGCACGCGAAAGATGGGACCGAGACGGGCCAAAAAGGCCCTAGGCCGGCTGGCCCTGGCCTTTTCTGCGCCGCCTCAACCTCCCCTTTGACCTAGGGTTTCCTCGGACTATTTATAGCCTCGATACCCAAAGGCACGACAATCAATCCACCAGAACTCGACGAAACCTAGGGCATATATCAAAGGGAGACGACGGCCGCCGCTAGTCCTCAAAGTTGTCTAGGGGATGGCTTAGGCCAACCCTAGCCGCCATGACCTCCCTGCGTGGTTGTGCCATGGTGGAGTTCAGGAGCTAGTTGGAGTCATCAATGGTATGTACTTGGTGGTGATGATCCAAACACATCTATTATATGAGTAATGTTCTTCATGCCATCCGATCTCTTAGCGACTCAATAACTCATTCTATGCTTCTACCTATCATGAATATGATTGTTTCTTAGTCTAATTTCGGATTAGACTATATAGCATGCTTTATGTAATCATGGCGATTAGATCTATTGTGTCGACCCTTCATGATATCTAGACACGTTCACTTTTGGATGTGCCCTTGTGACTAACCTTGCTGATAGGGAGCATCGTGACAGGGTGTGATCCCATGTAAGGTGGCGTGCTTAGGAGGTTGGCTGAAGGTAAGAGTTTAAAGATTGCTTTGGATGAGATGCATGATGCGTTTGCTCTTATTAGCTAGAACTACAACTAGAAGACAATAGGCTCGTCTACCCCTTTGGTTGCACTTTACCCTCGCCTATGATTATGGATGTGATCAAACTATACACTCCATTCACATCATATAGGTTTACCCTTTTATATGCAATCAAGGCTTAATGCTAGGAATAGACCCGTTAGATTAGATGGGAAACCCTAGTAAGTTCATTATCGATCCACAGATTGATAACCTTGGATGGGATACTCTAAGGGAAATGCTACGATGATCCGTGTGCTTGCGGTTCACAATTGGCACGTCTATGGACCATCAACACAAACACTGATTTCGATGATGATGCATTCCAAAGATTGGGATTTTATAATGTCATCTATAGGCAATTGGAAAACCTCAGTGGAGGCAATTTTCCGATGGTGTCAGTGCATGTGCATGGACAGATCGCTATGGTGATGTTGATGACCATGAAGGTAGTGAAGAGACAAATTGATGAACAAGAAGTGCCGTGCCTTGAGTTTAGACTAAAGAATGAAGAATTACTTTTCAAGATATTGGAAATTTACTTGGTTTTAAAAGTGATGCACCGGAGGAGATTAAAGTATAAGAAGAAGAAGGGATCGATGGATTTTGGAGGAAGATAGCAAAAGATGACAACCACCAAAGAAAAAATATAAGCAATGTAATATTTCAAATATTTCATTCTTGGATGAGCAAAGGAATCTTTGGAAGGATGAGAGAGTCCAAAGTTACCGATGTGGAATTAAATTGCTTATATGCCGCATTGGTGAAGAAGCAAACAATTGATCTCACCTACATGATGATTGATAGGTGGCTTTGTGAAGCAACATCCGGCACCGGAGAAATTGGCTCGGGATGTTATCTTACCATGATAGCACATTCATTGAACCCAATAATAGAGACAAATTCAGCATATTACATGAAGATAATCAACTTCAGAATTGAAGCCATGAGGCAAAGTCATTATATTGGAGGAGATGAGAAGAAAGGTTTCAAGATCGCCAATATAAATACCTCTCTTCCTGACGCAAGGCTGAAATTATTTGCGAGAGGAAGGACTGATTGTCGTGATGAAATGATTTTGGTCAAAGCCAAGAAAAATAAAAGAGGAAAACATGTTGGAGAAACATCGACACCGGTCGAAGAAGAAGTGGAAGAAGAATTGCCACCGGCTAGTTCTGCATATTGGAGGAGTGAGTTTCAAAATGTACCAAGTAGACAAGGACCTCCAGAAGGATGGCGGCAACAATGAGGAAGTACACCAGCTCAAGCATGGGGGCATGGGGCGCCGGTGCCGCCGCCGGTAAAACCACCACCGTCTCCTTATATAGCAACTATGGCTACCTGTCGCCGCCATATCAAGGAGTGATTCTGGATATGTCATTTGGAGCTCAATTTGCACATATCCTTCAATCAGAAAGAAATAAAAGAATAATTGGTGCCTATGCCGACAGAAACTTGGAAGATATTAATGCCATCCGAAGACACACAGACCAACTAGAAGACGGAAGTGCGGGGATTTCATATCAAATGGGATTCCTAGGCTTAACACGGATGAACAATTCCAAGGAGGAGCATCGCAAGTGTACTTTGAGCAAGGGTACAATGCAAGGAATCCACCAAACCAAGAGGAGTGATCGACGGAGGACCAAGAATAAAATTGCTCGCACGTGTGCTTTAAAATTTTCCTTTCTTTTATTTATTTTCAGCGTGTGTGCAAGCTTGTGTGTGCGTAGCATTTTCTATTTTATTTATTTTTAGCATGTGTGTTAGTTGTTCTCTTTTATTTCCATCACCATGATCAATAAATGCGTCACCTATGCTTTCATGATATGATTATTAGTGATGATAGATAATTTGTGCCATGTTCAAATATGATGATCGTTGCCGCTTTGTCTATTTTTGTGCTTGACTTATGCATGTTTAAACTAATGCTCTCCCCAACATGATCTGCAATTTACCTAAATATCGGTCCAATCTTTTGTGGAGGTTATGATAATTTGAGACCCATGTTTATTATTCTTGCTCTCTCTCTTAAACTTGTCAAGGAGTATTTAATTTTTGGATATTATTGAGCTAACCTTGTCTTTAATACCTTTAGCAATTGCTCTACCTATCCAAAGCCTAAATGATACATCATGATGAACCATAGTTCAAGAATTATTTTTAGGTGAATTAATTCAGGATTTATCTTCTTTGGTATGAGACTAACAAGCTGACCATTTCATTTTGTGTACCATCTTTTTGCTAGCCTTTCTATCTATGCATTGTGAGTTTCTACGTCGAAAACTTCGCAAACTTCGCTGGATATCCACTCTAAACCCAAACATATCTTTTTATGAATACCTCCTTGACCACAACCCACATGTGAGTATGGATCATTATCTCAAGGAAAATTCAGAAGAATCAAGAGCTTAATTCAGAGAACATAAATTTGGGAGGCATCGAAGAGTACGTAGCAGAAAAATCAGAAGGAACAGAGGTCCACAGAGAGTGGGCTGGCCGGCCTAAGCACCCCTAGGCTGGCCGGCCTGCCCCCTATTCTCTTCTGATGGCTTCAAAATTCGATGAGAAGATACTCCCTAAAGATTCAAATTATTTTCCAGAAGATCAAGATGGATACTTACTTCAGCAATAGCCATCACTTCTATGCTCGAGAACGGGCAATCGTTTAAGCATAGGGGGGATGCTAAGTGAGTACTATGTTGCCAGAAGTTCTGAGGAGCAAAAGGAAAGAAAAAAATGAGGAAGAAAAATATATGAAAAAGAAAGAAAGAGAAGAAGAAAAATATGGAAAAAGAAAAAATGCTCCTCGATTCTTTTTGCTTCATTAAATTCCTGGTACTTTGAAGACTATTCTGTACTCAAATATTCCAACCACATGCAATCCGATAACGAGGACTTCATTTGTGCCTCAGGATCAACCGTTGCCATTTGCACATGTCCACTATCTAAAAGTGTGTGTTCCTTTTCCCCCTCTCCACAAAGCAATTATTTTCCATGGTCTTTTTGATGAGTCTCGGTAAACCCATGAGAAGTATTTCTTGTTTTGATAAGATCTTGTTTGTAATATCTTTTGCTAGGACTAACCTTTCTAGAGCTCCAGATAAAGCCTTACACATACATGAGAGAAAGGAAGATAAAGAAAGTTCTAGTAGGTTCGAGAGACAAGATGAGCTGAGAGTTTCCATGAGCAATTGCAATGAGGTTTAAATTATTGATCTTGGTTTAGCATTCCTTTTTGAGCTTATTTCATAATTTCTGAGACTTGTTTAATTTTGAGAGCATGTTATTGAAATCTTTGTGGGGAGCACTTAATTCATATTGGAAAGAGCAGGTTACAACTTGAACCATAAATTGCAAAATATTTTGGGAGCATTGTGTTTTCTCGTGTATGATCAAGTGCAGGGATTGGATACTAAAGGCAACACTAATTTTTGTTGAAGACTTACTCGAGGACGAGCAAGGTATGGGGGGATTGTTGGCGCTCTTTAGCGACACCTTTTTACCCTTGTTTTTCTTCAATAATGGTGTTTCGAGGCCCGTTCATGCTCATCTTCGGTGAACCATCCTCCAAGAATGTTTAAAGGGCAAGTACCTGAAGATAAGATCAAGTGACTTCGGGATCAAGGTGAATCAAATGGAGATTTGGGAAAGATATCTATTTCCCATTCTTATCTCGAAGTAATCCCGAAGCAACCGACGTCCAAGGCCCACATGCGTACAGAAGACAACAACTGAAGGTTCTACAAGGCTTGGGGAGAAAGTTGAGCTTGAGGCGGCCAGGGAATAGGCCAGGCCTGGCCGGCCTGGGGCCCACTGGGCTGGCCGGCCCAGCCCATTCCTGGGGCGCCTCGGCCTCCCCTTTAACCTAGGGTTTCATAGGGCTATAAATATCCCTGGTTCCATTCACCACAAAAAAAACTCATTCGCCATTCAACGTCAAGGAGCAAAGAAGCTAGAGGGACACCTTTCGGAGAGCCGAGGGTCATGCTAGTTGTCTAGGTTTTTACCTTAGCCGACGTGGGAACCCTGCGAGGAAGACCACGTCGGAGTTCTGGAGCTAGGATCATCAAGATCAAGGTAGGATCCCAATGGTGATCTTGTGATGTACAATCATTCATGGTGAAGTTATTTGTGTTTCTGAATCTTTAGCGATCAAGTGCCTCTTTCTATGATTTCGTTCTTCCTTGGTTTTGCTTCTTCCTCAATCGATTCTCGAGATAGATTGCCTGGGGTGTTCTTATAGCCATGGTGATTAGGGGCTCATACTGGATCTACCAAGTGGTTCGACACGTTCTTCGTGAACGTACCCTTAAGTTACAGACGCTGATAGGGAGCATCGTGACAGGGTGTGATCCCATGTAAGGTGGGGCTTTCGGGAGTTTGACCAGAGGTGATAATTTAAAGATGCTTCTCATTGAGATTCATATCTATCTTACTTCACTCTATTTGGCTTGGAGCTACAACATATGCATGATCTAGGTGATCTAGATCGGTTATCTCTAACTCTCTCTTGCTACCTCTGGTGTTTGGTGTTTATTAGATTAGATACATTTTCACTCACCTCAAGACAAAGGATTTCGATGCTAGTTAGATTGTTTCTTACATCTTTGGTTCCACGGATTGATAAACCTTGGGGGAGTACTCTAAGAGAAGAGCTACAACTGATTCGTGCGCTTGCGTTCACAATTGATGCATGTAAGGGCCGTCAACAATTTTCCCTCAGGTATTTTTGGTCGCTAACCATTACAGGTTGAAACTGAAAAGAACTACAGGTGTACGATGCTTAAGAACATGGTAAGCTTTGGTGATGGAACAAATTCAAAGGAGGCCAACACACACAATTGATTTTGTTGTCCAGCGACACAAAAATCCAAGTGTGGGGGAGCTTTATAAGTATCTGGTAACAAGTTTGATCCATGCCAAATGTTATCTTTGGTTTATAGATGATTCTAGTTCATGTATCCTTTCTTGCTATTAAAAAAAGTGAAAACAAAATCTCAAATGCCTACCTAGAGGTAACCAGGCAATATTCCCTGCATTTTGAAGTATTTGTCCCCCATCATATTCGTTTTGAATTATAAAAGCTCAAGTGCCTTTTTTTGAATGGGTGGCTCCTCGGCTTTGAAATGTATTCACGTGCTATGCCTAGTCTAGGTAGGTGGTGAAGTATTTCATCACCTATCTACTCGGGTTCCTAGTCCAACTAATTGCAGCCCCTACAGGGTCAGTTAATTGCCAAATGTGGTTGGTAGACCGATGAATAGGGTTAAATGGAACTGACTCCCACCACGTCATTTAGATCAAAAGGTTGATCAGTTTGCGCTTTGAGAAACGCCAGGCCTTGAGTTTCATGTTTTGATTTGCCCTCATTTGGATTTCCAACCTCACAACATATTGGCTTCATTCATGCATTTTTAAATTAGTTGACATATTTATTTTCCAACCATGATTGCATTTAAAAAAGAAAAAGAAGACAAAAAAATTATTCAGCCAGTCAGCCTCAGTGGAATTATGAGATCCGGGTGTACAGGTGTTGATGGCCCTTAAGCGCGTCAATTCGTGAACCGCAAGCGCACGAATCGAGTGTAGCCTTTCCCTTAGAGTATTCCCCAAGGTTTATCAATCCACGGAACAAGGGATTACTATGCTTAACTAAGCACTAATAACATTGGCAAGAAGGTTCTTTTATCAAGTGATGATATGTGAAAGTAAGAACAATCCTAACCAAATCTACGTTAGATGAGCGATAGAGAGGTGTACACAAGATATGAAGAGCATTTGCCCATAGGGTCTAGGATCACTTCAAGATGTAATCGCCGAGCGAGAAAGAACCAATCTAATCTATCAATGGTAAATGTGTGAACCAAGCTCAACACTTTCCCTCCCGCATACTGTCTCTACACGAGGGTATTCAAATATTGAACTATAGGAACACGAAGCGTTGATGCAATCTAGGCATGCGAGGCAACGAGCGATGCATACCCATAGCAATGCTGGCCAGCTATTAAGCTGAAAGGCACCATCAACTAAGAACATGATAGATTGATCTCACAAAAGGATTTGGCAATTACAAATCAAGATCTCCTTACAACCCCATGGACAAACAAGGACTTTAGCTCATGAAGCTAGGCATGGCGTCGTGATTCATGGTGTGGAAGCCTCCGATGAATGTTGAACTCCTCGCTATCCTCCAACTTGCGGCGGTGCCCGAAAGACCGCTGGGATTTCTGGTGACGCCTCCCTCTTGTGTTGCTCTCCAATGACGGCTTTGGAACTCTCCCTATCCTCTCTTCCTTCATGTGGTCGACCTTGGGGGCATTTATAGGGGTCTCTGGCGAATGGCGGTGGAGGGAAACCCTATGGTTGACCTTTACTTCGTGATGAAGAAAGGGGAGCACAAGTGGGCCCAGTAATGGGCTAGGCCGGCCAGCCCAGAGGGTCCCAGGCCGGCCGGCCTGGCCCTTTTCTGGCTCGCCTCATCTCCATCTTTTGCGTGCTGGCCTTCCTCCTTAAGCCTTGTCCATGTATGCACTTAGGTCCACGTTCTAACTCCTCCAAATTTGTCATATTTCTTGTAAAATCACAATATGCTCCAAAATACAAGACACATTAAAAAACGAGGCTATTTCAGGTGCGGGTTAATATATGGATTAGTCCAAAACCAATGCCGAATCAGCCCTAAAAGTGTACCATTAACGATAGCCAACAATCCCACCATGCTTAGCTTTTGCTTGTCCTCGAGCAAATCAAGCTATCAAAATCTTCTAACGGGGTTGCACAAAAGATCTTGCTCTGCAAAACATACTTAAGCAAATGAGTCTAACTGAAGTTCTTCAAGTGAATGCCAGAGGAGCAGCAAGGATAATCAAAATATGGGCACTCAAAGATCTATCCAAAACATTACTCCACAACCTCTTACCTTTAGCTAGAAATCTTGAGAATCAACAACACTTACTTTCTTGCCTTCCTTGGAGGTTTTCCATTAGTTACAAAAACAAGCACCCTGCAACAAGAGTTAGACCAAAGTTCTTGCCCAAGTTCTTTCAAATCTCTCAATATAAAGTAGCTATCCTATTAGTTTTGCAAGATCTCAACTCTCAAAATAAGTCTCTCAAGTATAAGTATAGTTGTAGGTAGGGCTAGCAAAGTAAATACACATATTATCAAATTAAGAAAACCTTCTAACGGTTGCTTACCTTCCGAGCCAGTTATCATGAGAGTATCACCAAAATGTGAGGGTTTCAAGTATAAGAAGATTTAAAATGGTGGAAATGTGCAAGGGCATATAAAAAGATTGACTTCAAGGAACAAGTGTTGTCCTCGTTGTCGGATTGCACATGGTTGGAATTGAAGATTTGTTCTCAACAGCAAGGCGATCCTCCTTTGCACTTCTCTTATTCTTCCATCTATAGAATTCTCCCTCTTTTGTTTACTTCTTTTTCTTTCTTTTCTTCTCATATATATTTTTTCTTTATTTCTTTGTTCTTCTTTTTCTTTCCTGAACTTTCCTTCTCTTCTCCAAACCTTCCTTGAACAATTCCTCAAGAAGATAGGCAAATAAAACACTGAGGTGGCTCCACAATTTTTCGGAGCCCGAGCCGCAGCTGGAAGGAGCTGGGCCGGCCTGGCCTTCCTCCAACTCGGTTCTGTTTCATTTTTTCTGTGCTTCTTCGATTCTTCTTTCAAAAATTATATTTTATTCAAACTTCGCCCAAAAAAGAACAAGAACAATTCTTTCAGTAATGGGTTGTGTTCAAGGGAAAAGGTAATAAAACAAGATGTATTTGGGTTCGGTTTTGGAATCCGGTAGATCATATGAGTTGTTCCAATGAAGAACCCTCAATACCGAATATTGACGAGGCTAGCAAATAAGAGATGAAATATCAAGTACATGATCATTGCTCGAAATTAAAACTTCCAAGAGAAAGAAATCCTAACTTAACTCATTGCACCTCCAATGCTTATGGTGGAATGATTATAAAGGGGCCTTGGATGGTAAAGGATATAACTCTCAACTTGAAAAGAACTATATCAACCTTGCATTTGCGGGGGTTTTACAAGAGTGATTAAAATAAATTTTCTCCAATTCTAGCCTTACTCGCAAGCACTATCAAAGCCAAGCTCTAGTTCAAGATCAGGTATGAGTATTTATAGGGACAAACCAAATAATAAGCTCCACAACTAAGATTTAAATTCAAAGACAAAGCTCATGAACAAATGCTTAAAGAAGTAAGGCAAAACTGAATGCATAAGTAAATTTGCTCGATCCAACAATTATTCAAAAATAAAGACCTTTTTTATTGATTTTCTTGACTCAACGCTAATTTAAGACTCTCACACAAATACTCACGCTAACATTAAGACTCTCACACAAAGACTCATGCTAACATTAAGAATCTCACACAAAGACTCACGCTAGATTAAGACTCTTTAAGCAAAACCAACTAACTCTCGGCGAAAGGAGGCTAAAGAAATTTAAAAACTACGAGGCGTCACATCTCCCCCCATGCTTAAGATTTAAGATGTCCTCGTCGTAAAGGAAATAGATCACACGAGTGACACGCTCGTAGCGACCTTCAATGGCACCTCGGGCAATTACACTTAGGGCAACTGCTACTTCCCTCTCCATGCTTCTTCAAGTTTCCATGCATACCAAAGAGTATCTTCACGTTGCGGTTGAGGAACTTGAAGTCGCCGTCCAATTGCCGCTTAAGATCCTCCACCTTTTGATTTAGCATCTCTAACGCTTGGAGGCACTCATCAAGGGCTTCGAAAAGCACTTGGATATTTTGTTGGCATGAACGGCAACACCCATTGTGATGCTCGGAGGAGTTTAGATCACCACCGCCTTCGGGATCTTCTTCTTCACGCTCATCGTGGCAGTGCTCCTCTGGCTTGTCATCCTCCTTTGGCTCCTCTTCCCATATGTACCCGTCATCGTAATCGCGCCCAGCGGCGCCCCACGAAGAGGCACTCCGGTCGTCTTCCCAATCGCTATCTCCTCCGAAGTCCTTGGGCTCAGGGGTTTTCTCGATGTCGCTCTTCCTCTTCATGCCTAGTAGACATTTGGAGCGTGTCTCGATGCTAGCTTCGTCGTCGCTCACGATGATGATGGGTTGACGTTCTGCGATCTTCTTCCATGGCGCCTTCCCTCCAATGCTCATCCGAACTTGAGTAGGGAATTTCTTCATGGAGGGGAGCTTGAGGTCACATCTCTTAGCTTCCAGGCGAAGGAGCTCACCAGTGGGCAAGGGGCCCTAGTCCGGCCGGCCTGGAGAGGGTGTGCCGGCCTCCTTCACTTCAACTTTGGCGCCCATACTCCTGGAAATTGCCATGGTCTTCTTGTTTCTCGAGGTGGTGGTGGTAGATTGGAAAAAGATGAAGATTTGGATCTCAATTGTGTCTCTATTGAAGTCCCAAAAGTTTTGAACGAGAAGTCCAATCTTTCCAAGTTTAAACTGTGCAATCCCCAAGACACCTGTTCAAAACTTCCTAATCTCCAACACACCAAAAATTGACTTGAAACTGACCTGGAAAAGGGGTAGGCCGGCCGGCACGGGGGCCTTGGGCTGGCCTGGCCTCATTTTTACGGGGTGCCTTTTGTCTAATTGCTAGCCTATGCTTCCGCTGAGGACTAGAAAAACTTAAAGAAAAACATAAAGAAAAAACTAAAAAGAAATATTTACAAACGTACCTCATTTAACGTCATTAGGCTCGACGTTCCAGTTCCTCCATCATGGTGTAGATGTCAATGTAGTGGAGAGGCACAACGTCGGGCTCCAAGAATACCTTGAGTCGCTGCCCATTCACTACATATTGATCTCCTTTGATGTCCATGATCATTACAGCCCCCATAGGTGAGATTGAGTGAACGACGTACGGTCCATCCCATTTGCTCTGCAACTTTCCTTTTTCGAAGAGTTTGAATCTTGAATTATATAGTAAGACTTTGTCTCCTTCCTTGAATTGTTTTCTTTGTAACCTCTCGTCATACCATCTCTTCATTCATTCTTTGTAGATGCTTGCACTATTATATGCTTTCAATCTGAACTCTTCTAACTCGCTTATTTGGATTCTTCGTTTAACTCTAGCGGCATCCGCATCATGATTCATCTCTTTCATCGCCCAGTACTTGTGTTCTAGTTCCTCCGGCAAATGACATGTTTTTCCATAAACAAATTGGTAAGGAGTCATACCTATTGGTGTCTTGTGTGCGGTCCGGTAAGCCCTTAGCACATCATCTAAATTTTTTGACCAATCTTTTCCTCCTTTAATCATGGTCTTCTTTAGAATATCTTTTAATTGCTTGTTTGAAGTCTCCACTTGCCCATTTGTTTGAGGATGATATGCCGTAGATACCCTATGTTCGATCCCCAATTTTGACAAGCATTTGCCGAAGTCTTTGCCCATGAAGTGCGATCCTCAATCACTTATCAAAATTCTCGGGACACCATACCGAGGGAATATCGCCGACTTAATCATGTGCATAGATTCTTCGGTTGATGCCTTGCGACATGGGATCGCTTCAACCCACTTTGATACGTAGTCAACCATCACCAATATGTGCTCCTACCCGTGCGAGTTCAAGAAAGGTCCCATGAAGTCGATTCCTCATATATCAAATAAATCGATTTGCAAATTGTAATTCAATGGCATGGCATTCCTTTGTGAGATGTTTCCCGTCCTTTGGCATTCTGGGCAAGGTTTAACAAATCATTTTGCATCTTCATGCATCTCTGGCCAATAAAATCAGCATGACTGTTGACACCAGTAGTGGCAAACAGAAAGTCCGCAAGCACACGGCTATCGTAGTAGCTTTCACCCGTGAGTAAACCAGGTATCGAATCCACGGGGAACGTAAAGGGCTGTCGAATCACTAAGAATGATCGGATCGATCGAGTGCATATAAAGGCTGGGTAGAGATGATAACTTAGCACTAAGGCTGTGAATATAGCAAAAGGAATTCTCCTATGCTTGCTTTGGGCACCGGGGTATCCTAGACCTCTAGGAAATTGCTGGCCAACAGCTCTACGCCGTACCCGAACGTGGAGGATTACAAAGGACGGACAGGGCTATCACTACCTGCCACCTACCTCTTCTAATCCGTGGGGCTACGAGGTAAACGAGGGCAGATATACACCTAAGCACCACGCCTAAGATAATATTTGCTATCCTAACCTTGATCAGAGATTATAATACTTTACGAATAAAGCAACGAACCCACAAGCACAATAGAGAACTCAGCTTTCTATAACTCAAACTTAAGAACTAGTTGAATCCCGGATACATACTGAGTAGCTTGCATCCGTCGAGGTACAGGTGGAAGGTCGCCGACACGCCTGGACTCCTCCAGACTCTCCCTCACTCCCTCCCTATTTCTACTCCAGATATGAGGAGGGCTTCACCTTGGGTCTTCACTTCATCTCGATCATGATTGGCCCTGCCCCGAGTCCAGGTATTTATAGCTTGGAGAGGCGGTTTAGAGTCGGTGTGCGGCGGTTGAGACAGTCCGTAGGTGGGCCCAGGTCGATCGACATAGGGGGGTCAGCCGACCGTGGGATTCACCGACCCTGGTGATGCACGGCACGGATGGCTTCTTGGAGGCGGTTGACAGCTGCAGGTCAAGGCGGTGGCGGTTTGGACGCGCGGCCAGGTCGGCCGACCTCGCTAGGTCGGCCGACCCGAGGTTGTGGCCCCTCGGCCCCACTCTGCTAGGGACACTTCCTTGTGGGCCCATGGTCGGTTCCCGGTGGGTATTCGCGCAGATGTGTAGGTTAAGTCAGGGATGTGGGCCCATGAATCCATGTGCTTGCCACGTGGCCCAATCCCATCTCTTCATTTCCACCGACTTGATCTCAACGTCTCTGATCACTCCCGAGTGTGCTTCTGCCAATGGGCTAAGGATGGACCTCAATGGGCCTGGTCCCAGGTTGGCCGACCTGATGGGGTCGGGAGACTTGGCCCTGGGCCCACTTTAGTCCTTCTTTTGCCACTTTATTCCTGTAAGCACATATGCACAAAAACTCATGGAATTCATTAGTAAATAACCCTATGTCTATTTCTTTTATCATTCTCTTATATCTTTGTTGGTGATAATATTTTATCATTAAGAACCGCTAACAATCTCCCACATACTTATCCTTTACTCGTCCTCGAGTAAAGTCTAAGCTTCATCATAGAAATCATAAACAAACATATAGGTTATTCCCAAACATTTAGGCTTAGTGGAATTATATGAGTGACTAACATGTCTTCTTGGGTTATTGAAGAAAGGAACAGCCTTTTCTATGACATGATACACTTTACTCTCAAGTACTTGGGTTTTCAAAATTTTGCAAAGAAAACCAATGCCTTGCTCCTCAAAGAGTTTCTCTCTGGATATTCATGGTGGTTGGACAACACTCATATTCTCCAAAATAGAACTTTATATGTGGAGCTCTCAAGATACATACCTTATTTCACTTGTGTTGTCATTCCAAGGATTGGATCCAAGTCAGAGACAAGTCATGTAATCAAGTCAAGATGTGCTAGTGTATGATATAAGGTGGACATGTAGTGGTACTCCCTTGTCTTGACTTCCTTCCCTTTTCTTTTCTTTTTGGATATGGGCTATTGCACTTTTCTTTTGCTTTTCTTTTTTCTTTCTTTTCACTCAATGCTTTTTAGCATGAGTCTCTTTCTTCTCTCTCTTTTTTTCTATGCATATAGCTAATATCTTCTTTTCATCTTGATTTTGGGAAGAAAGCCATTTCTAGAGTATTTTATTCATGAACATGGAACAAAGGCATGTTTTGCTTCACCCTCAGTGTAAGGGTTTAGCTTTTTATGGTGGAGTGTACGTGATCTTGACTTTAAAGACATGAAAAATCTCTAATAAGGGTCACAAGACTTAGAACAACTCAAAGCTCAAAGGAAATGCTTGATTATATTTGTAAGTGGTTGTCTCTCAAACCCGTGAGGAGCATAGCAAGGTTAAAAGTTTTTAAAAACTTTTCATAAATTCCAAGTACTCGAGTAAGCAAAAGTATCTTTCATATTAAAGCCATATCTCAAAATGCAATAACTTAGATGACATGAGTTCCTATAAATATGAAGATTTCCACAAGCCAAAAGGTAAAGAGAATAAACTATATGTAAGTTGATAATCTTTTCCAGATGATGAGGAGATGCAAAAGGGTTAATTTTATTATGTTCTGAATTCCATGATTAAGTTCTACAAAGATTCAACTGAAACAGGGTTTAGGATGATCAAACCAGCGTGCAGGAAGAAGCGGAGGCCAGGTGGGGCCCAGGCTAGGTCGGGCAACCTGGTGGGGTTGGGCGACCTGGGGGTGACCATTCTGGTTCAGCCCTTTCGCATGATGTTCTGCTTTGTTCTGATATGTTTTGTTTCACGTTGAATCACTTTGTTTCCCGTTGCGAGTCTCCTCCACACTTGTACCTTTTATTCAAAAACAAGTGGAAACAAAAGACACAATCCTAATACACTAAACATTTTATTTTATTCATAAACTCAGAGGCACATTACATGATAATCAAATGAAGAAATAAATGAAATAAATAAATAAATGAAATAAAAATTAATGTGCCCATCCTAATCCAAAGCCTAGGGTGCCTAAGGTGCATTGTAATGGTTTTCATCCCCTGCGGCTTTAGCATAGCGCTTAAGCTTCACGACTGTTGATCTACATAGCATATCAAAATCATCTTGAAGGTTTATGCGCTCAAGTCGCTCTTCAGCGAACCTCTTCTCCAACTTGGCATAGTCGCGACCGAGTTGATTAATCAACTCTAGCAATTCTGCGTTGGAGGGAGCCATGGGGGCCTTCTCATCATCACTTTCATGGTGACCCCCAGGCATGCGAATTGGAGGAGGCTTGATGTGCCTCTTGATCTTGCCGGTGGGTGAATATTCCACTGACTCCTCCAACTCCTTCCTCTCCTCAGGTGTGAGGGGAGGGAAGAGCCCCTTTCCATAGCCACCTCCGGGTTTCCTTTCCCCAAAGACCCAGAAACGTGGCTTCGGGGTGCTAGCACGAGAGTAGATGGACACATCGGACGTATAGTGATACGCCACGACGTCCTCCCACTTGTTCCTGACCACTTCCTTCAGCTTCTCTCCTGGTTGAAGCGTGGAGAGTCCATCCCCCTTGATTGGAGTGGCCGCCGGCGTCTTCTTTGGAGTAAGTTGTCCCATCGTCGGCCTTCTGTACGGGCTTGATGCCCGTGCATCACGCCTCTGGGTCCTCCTCGAAGACTGAGACCACGCCGCCGAGTAAGGCGCCGAGGGGCCACCAAGGCCGGTTGCCCGACCTAGTCCGTCGGCCGACCCCCTGGTGCGGCCTCTTGCGTCCTCCTCTGGCTAGAGGCTTGCCAGTGGGGAAACAACCACTTCCATGGCCGACTCCAGGTTGATGGGCACCAGTTGATTCGCCGGAGTGGGCTCTCCATCAAGATCGAAGGTCGATCGGGATTTGGGGTGGCTCTTCCCGGCCATTCTTTGGGGATTTGGAAGGTATGGCTTGGAGTTTGCAGAATGGGGATGAAGAAGAACTCAGATGAGAGGGGAGAAGAGGATGGGTGAAAATTTAAAGAAAGATCAACCCTCTTATCGGATCAGTCAGACGTTGAATCACTCATCCACCACGGAACGACTTCAGAGATGTTGGAGTGGAACGTTTGCAAAGGATAGGGCTGATCGGCTCAGTGGCCCGTCGGCCGACCTGGTGGGGTCGGCCGACCTAGCCTTGAGCCGGGTCGCCTTCTCCTTTTCTGTGCACTACGTGACAGGTCCAAAATACCCCAAAGTGTGTACATATAGGCTCTAGGGGTTAAGGACGTAGCGTAAGGTGAAATTATAGATGGGAATTATCCATGACCAAATTGATCATATCAAATTCCTCATTTACTTTGTTAGGTTCAAGGAAAACTTTCAAACGTTGACCATTTACCTTGAAGAGGTTACCTTCATCATCTTGGAGTGTGATTGCCCCGTGTGACGAAGTCTCTACCACAACGAACGGTCCTTCCCATTTGCTTCGAAGTTTTCCATGCCAAAGAGCTTTACCCGGGAATTAAAGAGTAATACCTTATCCCTGGGGTGGAACTCCTTCACCTTGATCCTCTTATCGTGCCATCTCTTGGTTCTATCCTTGTAGATTCTGGCACTGTGGTACGCTTTGTCTCTCCACTCTTCTAGCTCTGATAGCTGCATCCTCCTCATCTGCTGGGCTGCTGGAAGATCCATGTTCCACTTTCTTATAGCCCAGTGTGCCCGATGCTCTAGCTCAACTGGTAGATGGCAAGTCTTGCCATAAACCAGTTGATATGGAGACATCTCGATTGGTGTTTTGTATGCCGTTCGGTAAGCCCATAGAGCATCTGGTAGCTTGCTCTTCCATCCTTTTCCCATTTCTATCACGGTCTTCTGCAGAATGTTCTTGATCTGCTTGTTCGATGTTTCTGCTTGACCGCTTGTCTAAGGGTGGTACGGTGTAGCTATGTTGTATGTTTTGCCCCCAGTTCTGCCAGAAAATTCCGGAAGGTCTTATCGATGAAATGTGACCCTCCATCACTGATCACCATCTTGGGGGTTCCAAAACGTGGAAAGATGATCTCATGGAACATCTTTCACGCGTGTTTGGAGTCAGCGGCTCGACATAGCATTGCTTCAACCCACTTCGAGATGTAGTCCACTGCCACCAGGATGTACTCACAGTCATAGGATTTGACAAAAGGTCCCATGAAGTCAATGCCCCACACATCAAACAACTCAACTTGTAAGTTGTTTGTGAGTGGCATTGCATCTCTTGCTGTGATCCCTCCGTGTTTCTGGCATTGCTGGCATCGTCGAATGAACTCCTTTGTGTCCTCATACATTGTGGGCCAGTAGAATCCACTCTGCCAAATCTTCGACCTTGTCCTGAACGCCCCGTAGTGACCTCCATATGGGGCTGCATGGCACTGCTCAAGGATCTTTCTTGCCTCATTTGTTGGTACACATCGCCTGAGCATGCCATCTGAACATACCTTGTACAGGTATGGTTCATCCCATAGATGGAGTCTACTCTCGTAGATAAGCCATCTCTTGTTCTCCCCTAGCGGTACATATCCTGCAACCATAAAGTTCACAATATTTGCATACCAGGGGTCGGAGGTAGTCACCTTGAGTAGGGTGTCGTCGCGTAGGAAGTCATTTATCAGTAGATCCTACATGTCAGTAAACTGCATACGCGACAAATGATCTACTACTGAATTCTCTACTCCCTTTTTATCTTTAATTTCCAAGTCAAATTTTTGGAGTAAGAGAATCCAGCGGATAAGGCGTGGTTTAGCATCTTTCTTGGTAAGCAGATATTTCAAGGCAGCATGATCGGTGTAGACAATTACCTTAGCCCCTACTAAGTAAGATCTAAACTTGTCTATAGCAAAAACTACGGCCATGAGCTCTTTTTCAGTTTTAACGTAGTTAAGTTGAGCTATTGTCAAAGTTTTACTAGCATACGAGATAGCATAATGGTTCTTATTTTTGGTTTGTCCAAGGACAGCACCAACAGCATAGTCACTAGCATTACACATTATCTCGAAAGGTAGCGTCCAGTCAGGGGGTTGAATGATTGGAGCTGAGATGAGAGCGTTCTTTAGAATGGTAAAAGCATGCAAACACTCATCATCGAAGTCGAAGGGCACATCCTTAGCTAGAAGGCTAGTGAGGGGCCTGGCTATCTGAGAGAAATCTCTAATGAAACGCCGGTAAAACCCCGCATGTCCTAGGAAGCTGCGAATCCCCTTGACATTGGTAGGTGGCGGAAGCTTTTCTATGACTTCAATTTTTGCTCTATCCACCTCTATCCCCCTTTCGGACACCAAGTGTCCTAGCACTATACCCTCTCGGACCATGAAGTGACACTTTTCCCGGTTTAACACAGGTCCTTGTCTCGGTATCTTTGTAGCACCTTGTCTAGGTTCTGCAAACAATGGTCGAAAGTCTTTCCATAGACTGAAAAATCGTCCATGAAAACTTCCATGATCTCTTCTATCATGTCGAGAAGATAGACATCATGCACCTTTGGAATGATGCTGGCGCATTGCATAACCCGAATGACATCCTGCGGTATGCATACATTCCATAGGGGCGAGTGAAGGTGGTCTTTTCTTGATCATCGGGGTGGATGGGAATCTGATGATAGCCGGAATACCCGTCAAGAAAACAGAAGAAGGAGTGGTTCGCGAGTCTCTCCAACATCTCATCAATGAAGGGGAGTGGGAAGTGATCCTTCTTCATCGCCTTGTTGAGTCAGCGGTAATCAATGCACATCCGCCACCCAGTAACGGTACGCTGAGGAATCAGCTCGTTTTTCTCGTTACTTACGATGGTCATACCTCCCTTCTTTGGTACTACTTGAACAGGGCTGACCCATTCACTATGAGGGACGGGATAGATGATCCCAGCGTGTAGAAGTTTTAGGACTTCCTTCTTCACGACTTCCCTCATCGCATTGTTTAGCCTACGCTAAGGCTCTCTAGAAGGTGTAGAAGCTGGGTCTATGGGAAAGCGATGGGTACAGAGCACGGGGCTTACTCCCTTCAAGTCCTTGAGGGAGTACCCAAATGTCGAACGGTGTTTCTCGAGCACCCTTAGAGTCTATCACTCTCGTCCTGCGTTAGCTTGTCACTAATGATAACAAGAGAATCCCTGTCCTCATTCAGGAAGACATAGCAAAGGCCAGCGGGCAAGGGTTTTAATTCTACGTGTCTCCTGGGTGTCTCCTCAGTTTCAAGCGGCTCAGAAGCGTCATCCTCTTCCTCTATAAAATCATGAACATGCTCTTCGAGGAATGACTCAAATGGGTCACTAGGTTGTAGGGATTTCACTTCCTCAGCTGGGTTAGGCTCTACGAAAGGTTCGACTATGGAATTTTTGACCCTAGCTAAAGGTATGGTGAGGAGATTTCTTCCTACTTTGGCTAGGAGATTTCCTTTCGAGGTTACATCCTGGAGGAGGCCCTCGACAGGGTGTCCTATCATGAGGTCAAAATCTGATGTCTCAAAGACGTAAAAGTCCAGAGCCATCTCAATCCCATTGTGCAAGAGGAGAAAATCTCATGCTAATCTGAGACTCTCGAGAATACGGCCTGAGGGTGTTCTAAGGAGTTTTGATGTTGGGGCCAGCTTCTTACGACGTCCAAGGATATACGCGAAAGAACTGGACATGATGTTCGCCCCAACAGTCGGGTTGTAAAGGATGTCTACGGCTATCTTACTTATGAAACCTCGAATGGTCTGCGAAGGTGAGTCAATCCGAATGACTTTGGAAGAAAACTCAGCCTCGTTTGACCACTCCGTGTTTAGGATGGAAATAAGCTACCTCACGGTTTCGTTCAGAAATTCCGTTTCCATATAGATGGAGGGGGTCTTTACCGTAGGTTTTTTCTGTGTTGTGTAGTTTGAGGTTATTCCCAAAGTCTTCAAAGAAGTCTTCCTCGAAATCAAAGGGTAATCCGAGAGGTTGAGTTTCCTCTTCCACAACGGATAGGGTCTCAGGAGCTGGATTGGGCAAGTCTATGGGTTCTACCTGGGAGTCTTCTTGCTCAGTTTCGTTCGCGTCAGCAGGGGAGTTTTCTCGGATGGCTGCTAGGACTTCTTTTGCTCTAGCCGGGGTTATGTGTAAAAATGAGCCTCCGGCTGCTATGTCTATGTACCGGGCATCTTCACTATTCAACCCAGACCGGAAATGTTGCATGAGCATGTAGTCTGGGAAGCCTAGATCTGTTCCAGTTAGACATGAGTCCTGGAACCGGTCCCATGCTTTTGCGATCGTTTCCTTCTCTCGTTGTTGGAAGTTAATGATCTCCTTCCGAAGTGCACAGATCCGGTGAACGGGGAAGTATTCAAGACAAAACTTGCCCCGTAACTTTTCCCATTCACTGTTTGTTAGCCCAACAATATGGTCATACCACTTCCTTGCTCTCTCTTTGAGAGAGAACGGGAAGAGCTTCCATCTAATCGTTGCCTGTGTCATGCCTGATATAACCAGACACGAACAGAGCAACTCGAATTCATGTAGGTGACGGTACGGGTTTTCACCATCACTTTCAGAGAAGGATATGTCCTGGACCATAGCTATGAAGGCAGGGCGAAGTTCATAGCTATCGTTAAAATAGGATTTGACGAGGGGTGCGGCTCCAATAATTCGTCCTTTGGAGTAGAGAACTCATGAATTTGGGTGGAATCCATGGTTGAAAACAAAAACAAAAGAAATTTAAAATAAAAGACAAACGGGCAACCTTAGATCTTAGACAACAGCTACTGTTCCCTGGCAACGGCGCCAGAAAGCTTGTTGATGCCAGCGGTGGCAAACAGAAATTCCGCAAGTGCACGACTGTCGTAGTAGTTTTCACCCATGAGTAAACCAGGTATCGAATCCACGGGGAACGTAAAGGGCTGTCTAATCACTAAGAATGACCGGATCGATTGAGTGCATATAAAGGCTAGGTAGAGAGGATAACTTAGCACTAAGGCTGTGAATATAGCGAAGGGAATTCTCCTATGCTTGCTTTGGGCACCAGGGTATCCTAGACCTCTAGAAAATTGCTGGCCAACAGCTCTACGCCGTGCCCGAACGTGGAGGATTACAAAGGACGGACAGGGCTGTCGCCACCTGCCGCCTACCTCTTCTAATCCATGGGGCTACGAGGCAAACGAGGGCAGATATACACCTAAGCACCATGCCTAAGATAATATCAGCTATCCTAACCTTGGTCAGAGATTAGAATACTTTACAAATAAAGGAACGAACCCACAAGCACAATAGAGAACTCAGCTTTCTATAACTCAGACTTAAGAACTAGTTGAATCCCGGATACTTACTGAGTAGCTTGCATCCGTCGAGGTACAGGTGGAGGGTCGCCGACACACCGGGACTCCTCTAGACTCTCCCTCACTCTCTCTCTATTTCTACTCTAGATATGAGGAGGGCTTCGCCTTGGATCTTCACTTTATCTCGATCATGATTAGCCCTGCCCCAAGTCCAGGTATTTATAGCTTGGAGAGACGGTTTAGAGTCGGTGTGCGACGGTTGAGACGGTCTGGAGGTGGGCCCAGGTCGGCCGACCGTGGGATTCACCGACCCTAGTGATACACGGCATGGATGGCTTCCTGAAGGCGGTTGACAGTTGCAGGTCAAGGCGGTGGCGGTTTGGACGCGACCTGGCTAGCTCGGCCGACCCAGGGTTGTGGCCCCTCGGCCCCACTCTGCCAGGGACACTTCCTTGTGGGCCCCATGATCGGTTCCCGGTGGGTATTCGTGCAGATGTGTAGGTTAAGTCAGGGATGTGGGCCCATGAATCCATGTGCTTGCCACGTGGCCTAATTCCATCTCTTCATTTCCACCAACTTGATCTCAACGTCTCTGATTACTCCCGAGTGTGCTTCTGCCAATGGGCTAAGGATGGACCTCATTGGGCCTGGGCCTAGGTCGGCCGACCTGATGGGGTCGGGCGACCTGGCCCTGGGTCCACTTTAGTCCTTCTTTTACCACTTTATTCCTGCAAGCACATATGCACAAAAACTCGTGGAATTCATTAGTAAATAACCCTATGTCTATTTCTTTTATCATTCTCTTATATCTTTGTTGGCATTAATATTTTATCATTAAGAACCGCCAACAATAACCATACTTTAGTGTGAGTTCTAAAATATCCATAGTGCCCTCCATATTCCGATGAGTGACACTTCCTTAAGATTTCGTCTCATTCTTCCCTTGGGATGCACTTCTCAGAACTCCATCTTCTTCATGTCTATACAAGTATGGTGCATCCCAATAATACTTCCTCTTCTCGGAAATAACCCTTTGTTTTGCATTCTTATCCAAATGATCTAAAGGCATTCCTCTTATCGCCCTTATGAGATCCTCCATCCATCCATCCCTATCAAGTATTCTATAGAGATGGTCATCTCTCATTTTATCTCCAATAGGCTTCATCCCATCATCTCCTTGATGCATCCTTGATAGGTGGTCGCCTACAACATTTTCTGACCCTTTCTTGTCCCGAATTTCCACATCAAATTCTTGTAATAGTAAAATCCATCAAATCGAACGTGGCTTGGCGTCTTTCTTGGACAAAAGATACTTGATTGCTGCATGGTCAGTGTATACAATCACCTTTGAATTTACTATGTAGGATCTGAATTTTTCAAAAGCGAATGCCACGGCAAGCAATTCCTTCTCCATTGTTGCATAATTAACTTGAGCTTCATCAAGAGTCTTGCTTGCATAGTAGATAGCATACACCTTCCCTTCTTTCCTTTGTCCAAGAATGGCTCCAAAGGCGTAGTCACTCGCATCACTAATAATTTCAAATGGTTGATTCCAATCCGAAGGTTGAATGACAGGGGCACTTATGAGTGATTGCTTCAATGTTCGAAAAGCATGCAAACAATTATTGTCAAAGTCGAACTCCACATCCTTTTGAAGAAGTTGTGTCAACGGTTTAGTGATCTTCGAGAAATCCTTTATAAATCTTCTACAAAATCCGGCATGACCAAGGAAACTTCTTAGGGACTTGATATCTATAGGTGGCGGCAATTTTTCCATGGTCATAATCTTTGCCTTATCTACCTCAATACCTCTTTCGGAGATGACATGCCCTAGGACTATTCTTTGCTTCACCATAAAGTGACACTTCTTCCAATTAAGCACAAGATTGACTTCTCTGCATCTCTTGAGAACTTTACCCAAATTTTCCAAGCAATTTTCGAAACTAGTCCCATGTACCGAGAAATCATCCATGAATACCTCCATAATTTCTTCAATAAAATCTGAGAATATAGCCACTATGCACCTTTGGAAAGAAGTCGGCGCATTGCATAATCCAAAAGGCATTCTTCTATACGCAAAAGTACCATATGGGCAAGTGAACGTGGAATTGTGTTGATCATCCGGATGAATAGGTATTTGGAAGAATCCCGAGTATCCATCGAGGTAACAAAAGTATGAATGCTTTGTTAACCTCTCGAGCATCTCGTCAATGAATGGTAGTGGAAAGTGATCTTTCCTTGTAGCCTTATTCAATTTCCTATAATCTATGCACATCCTCCAACCCGTAACGGTCCTTTGCGGTATCAATTGATCCTTCTCATTTTTCACCACTGTAAGTCCTCCTTTCTTCGGTACACAATGCATGGGGCTATGATTCCCGCATTCAATAATTTGATGACTTCCTTCTTTACCGCATCACACATAGCATTGATGCTCCACAACCGGCCTGTGTTGGTCTTTGAGTTGTATGCGATGAGTGCAAAAGGCTGGACTTATACCTTTCAAGTCATCAATAATGTACCCAATCATCTTCTTGTGCTTTCTCAACAAATTCAGCAACTTGTCTATCTCCTCCAAGTTTAGTTCGTCGCTAACGATCACTGAAAATGTCTTGTTGTCCTCCAAAAATTCATATTTCAGCCCCTTGGGTAATGGTTTCAACTCAACATCGGGCGCTTCCGGTTCTTCTTGATCCAAATCTCAGATATCTTCGAATTTCTCCTCTTCCAATATTCCGTGTTGTGCCTTTAGCCCTTCGGTTGCTTCTATTAGTTCTCTATCTCAATCGTCATTAGTGCTTCCATTCTCCATTGCTTGTTGGGAGGGTCCCCAAAAGAATCAACAAAACGAAGGCTCTCTACCTCTTCGTTATCAAGAGGTAGAGGTAAGGCAATACGCGAAGCAGGTAGGAAGTCATAAGTGTATTTAATTCTGTCTAACTCAATTGTAACTTTACCCTCTCCGGCATCAAGAACCGCATTAATGTTCATCATGGCAAGCATCGAGCACGAAAAAGTTGGTTGGAATAGTTTTACATGAGATGGCAACATCTAGATCTCTAATAACGCCCAAAGGTTTAGTTGTTCTACCATCTCCCATGATTAATCTGGTGGGTGTAGGAGCAAGATTCACAGTTTTACAAAAAAATTCATCATAGACTTTAGAGGACATAACACTTACATGGGTTCCGGTGTGGCATAAAGCTTTGCAAAATATTTCTCCATTATCGTGCAACTTATGTGCAGAGTGGGCAGCGATGTACCTCAGTCGATGTCGTTTTCGATCACATTCACCATGGCTAGATGCGCAAATGGTGACGATTCCGGTTTTACTCCCATGATTTTCTTCACTTCGGCAACGTGATCTAGATCTATCTCTCCTTCATCGAAAAGCTCCCGAATAATGTCTCCGGCCGATCCCTTATCCAATATGTATCCCGTGTGTTTATCCGGTGGTAAATCTGACTCTATGGCCTTTATGGTCCTCTTTTGATTTGGGTGTGGTCTCCCTTTGTCGAATATTTCACCAAAGTCAATCGGGATCCAATCCATTTGCTCAAATTCTCTTAGCGACTTTGCATTTGCTAGACTTCTCCCATTTTCCACCTCCAGCTTGCTCTTTTTTAGGTCACGGAACGGTGTTTCTTCATTGTGGGTTGTTCTTGTAGCTTTTTCATGTTTCGGTTGTTCTTCCTTTGCTTTCAGGGTCTCTTTTCTAAAAATTCCAGCAAGCACTCCTATACGAGGTTCTTGCTCAACGTCTCCTGAAAGGTGATTTTCTCAATCTCTTCGCATGGCTGCCCCCTTGCTTATTTTTTGTAGAATTTGGGCAGCTTCCGTGAGTGTTTTCTCCATGAGATCTCCTCCTGCACACATTTGTACAAATTGCATGCGTTCAGGGGTTAGGGAAAAATAGAAGGTATGCAAGAGTACATCACCGGAGAATCCTAGCTTGGGTCCTTGTTCGATCAATCCATTGAATCTATCCCAAGCTTGATCTATTCCTTCGTCTTCTCCTTGCGTAAAATTGATCACTTGCCTCCGAATGTATTGGATTTTGGTTATCAGAAAGAACCGTCCACAAAATTTCTTCATTAACTCATTCCAATTTCCTTTCACCTCGAAGGATGCAAGTGCGTACCATCTTTTTGCATCATCTGCAAGTAAGTATGGGAAACGATTCCATCTAAACCAAGCTAAAGGAACTCCATCTTGTGGTACTGTGTTGCATAGCATCGTGAACCACTTGACGTGTCTATATGGATTGTCCGTTTCTACCCCTCTAAATGGATTTGCTGCCGCCATCTTGATGATTTGAGGCTTGATCTCGTACTCGGTCGCTTCAAGTGTCATATCTGATTTTTGCATGTTGAAGTCCTTCGATTGCGGGCTTGCATAATCCCTTAGTGATTTTTCTCCTTCCTCCATGGGTTGAATGACAAGAGCCATCTAGACAACAAAAACAAGAACAAAAACAAAGATTTTTCTAGAGAAAAGTTTAGGTGTTAGTTACCAACAAAATTAATACAAAGTTAAACTTAGCAAACTAGCTTGTTCCCCAGCAACGATGCCAGAAAAGCTTGTTGACGGCCCTTAAGCTAGTCAATTCGTGAACCGCAAGCGCACGGATCGCTTGTAGCCTTTCCCTTTGAGTATTCCCCCAAGGTTTATCAATCCAAGGAACAAGGGATTACTATGCTTAACTAAGCACTAATAACGTTGGCTAGAAGGTTCTTTTATCAAGTGATGATATGTGAAAGTAGGAACAATCCTAACCATATCTACGTTAGATAAGCGATAGAGGTGTACACAAGATATGAAGAGCATTTGCCCATAGGGTCTAGGATCACTTCAAGATGTAATCGCCAAGCGAGAAAGAACCAATATAATATATCAATGGTAAAGGTGTGAACCAAGCTCAACACTTTCTCTCCCACATACTGTCACTATATGAGGGTACTCAACTATCGAACTATAGGAACACGAAGCATTGATGTAATCTAGGCATGCGAGGCAACGAGCGATGCCTACCCATAGCAATGCTGGCCATCTATTAAGATGAAAGGCACCATCAACTAAGAACATGATAGATTGATCTCACAAAAGGATTCAGCAATTACAAATCAAGATCTACTTACAACCCCATGGACAAACAAGGACTTTACCCCATGAAGATAGGCATGGCGTCGTGATTCATGGTGTGGAAGCCTCCGGGGAAGGTTGAACTCCTCACTGTCCTCCAACTTGCGGCAGCGCCCGGAAGATGGCTAGGGTTTCAGGTGACGCCTCCCTCTTGTGTTTCTCTCCAATGACGGCTTTCGATCTCTCCCAATCCTCTCTCCCTTCATGTGGTCGACCTTGGGGGAATTTATAGGGGTGTCTGGCGAATGGCGGCGGAGGAAATCCCTAGGGTTGACCTTTACTTTGTGGTGAAGAAAGGGGAGCGCGAGCGGGCCTAGGAATGGAAATAATGATATCTACTCAAATAGTCCTTCAGATGATGAGGACATCACTCCTTCATATGCACACAACACTCCTTCGATGGACATTCAAGGTCCAATCACTAGAGCTCGCACGTGACAATTGAATCTAGAGGTGAGCTCGTTCTTAAGCACTTTCTTTTATGAATTTGAGAATCGATTGCTACCTAATAATTACATTGTGATTAGGAACTAAGGAGAGGTCCAGGGGATGCATGAAGAGGAGCTTGGAGGCGTGGATGACCAGCAAGGGTCGACCAAGACATGTGGAGGCCCAATACAACTCGACTTCGAGTCCATCTCGGAGTCTAGAGCAGTCTATCTTAGATTGGACGCCCAGGCCGCATACGGAGTCCGAATTAGATATTCTATATATGGATGAAAAGATAATTTGATAAATCTTCCAATGGAACTGGTCCCACGTCCAAATTCCTTTGGAGTCAATGGGAATCATCGAAACAAGTGGACATCCAGGATCTGTTCCGGCGCTGCGTCGCTGTATTTTGGCCGTTGGACCGTGTATCATGTGAGAGCCCATTAGGGGTGCGTCCAGGGGGTCGACCATGACCCTAGACTCTATAATTCAGTAGCCATCAACCAAGTTAGGGTTTGGGGGTTTTGCTTAGATTGAATCTGTCAAGAACAGTGTCGCCGTTCATCGGTTTGTGGGACCCTAACTCGTGAGTTTAATCATACATCAGCAATTCGGTTGCATTCTTCTTGTTCTTGCTTGTGTTCTTCAATTCGTAGGCAAGGATTAGCCTTTTTGGCAAGGTTGACCGCTGGTCGATAACCTGAGGAGACGTGTGCTACGATTGCGGGGTTCAGGACGTGTTGTTCGGAAGCCGGATTGACGTGTGTCAAGTTTTCACCAAATCGAGAGTTACTAGAACCTTTCAGAAGTTCGGGAATCCTAGTTCACATCAAGTCATAATCAGAGCTTCAGATATACCATCAGGTTCACCCTTACCCTAGTTAGATTTATTTTCGCCTTCATCCTAGAGTCTACAGAAAAGCCACAAAAAAATTTTCCCCGTCCCAAACCGTGTTTAGCTTTTTGCATAATTCTCTTTCAGAGTCCGTAGTGTTGAGTTTGTGTCCTAGTTTGTGTCTTTGTTGCCGGTTTAGTTCATGTTTTAGTTCAGTTGTGTAATCCCATATTCCGCTGCCATCATTCCACAATTTTTTCCCCACCCGATTCGCATCTGACTCCAATTCGACCATCACAAAGCCTAATTCAGATGGTCCTTCTTGCAATGGACATAACTTTTCACTCAAAACTCCGATTGAGGCGTACTTTTTTTTTCCCAAAAGCTCTCAAAATTTTGCACATATGATTCACTAGCTTTGCCAGTCACACTGATTTCAAAAAATTCAAAAAAAATCAGGAAGAGAGTCGATTCAAGCTCCGAAGTTCTAGCACCAGTTTTTGAGAAGGCTCATGATTTTCTATAGATCACATCTTACATCGGTTTGAGCTGATACATGGTGGTGTTCCTATTCTTGTGCCCCTGGCTGAGAAAAAATATCAAAAAAGGAAAAAGAAAAAAATTCTGATTTCTACAAGTGCCAAAAGACGAAATAGCAGGAGGCCTAGAGAGGATACACTTGCTGTTTTGGTGTGTGCTGTTAGATATTTGCTGATATGTCATTGTTGTTCATCATAATCATCCTTGTTCCTTTCTTGTTGACACTACTGTTCTTAGAACATGAGTAGACCAGCAACTAAGGACAAGTAGCTTTGGACATTTATTCAGCATTACTATCTATTATTGAATTGTGTTCCACTCATATATTTGGCCTTCCTATAGCTCCACATACTACTTCTGGACAGCAGGTTTTTGACCCTTGCAATCACAGACTACGCCTTCCATGCTTTGGAGTCATATGTTTGTGCTGAAAATAAAATGTTTATTTCAATTACTTGTGCAAATTATAAACAAAAATTACTATCTTCTTTAAATACATTAGGTTATATTGAATTTGATATTCTAGGTAATCTAAATTGTTTGAAGGAGAGACTTTTTGCTCATTGTGAGTTGCCATGCTTCACTAGGAATACATATCATTTTATTGGACAATATAATTATAAAAGAGAATATATGGTGCATCGAGTTTACATTTGTTCAAGTCTGAAATATTCTTTGGTTGGAGAACAATGTGATCAATTAGAGGGCTGCAATAACACTAATCGTGTCAAATCTAGTTCCTCTTGTTTTGTTTTTAAAAAAATAGGTTAAATTCCAAGAAGGGGAGCATTATAGGATAGTACCTACAACATCTTGTACAACTACGATCAAACCGAGGACGGTTTGCTTTCAAGAAGGGGAGAATGCTAAGGACATGACATGCTTAGATATGACTATTCAAGCACCATTGATGCAGAGGATGTCTTTTCATAAAGAAGGTGAGGATGATGGGGACATGGCGCTCTTGCAAACAACCATTCGTTGCAAAGATAAGGTGAGCTTGTTCCTATATATTCTTTTTAATTATTTTGAGAATAAATTACTACCTAAATATATTATTATAATTAGAAATCATGGAGATGATGAGAAAATAAATGAAGAAAGACATGGAGGTGAAAAGGACCAGCATTGGGCGTGCAAGTCAAGTTGGAGGCCCAAATCAAGTTGACTTCGAGTCCATCTCGGAGTCCAAAAATAGTCTGCGGTAAAACAGACGCCCAGGCCGCGTACGGGCTCAGATTTGGATGTTCTTTACATGGATGGGAAAGGAATTTTATAGAGCTTCTAATGGCCCCATTCTCACATGAAAATTCATTTGGAGTTATCAGGAATTGTCAAAACAAGTTGACATCCAGAATCTGTCTCGGTGCTGCGTCACCGCATTTTGGCCTTTGGGCCATGTATCGTGTTGGAGCCCATTAGGGTTGCATCCAGAGGGTCTTCCATGACCCTAGACTCCATAAATCAGTAGCCACCATCCAAGTTATAGTTTGGGTTTTGCTTAGATTGAATCTGTCAAGGACAGTGTGTCGCCGTTCATCGGTTTGTGAAACCCCACATTCGAGTGCTTAATCCAAGGTCTTCTGCAATTGAGTTGTGTTCTTCCTTGCCCTTGCTTGTGTTTTTGATTCGCAAGCAGGGGATAGCCTTCTTGGCGAGGTCAATCAGGCTGCGCACGGTTGATAACTTGAGGAGAAGTGGTGCTGCGATTGCGGGGTTCGGGTCGTGCCGCATACAAAGTCTGAATTCGACGTTCTATATATGGATGGAAAGATAATTTGATAGAGCTTCCAATGGAACTGGTCCCACCCATATAGAGTCAATTGGAATTGTCAAAAAAGTGGACATCTAGGATCTGTTCCAGCACTGTGTCGCTGTATTTTGGCCTTTGGGCTGTGTATCATGTGAGAACCCATTAGGGGTGCGTCCAGGGGGTCGACCATGACCCTAGACTCTATAATTCGGTAGCCATCACCCAAGTAAGGGTTTGGGGGTTTTGCTTAGATTGAATCTGTCAAGAACAGTGTTATCGTTCATCAGTTTGTGAGACCCCAACTCGTGAGTTTAATCATACATCAGCAATTCGGTTGCATTCTTTTTGTTCTTGCTTGTGTTCTTCGATTCGCAGGCATGGATTAGCCTTCTTGGCGAGGTCGACCGCTGGTCGATAACCTGAGGAGACGTGGTGCTGCAATTGCGGGGTTCAGGACATGTTGTTCATGAAGCCGGATCGACGTGTGTCAAGTTCCCACCAAATCGAGAGTTACCAGAACCTTTCAGAAGATCGGGGACCCTAGTTTACATCAAGTGGTTTCAGAGCCCAAATGATAAATCCAGCCTAGCTAGGATTGGCCCAGGCCCAATAAATTAAGGTTGTCCAGGACCCCAGTAGTTCTTAGGCACACCCACTCGGGGAAAGGCCCAATCTCCCTAAAAGACTAGTCCAATAGGGAAAGGGTGGCCCTCTCTTTTAAGGTGGCTTCCTCCTCCCAAGCTAAGCAAGGTGGGATTATTCAGAGGCTCACACGGTCGCCGCCCGACTACAACTGGACCACTTGGCCCCTTGTTGCGTCTTTGCCAGCGGTTAATAGTGGAGGATGTCCTCATCATTCCTACCCCCTTAAACAAGGGCCCAGCTCTGATACCACTTGATGTGAACTAGGGTTCCCGATCTTCTGAAAGGTTCTAGTAACTCTCGATTTGGTGGAAACTTGACACACGTCGATCCGGCTTCTGAACAACACGTCCTAAACCCCGCAATTGCAGCACCACATCTCCTCAGGTTATTGACCAGTGGTCGACCTCACCAAGAAGGCTAATTTTTGCCTGCAAATCGAAGAACACAAGCAAGAACAAGAAGAATACAACTGAATTGCTGATGTATGATTAAATTCACGAGTTGAAGTCTCACAAACCGATGAACGACGACACTGTTCTTGACAGATTCAATCTAAGCAAAACCCCCAAACCCTAACTTGGGTGACGGCTACTGAATTATAGAGTCTAGGGTCATGGTCGACCCCCTGGACGCACCCCTAATGGGCTCTCACATGATACATGGCCCAAAGGCCAAAATACAGCGATGCGGTGTCGGAATAGATCCTGGACATCCAATTGTTTCGATGATTCCCATTGACTCCCAAGGAATTTGATGTGAGAAAAGTTCCATTGGAAGCTCTATCAAATTATCTTTCCATTCATATATAGAACGTCGAATTTGGACTCTATATGTGGCCTGGGCGTCCAATCTAAGATAGACTGCTCCTGGACTCCGAGATGGACTCGAAGTCGAGTTGTATTGGGCTTCCACACGTCTTGGTCGACCCTTGCTGGTTATCCACACCTCCAAGCTCCTCTCCATGCATTCCCTGGTCCTCTCCTTGGTTCCTAATCACAATATAATCAATAGGTAGCAATTGATTCTCAAGTTCATAAAATAAAGTGCTTAGGAATGAGCTCACCTCTGGATTGAATTGTCGCGCGCGAGCTCCTTGAATGTCCATCGAAGGAGTGTTGTGCGCATCCGAAGGAGTGATGTCCTCATCATCAGGTATTTGTTGTCCACTAACTTTTTACAGGGATGAAGTGATGACTAAAGGATGGTGAGTATAACTCCAACATCCGAGACCCTTAGTCACATTGAAGAAATTTACACACTGAAGCAAGATGAAGAATGGAGAAATCTTCTGGCACCCTGAAGCTTAAAACTCGCATTCACCTACAAGATTTCAGTTTGGGGGAGATTCGCTAGGGAAGTATCCAGAATATTGCGTGCATTTATTCTCCTTTAATCTCCCTGCTAAGTTACCTTGCAAGATTTGTTTGCCATGAAAAATAAAATCCATAAAAATTTGCATAACATAAAAGCACTACAATTATTTAAATTTCAATAAAGATCAGACTCCCTGGTTCGTAAGTCCAGTAGATTTATTGTTTCATTTCCACCCTATTCTGAATAAATACAGGTACAAGATCAAGTGTGGCGGTCTCTCAAGCTTCTTCACATTCACACATTCGAGACCACCCACAACTACGACGCACAACGTCGCCTGGACCGACATGAAAAGATCACGACGGTCGGGCACCAGAGAGATTCAAATGAATTCCTTGTCAACTAAAGGTCCTCTGGTACACCACATCTCCCATTTTGTCCAATGCGATGGTCTGCATGTCAATCCTTGACTTTCTCTCATTCATGAGTTTAAAATAATCTTGAGATGATCAATAAAGTTAAACTCAAATTAACTTGATGCTCCTTTGGCTTATATGTTCATCATTGATTGGCTTGCGTATTCTTTATTCCTTGCACATTTGCCTATTGCTTGTGCACATGTATCATTAGGAAAGCATGCTATCTAAATGGTTGATGAATGAGATATGGTACGATAAGAATATCTTGCTCTTTCTGTATAAAGTACTTGGGATTTTTTTGCAAATTTTAAAACTAATAACCTTACAAAGCTCCTCAAGTGATGGCTTATTCCTACCAAAGCCATATGTTGCTCACATTGAAAACCTTATACATATGTTGGTTGTTATTGCATTGAGCTTTGTCAAATTGTTGTGACCCTTGTAAGATGCTCTTTATGCTTTCTTGATTAAGATCACGTACACTCCACATACACATGCTAACTTCTACACTGGAAGTTAGTAACATCCATTCATCCACCAAATAAATGTTCCATATGTTTTATGAATCTCTCTCCAAATATCCTTTGCAAAAGAGACATGGGCTATAGAAAAAATTTTGGATACATGAAGGTCCAAAAAATGAACAAAAATATACATGCTCATAAAAGAATTGGGCATGAAAAAAGAAGAAAAGAGAAAAAAAATAGATAGCTATGTTCTCAAAATAAATTCAAAGGAGAGAGATCATAAAAAAGGAGTTCTCACACACCTTCCCTTCCCCTTCACTACACACATGCACATCTTGATCAGATTGTATGACTTGTTTTCTTCTTGGATCCAGTTTTTGACTTTGAAATATATTTGATACAAGTATGCTTTATCTTTACTCCTACCTTGAGCTCCACATAAGTCTTTTAGAAGTAGGATGAAGAAAGGCAAAGAAATGCCTTGGTGAGGAATCATACACATTGACTGATATGAGAGAATAGATTGAGGAGCTAGGTAAGTTTATGTTTTTGAAAATTTATCAAAAACCCAAGTTACTTACAAGAAGAGTTGAGATGAATCGAATCAAGGCCATTCCATTTCTCATCAATTCAAGATGACGTGATAGACACTTCGAAATTTACAAGTACAGATATGTCCTGGAATAATTTATATGCTAGCTTCATATCAGGAGGAGTCATGTTGTTCCACCTTAGTCACTAAACTTTACTCGAGGACGAGTAAAGGCTAAGTGTGCGAGAGCTTGTTGACGGCCCTTAAGTACCAGTTTTGATCGTCAATTCCTGCAAAAAAATACATCAAATATAAACACCAAACATAGTGATAAGGGTTTTTACTAATGATTTCCACGAGCATTGGTGTTTTAACTTGTCTTGCAGGAAATGCCCCAAATGGCACTAAGAAATTGAAATAGAACCAAATATATCATCATCAAAAATTGTCTCAAATGTCAAGTTGGAGTACCCAATTGCGAAGAGCTCGTCGAGACGATGGAAATGAATATATTATTTATATTTTTTACAGCTCAGGAGAAAAGGTTATGAAGATGACAATGTATTATGAGGTGCTGACGTCAGCAAGACGTCAGCACCCTGTCAGCGAATCAGTAGACCACGCCAGGCGGGGCCCACACGCCAGCCCGCGTCAACCGCGCACGCGAGAGCGTGGCTAGGCAGGGGCCCAGCAGCAGGTGGGCCGCGACCCAATGGCCGACGCGCGAGGCGTCGGGGTGCTCCGCGTGGGAGCAGGAGCCGGGGCGAGCACGTGGCGCGCTGCGCCGGATGAGGACGACCACAAGTGCGCTCGCCCGTGCGGGCCGGAGGGGCCACGTGTCACTATGCGACAGGACAACGGGCGGCCAGGCAGGGTTCATCCCCCGGTTTTGCTCTAGGTTGGCCGGTTCCTAGGATTTTTTCTCAGTTTTCTCCCCACCGACGTACACAGGAGAGAGGGAGGCACGATTTTAGGTGGTTTTCCTCCGGTTCACGAACCTTGGGTCCGGTTCTTGACCAGTTCTACGCATTTCTTTGATCCCACTGCCTCCAGGCAGGCCCCGTGGTTCACAAGTTTTGCCCGCAACCGACCCTTCCATAGTCGGTTATAGGGACTGATGGAGGCAAGGGAGCACTTGGAGGGGAATATTCTCCTAGAATCTTTGAAGCATCTCCACACTCCCAAGGCATCTCTTCCACTATAAATGGAGAACTCCACTCCCTCATTCAACACACAGAGAAGCAAGAGCTCAAAGGCAAAGCCAGATCCAATCTAGTGCTTAGAGTAGAGGTGAGGGGCGAAGCGAGTGTCTGGGAGAAGCTAGAGATGTCGGCTTCCTCTCTTCTTCTTGTACCTCGGCGGGTGCGGCTCTCTTTGAGTACATCCAGGTCTGCTTAGGTAATTCTAAAATTACTATTATTGAATAAAGTTCAATTTTATTATATTTAGCTTGTGGGCTCCTTGCTGTGATAAGTGTCCTAGTCCTCATGAAGCTAGGATAGTGTTCAATAGAATATACGTGGTGTCTAGTCTTGTGAATACCATGGAGTGCGCCTAGTGCCACGGATTTGTAGTGGTAGCCCCAGGTAGTGACAGCCTGACGGCCTTCGTACTCCACCACGTGAGCAGCACTAGAGAACAGTAGGACCATTGCTTGCTTGCCTAGTCCCATTCTCATCCCTTTCTGAGGCTAGGACAGTTGAGTGTCCCGAAGCAAGCACAATAGTACAAGTCTGATCTATCCTTTTGCTATCCAGAACCCTAAGCTACCCTGTCTATCCTCTACACTTGTGTTTCTTCTCATGTCCTTGGTTGTTCTTAATTCTTTACTAGTACACACATGTTCCCTGTGGATGCGATATCCTGGAATACTCTAGGGTGAAAACTACATTGGTATCCGTACGCTTGCGGATTCATCTGTGGTTGTATAAAATGCCAACACATGTATGTAATGTTGTCGAGTTGTTGTTTCATCTGCTGCTACCACGCCCCTGTCTCCTGGACATGTGCAGTAAGTGTGTTTTGGATCTCACCTATCCGAACATCGACCTCATCTATCTGGCACGTGAGGTCCGCGATGTCGCGGGAGCCTGACGACAAGTAGGAGCGATGCCCTCCGGAGAATGGTGGCGGCCCACTGGAGCTAGAAGTAGAGGGAACGACAAAGTTGTCATGCTCCCAGTCAGCGCTGCTTGCGCTGTGCCAGCCTGACCCTCCAGCCTCATAGAGGTGCGGGGGCTGATCCCAGCTAGACTGATACCCAGGAATGTACCCCGGAATCTGTCCCGCCGAAATCCACCCTGCCTGGTATATCTACTGAGCGATGTGCTGGGAGTGCGGTGGCTGGTAATCTACTGAGCGATGTGCTGGGAGTGCGGTGGCTGGTACTGAGGTGGTAGATACAATGGTGGTGTAGCTGCTGGTGGGTGAGAGGATGATGCCTCCCGTTGAGAACATGACAACCATGGATATGGAGATAATTGTTTGTTTTGGAGGAGTCCAAAATGTATGTCCAAGTTAAGAAGGCCTAAAGTTGATTCGGTTCGAGTCCCCAAGGTGAAGGCCCAAAACAACTCAAGTTCGAGTCCACCTCGGAGTCCAGGAGCAGCCTGCACTAAAATCGACGCCCAGGTCATACATGGAGTCCGTTATAGACGTTCTTTATATGGATGGAAAGATAATTTCATAGAGCTTCCAATGGGAGTGGTCCCACATAAAAATTCCATCTCAGTCAAAGAGAATCGTCGAAATAATTAGACGTACAGAATCTGTCAGGGCGCTACGCCACCGTCTTTTGGGCCATTGGTCCGTGTATCGTGTTGGAGCCTATAGGGGCGAGTCCAGGGGGGTCATGCACAACCTAACCCTCATATATTCAGTAGCCACCACCACATTAGGGTTTGGGTTTTGTTTAGTCAAGTTTTCAAAGTCGAAACTGTGATAGATTCACTGTAACTGTGGTGACAAGTCCGTTTACAGTGATCCAGGGCCCCCGTTCTTGTTCTACAACCCTATGGCGATTAGTCCTTTATTGATCAGAGCTCGAACATCATATTTTTTGCTTCATACAGATCTGCAATTTTAGATTGCGTGTTTCACTTTCTTGCTTGTGTTCTTCGATTCGCTTGCAGGGAAAGCCTTCTCGGCGAGGTCAATCAAGTTGTGCATGGTTGATAACCAACAGAGCAGTGGTGTAATAGTTGTAGGGTTCAAATCATGTCTGATTTGAAGCCGGATCGCCAACGTCGAGTCTCCACCAATCAAATTTATCCTCTACCTCTCGGAAGATCGGCCAGCCCCTTATCACCTCCTGCCGTGATCGGCTCCGTGTTAACCTGCTCCTGCTCCTGCGTGGTTCCTCTTGTTGGGAAAGAGGGATGGTTAGCTCTCGACACTTATACAAGTGAAGATCCACGTTAGGTAACCGGATTTCATTTATATAGCCGGGGAAGAAGAAAATAAGGTCCTGGTGTGCATCATGCTTCAGAGTGTGTCCTTGCACCAGATATGCTTCGTTGATGAAGACTCAGGGAATGGGGATATACGAGATGTTGAAATCATCTAGTACCCCGAGTTTTGAAGCAATTATAGTGATCAAGGACATGCAGTCGATAGGACCAGACATCTTAAAATTTTCTAACCATTGAGTAATCATAGGCTGAACAGGAGATACACGAATTTTCTTAACCATGGCATATAAAAGCTTAAGCTCATCATTATGCACAGGCCTAACATCATCTCTAGGAAAAAGAAATAGCAAGCAACTTATGAATAAGCCTCAAAGTTGGATTATGGATATCATTGCAGTGAGGCATAAATTTACCAACCACAGATTGACCCGAGATGCTCTCCCAAAAAGTATGGCGGTTAAATCCACGAAGAGCATGCTCAAACTCAATCGCACACCTCTTATGAAAATCAAGAAGAAGACTTAAATTCTTCCAAGTGAGATGGAATTCCTTCTCGAAGAATCAGAAAGAAATTCCATCATCTACTTCATGCGAGGTGCAAAGGAACTAGATGGTGAGGAGGCGCGAACCTTCCTCCGAGATAGGCACGAAAGAATCCCATCCAATAGCACGCCAAATGGTGGCAAAATCGATATCCTTACCTGTGCGCTCCAAGAGGTCGTGCTCGGGCATGACAAGAGCCTACGAATATGACTATGCCCTATGGTATGGAGAGTAGGCGGCAGGTGGTGAAACCCTGTCTGTCCCTTGTATTCCTCCACGTTCGGGTATAGTGTAGGAGGTATGTAAAGCCTTATCGTTACTGCCAGACCAGTGCGGTTTGGTCTCCCCATTGTGTGCCTGGATGCTTAGAACTAAATCATTTGCATATCTTGTATAACCTGTGATGCCTTATGTAAAGCCACAGGATTCTTTTGCCTTGCTCCATCTAACCTTAGGACTTATTCTTTATTCTTGAGATTGGCTTCTTAGATGAGGTGTCGCATTACCTCATCATTATCATTTACCCTTTTATGACTTTGTCCTGAACTTATATCATAACATCTTAAGTATGATCATCTTGTAAACACTTTGACACCGAATGCCATACTCATGGGTGAATCGGTACAACGGTATTTCCGTGCACTTGCGGAAACATAACGTAATGAGATATCCGAGTCATTTGTAAGCAGTGTTGCCGGGCTTAACAAACTCGGTGGCGACGTTAAGAAATGCCAACAACCACGCTCACCACAATTGAAGCATGTCATATACTTGAGTGACTTCTTCTTGTCATTTGTGGGACTTCTTCTTCTTGTAGGCAAAATTGACTCCTTTCTTGTTGAGCTTCTTGAGCATCTTGTTTGTTCTCTTCATGAGGAGTGCAAGATCAACATCATCATCACTTGAGTCTTTCTTGATAGCCACCTTCTTGTCTTTGCTTACCTTGAATGCAATATCTTTCTTGGAGGAGGAGGTGCTTTCTTCTTGGCAAATACCCATATACATCTCATGGCCAGTGACTTTGCCTAGAACTTGAGCAATGGTGACAATGTTGAGATCAACTTGATGGAAGTATGTGACAATATTGGAGTACTTCTCTCTTGGTAGAATGCCAAGAATTCTTCTTATGATATCAACATCTTCCATCTTGGCAATTCCAAGATCATTCAATTGCTCTACAAGAACACCAAAATGTGAGTACATTTGATTAGCATTTTCATGAGGAAGCATTTTGAAAGCATTGATTCTATCCATGGTAACTTTATAACGCTCCTCACGCTCACCCTTAGAACCGGCGTGCATGTCGCCCAACTTTTCCCAAAGCTCATGCGCATATTTGCTACTTCGCACATGATTAAACACATCCTTACTTATGCCATGAAAAAGAATATTGCAAGCTTTGGCATTTCACTTGGAAGCGTTGGACTCCTCGGGTGGGAGAGAGTTGGGATCCTTAAGTTTGGGATAACCATGCACAACAGCATTATAGATACTCGGTTCGATGGCCTCTAGGTAAGCCTCCGTACGAATCTTCCAATAGGAAAAATCATCGCCTTAAACAAGGGAGGGGGACCATCCCCGATAGACACCTTACTCTAGGTGGTGAAGCCTAATCTAATGAGCACGAGGATCTGATACCAATTGAAAGGATCAAGATACCTAAGAGAGGGGTGAATTAAGCTTCTAACTAACTTTTACGGAATTAAACATCTAAACAAGCCTAATCACCTCATGTGTCTATCCCTAGCTAGTGTGACTATCTAGATGGTAAAAGGAGTTTTGCAACCTAGTTCCAATCCTAGTCTATTGTAAAGAGAGGGATAGAAGGCCGGATTTTTTTCCGAGGTATCAAAGAGTTAGCACTCTCCTCTAGTCCTCATTGGAACAACCAACACGAGGGTATTGCTCCCCCTTGATCCAACACGAGGATCAAGTGCTCTCTAGTGGATGTTGCTTGTCCCCTCCGGAACGACGCACTCCAACGCCATGAACACCTTCTTGGGCCTCTCACAAGATGCCTCCTTGAGAGATCACCAAGAACACCACCACCAAGTCGTCTAGGTGATGCCAATCACCAAGAGTAACAAGCAATAGCTTCACTTGACATGCATAGGACCAAGAGACAAAGGTGGATGCACACTTGCTACTCTCTAAGCACTAATGATGTCTTTAATCTTCAAAATCAAGAACTCCACAATCACTACTAATGCTTTACTTGCTCTTGGCTCTCAAATATTGCTATGAACTTCACCAGGTCGCACGAGAGCTCAATTGAACCAATACACCAAGTATATATAGGCCAAGGCAAGCAACTAGCTGTTGGGCCTCAGTTGCTGCTAAAATTGTGAGGACCGGCTATTGCAGTGGTGCCCAAGTACCAGCACCGCAACAGTCGGTGCCTATCTTTTCATCTAATCCCAATAGTTAGTGACACATTTACCGACTGTTGCGGTGGGTGAAAAACACATCTGCACCGCAACAGTCTGTCAAACCAGTACTGAACCAGACTTGACCCCAGCAGGACCGACTGTTGCGGTGGGGCTCAGCTGAGCACCACAACAGTCAATGGGGCATAGTCCCCGGGGGCCTCTCGGCCAAGGCAGGACCGACTAATACGGTGACCATACTGGTCACCACCACAATAGTCGGTGGCTTCGACTTTTTCACTTCTAAGTTATGAAACTCGTCCATTTCAAATTTCTTTGAGTTTCTAACTTCTTTCTTAACTTCCTTGGCTTCATCTGAGCTACCTAGTGCTAGAACTTCACAAGCATGCACCACACCTAGACTCTAGGCTCATGTAGGTCAAGCTACAACTCTTGCCCCCTTTATAGTATGACCAAAAGAAAAACAAAATCCTAACTAATCCAGGTGCCTCTCAACTCCAACCGGCAGTAGGAACTAGCTTGTTCTTATGCTTCTCACATATCCTTTGATCCGAAATGTGTAAATCATACGATTGGGGCCAAGAATACCATGAAACCCATCATTGCACTAGCTTAATTTGAATGCTAGCAAAACACACATTAGTCGCAATGATAATGTTGTCATTAATCTCCAAAATCAAATTAGAGTCCTAGATGCACCTTCAATTATAATGCTTAAAGACCAACTTGTTATTGACTAGATCAAAGTTAGGGAGAAAGACAGGTACCAATTGTGTCGGAGTTATCGTCCGGCAGTCCACCCGGGGGTACCCAGATGGTTGATTTGTAGGCAAAGGGCAATCGCGGGACTAGGGAGCTCGAGGTAACACAGGGACACAGGGATTATACAGGTTCGGGCTACCCGGAGGTATAATACCCTACGTCCTGTGCTCTGGGTCTTGTATTGATCTGCTCGGCGAGTTCCGGGGAACAACGGTGGGCTCTTGGTTACAATGCGTGGAGGTGAGAATGAATGGGTTTTTGATGGGAGGAGTTGAGATGTCTCAGAGGGTCAACCTAGGCCGCCTTATATAGGCCTACGACCTAGGGTTTACAAGTTGGTTTCCTAATTGTATCCGGCTACAACAAGGATACCCGTTATCCGTAGTCGTAGCGCCTAGTCCCCGAGCGTCGGGGCCGGCCGAGTCGCGGAGACCCGTTATCCATAGTCGTAGCACCTAGTCCCCGAGCGTGGGGGCTGGCCGAGTCACGGAGACTCGCCGTCTGGAGTCGTAGTGCTCAGTCCCCGAGCATGGGGGCTGGCCGAGTCACGGAGACTCGCCGTCTGGAGTCGTAGTGCCCAGTCCCCGAGCGTGGGGGCTGGCCGAGTCACGGAGACTCGCTGTCTGGAGTCGTAGTGCTCAGTCCCCGAGCGTGGGGGCTGGCCGAGTCACGGAGACTCGCTGTCTGGAGTCGTAGTGCTCAGTCCCCGAGCGTGGGGCTGGCCGAGTCATGGAGACTCGCCGTCTGGAGTCGTAGTGCTCAGTCCCCGAGCGTGGGGGCCGGCCGAGTCACGGGGACCCGCCGTACGAAGTCGCCGAGTTGCCTCCCGTCCCGAGCCAAAGAGGTCGGCTGGACGACAGGAAGCACGCCGAGTCGTCGTCTTGGGCGTCCAGCCCCCGAGCCTGGGAGCCGAGCAAGCCGCCGAGTCGCCTCCCGCACCCAGTCCCCGAGCTGGGAGGTCGGTCGGGTGGTAGGAGACACGCCGAGTCGTCGGCCCGCGCCAGCCCCGAACTTGGGAGCTGACCGAGTCGGTCGAAGTACACCAAATAATGCCTGAGCTGTATGAAGACAGTGCAAATATTATGTAGCATAATATTCAATAATCTGAAAGATAAACAATGTTTGTCGTAAGGTCGTAACAGAAACAGGTCTGTGAATGCATTGTGCATATGTGTAAAACCCCTTCCCCCTGGCAAAAACACCGAGTAGGACGCCGTGCGGCCCTTGCCTTGTGTCGCTAAGCACCTTTTTTGACCCTCTGACCACTGCTCACGGAGAGGACGGCTTACCCTGCTACACTGCTCAGCAGGGAGGCTTAGGTATAGAGGGCGCGCGGGTTGAGCACGGAGCTCAGGGTTTCACGATTGGGGACTTGAACCGCACGGGTTAACCCAGGGATTACTAGAGAGACATAGGGTCGGGCAAGGACTCGGAAGTCAGAGTCGGCAGGGACTCTCCCGAGCGCTAGAGCAGCGCGCCGTGAGGTGCAGTCTGGACAGACCAGACTGTATAAGTAGTCGAGCGTGACCAAAGTGGTCGGCGGAAGCCACGGAGGCACATGGGCGATATCCGAAAAGATAAAGAAATTAAATAACTGAAGCATGACTTAGCTTGATTTATGCTGGGTGAATCCGATTCATGCGTGCATGCGTATGCATCTGAATTCTTGCTAATTCGCGGCGGTCTGACTCATGGATGCATCAACTGTGATCAGGACCCACGAGGCCGTCGGCGTGGCGCCCGAGGCCGATGCTCTCTCCGCCCGCCGTCATGCACTGTCATGTCGTGGATGTCGACGACGATTCGGAAGATGGATGGTCATGGCTGGATGTCGCCGCAGAGGGACAAGATGGTTCCGCCAGTGTCATTGCCGTGCACCAGTGCTCGGCCGTCCGCACGTACCCATGCATATGAGTATTGGTATTTCTTAGCATCACCACTTTAGAGTAGTGATGGTACTAGAGATACTTCATCGTAAATTTAGACGTTACAGATATTCTGCAAGCGCACAGAAGTACGTTGTAGCATTTCACCCGGGAGTATTCCAGAGTATCATTATTTGTTTATCTGCAGGGAAAGCGTTTAGTTAAGAGAGAGATGTCATCCCATGTAATTACTAACAACAGCATTAATATACCATAATCTAAATAGGGGTAAAGAATATAGAAATGAATGGGTAGAGTGACACACAGAAGTTCATTGCTCATCATTATGGTAGTCTTAGTTAGTAATAATACATTAGTGAAGATCACCAAGGTTTCATTAGCATCATACGAATGTGACTAGTTATACTACAATACCCTATACAAGCTCATTCAATGATCATAAGCAAGAGGACATATCGAGGTATCCAGTGGTTCCCTCATCAAGGGACGACAGTAGGACGTCTTATCATAAAGGCCTAATACCCACTCCCGTACGTGGAGGATTACAAAGGACGGATAGGGCTGTCACCACCTGCCGCCTACCTCTACTAATCCGTGGGGCAGCGGTACCCTCAACAGTATACTGTATCCCAAACACCATGTTTGCAATACAAGATACAACTCTATCTATCACGTTAATAAATAGAGCAACCAAGAGGCACATTGAGCCAATGACATTGCATACATTCACTTGATTGAGGTGCAAGACATAAGTAGTATATACTGAACAAGTATAGCATAGCTGAGGCACATGACATAAGTATGAAGGTATTTCCATTAAGATCAGAGTACAAGAAGTAAGTAAGAGAATACAAGAGATAAACTCTAGAACTTACCAAGACTCCTTCAGAAGCGCTTCAGCAGATCTAACACTATGACTATCACTACTAAGACTAAGACTAAGCTTGTAGCAAAGAGAGCTCTTCTTCTGGTGTGTGTTGAGTACGGTGCCCCCTTGCAGGTATTTATAGCATCACAAGGACGGTTGGAGACGGCCAGAGGCGGTTGAGGCCGGTTGGAGGTGGGCCTAGGTCGGCCGACGTCCAAGGATCGGCCGACCCTTGGATCCACCGTCTTCAACTCTCCACGGCGCAGATGTCTTCTCCATGGCGGTTTACAGCTTCAAGTCAAAGGAGGGCCGAGTCGGGCGCACGGGAGGATCGGCCGACCTGGCCAGGTCGGCCGACTTCCCATAACCGCCATTAGGGCCCACCTTCCTCTGGGAGGCTTACAGGTGGGTCCTAAGGTCGGTTCCAGCTGGGTATCGACGGTTTGGGTACATTTGTCTCTGGTTGTGGGCCCTTCAATCCATGTGATGGACATGTGGCTCATCCTCCACCCTTGGCTTCCACCGACCATGAATCAACGCTCAAGATCCTTACATTGTGTGCTTCTTGACCTGTGTTAAGTTTGGGCTCGATTGTGCCCAATTTCGTCCATCTTTTGCACTATAGTCCCTGTACTCAAATATATTCTAGATATGCATGGTATACCATTATTTGAATACTAATGTCTAAGTTATGCCTTGATCTTTATTGGTTTCTGAGCCTATTGACGGTCGGATTTTCTGTTACAAGGACCGTCAACAACGAGCAAGAGATAGAAAAGAGATTAGAAAACAATTAAGGGCTTCATGCATGCACGTACAGGGAACGACAAAACGAGAAAAAAGTAGATTAGAAAACTAAGGGCATGCTCATCCTGTTGATAGATTCGGTGGTGCAGCAGCTTTTGCAGTTGGGTTTTTGGCCGGTGATTTTCGGTGTCCGACTCGGTCGAGACGGCGACGTAGACGTGGGCGGTGTTTCGCCGAGTCCAACTCCTTTGCTACGCCCGGGTAACTCGCCCGTGAGGGTGTGCCGCCAGCACAAGCATGTCCCTAGCGGCGGCCGCCACGCGGTGACGATCGACGGACGGAGTACGGTGTATGACCACACAGTAGATGTATCGCCGCCCCTCACTCGATCTTATTGCATGCGCAGCACCAGTTGATGCCGCCGCCACCGCCGCCATGCCTGCTAATGTCTAAGTTATGCCTTGATCTTTATTGGTTTCTGATCCTATTGATGGTCGGATTTTCTGTTATAAGGACCGTCAACAACTCCCCCAAGCTTAACCCTTGCTCGTCCCGAGCAAAGATTAGAACTTTTAGGCTCAGTGGATCAGGAGTTGCTTCCTCATTACTCCTCAAAAGTACCAGTGGTTCAACAAGATATTCTACCAAAAATTGAATAAGTTGGTAAAATAAACTTCCCTCATTACCTTGGCCTTTTATGGGGCTTGTAGCTTCTCCTGGTCTTGGGCGGTTGATGGCTAGAATGACTTAGACTAAGCACCTTGCCTTCTACCTAGCTAGACAATCAAACCGGAGGTTTTGGAAGTTTTTCAATTAAAAGCAGAGTTCCTTAGGTGGTACTCTCAAGTCACTCATGGTGTGTTTCCTTGCCAAAAACCTCTCTCAACTCTCATGTCACTCTTTGAAGTGGAGCTTATGCTAGGAGAGCTTTATAGCACACTTGTAATGCACATATTGTAAAGTCAAAATCAGGATTCGAAGAGAAATAAGTCATACTCTTAAACCAAGATGTGCACGTGTGTGAATGGCATGGTAAATGATAGCTCTTTTTTGCAGGTGCCTCTTCCCCTTAAAGAGTTGCTTTTTAGAGGCATGGCTTTATTTTTGAATCAAGAGCTTCATTTGCTCTTTCTCTCTTTTTTTTTATAATCAGCCTATGCCTCTCTTTGTAAAAAGATGGGGAAAACAGCACCTTACATTATGTAGAGCTTTTATTTGGTGGAATGATATGTGTCATGTGTACTTCCAGTGTAGAAGTATAACATGTATATGGTGGCGTGTACGTGATCTTGGCTTTAAAAGCATNACCTGTTTTACCTTCTTATGGCGGTCGACAGCTTGCTCCGGTGTTTTCTTTGTCTATGCTTTTGCACCTCGTGTAGACTTCTTATTGTGCTTTGCATAATACCGGATAGGGAAATCCTTTTCCCAGAACTTCTCCATAAACTTATCACAATGTATTAGCCAGCTTTCCTCTCTAGCCAGATTTTCTGCCGAAGGCGATGTCCATTCTACTATGAAATCAGCCAAGACTTGTGATTTGACTGATGTTCTTCGTTTGAAATCAACAACATATTTTGAGAGCTCTGCGGCCCATTTACGTATCCTTACCGAAGCTTCTTTGTTGCTCAAGAGCTCTTTTATTGGTTGATCAGTGAGCACCGAAGCTTCTTTGTTGCTCAAGAGCTCTTTTATTGGTTGATCAGTGAGCACCCTGATATTGTGCCCCTCGAAATAATGTCTTAGCTTCCTTGATGACATCAGCACGGCATAAATCATTTTCTCTATTTCTGTGTAAAACAGCTTCAACCCGGCCAATGAGACATAATATTCTGGCTGCTGTGCTCTTTTGCCATCTATCAGCTTCTCCGCAATGAGTGCAGCGCTGACGGCTGATTGCAAAGCTGCTATGTACAGTAGTAAAGGTGCCTTCGGATCAGGTATGGTTAGTTTCGTGAGCTGCATCAAGTATTGTCTTAAGTCGTGAAATGCCTTTGACTGTTCTGCTCCCCATTCAAACTTTGATGCATTTCTGAGTGTTGCAAAGAAGGGTAAGCTTCGTTCAGCCGCTTTTGCAATGAATCTGTTAAGTGCTGCAATTCTGCCAGAGAGTTTCTGAACATCTCTTATGCATTTTGGCTCTTCCATGTCAAGAATTGTATTAATCTTGTCTGGATTGGCTTCAATTTCATTCGCTGATACCAGACAGCCAAGTATCTTCCCCTTGGTTACTCCGAAGATGCATTGCTCCGGATTAAGCTTGAGGCCAGCTTCTCTCATTCTTGCGAAGGCAACTGTCAAGTCTGAGATGTGGTCTTGTCTCTTAACACTCTTGACCAAGATGTCATCGACGTCTTTGAACACTGTAGTTGACATACGGCAGAAGGTAGTTACCTCCACTTCCTTGACGTTCTGACTGTTTCTCCCATACTTGATCTTGATCATGGAGCATTGCTCCACTTTTGGCCTGAACTCAAATCTCTCCTTCCTTCCATTAATGTTGAGCTGGATTTCTCCAGCACCCACATTAATGTGAGCGTCTGCTGTGCTCAAGAAGGGTCGCCCAAGGATGAGCGACGAGTCGTTGCTCACGTCCATGTCCAGAACCACGAAGTCGACAGGAACGAAGCAATCCCGGATGCGCACCGGAATGTCTTCGGCTATCCCCTCCGGGTAGCGAACCGTGGAATCGGCCAACTGCAGTCTCATGGGAGTAGGGGACAAGGTAGTATAATTAAGGCGGTCAAATACTACCTTTGGCATGACGCTAACACTTGCCCCCAGATCACAGAGTGCATGCTCAAAATGTTGTGTCCCAATTGTACACGTGATGGTGGGACATCCTGGGTCCTTCTTCTTCTCCGGAACCTTGTTTAGGATGGCCGCACTGCACTCCTCAGTCAGCTTCACGACCTCAGTACTTGGGAGTGGACGTTTGTTGTTGAGAATGTCCCTCAAGTACTTAGCATAGGTCGGTACCTGCATAGCATCCAGCAATGGTACGTGTATATTTAACTTTTGAATGACTTCTACGAACCTGGCGAACTGTTCATCCGCGGATGGTTTCTTTTGACGTTGTGGGAATGGCAACACGTTGCTGTCGTAGAACTCATGTGGTGCGCTTTGTCCAGCTGGTGCCAGCTCGGCTTCAGGCTCTTTCTCCACTTCTGGGGTTTCCTTCCTTGGTGTTGCTGCCTTCCCTGCATGGTTAACTGGGACTGGATCCCGAGTAGCCTTACCGCTTCTCGTAGAAACAACTTTCACATTTTCAAAAGACGATTCCGGTTGCCCAGGAATTCGCCCCTTGTCACCAGAAGGGACAGCAGCCGCTAGCTGAGCTAACTGAGTTTCTAGCATTTTGTTAAAGCTTAGCTGGCTCTGGAAGGTCGAGGACAAACTTTCTATCTTAGAATTTATACCCTCTGGAGCCTTATCATTAGCAGCAAGCCTCTTAGAGATAGATTCATTAATCCTGGATTGACCAAGGACAAGATCTTTGAGGGAAGGTTGGTTAGAGAAAGAATTATTATTGTTACCTCCCTGGTAGAATGGGCGTTGCTGATTCCAGTTCCCTTGAGGCCGGTACCCGTTGTTGCCATTTACGAACTGTACCTCCTCTTGTGTCTCGAGGCAGTTGTTCCCCGAGTGGCCAGTTTCTCCACAGACTTCACACGTCATGTGTGAGTCCAGTGGCCCTTCATTGTCGGCGCCTCCATCCTTGGTGCGGTCCTCGAGGCGCTTCATGATGAGATCCATCTTGGCAGCCAGCATGTCCACCTCCTTCACGGTGTGCATACCGCGTTTACGTCCCTGAAGACGATCGTCATTCCAAGATTGGTTTGACACCATCTTCTCAATGAGAAGCTTGGCAGCGGCCACGGTCAAGGAAAGAAATGCCCCTCCAGCAGCAGCATCCATGTGTTCACGGGCTGTTTGGGACAACCCATAATAGAAGTTCTGAAGCAGGAGCCATTCTTGCATGCCATGGTGGGGGCATGCCAGAATGTAATCCTGGAAGTGATCCCACGCTTCCGGAACTGTCTCCCCGGACTCTTGCTGGAAGCTGGAAATTCTTCCTCGAAGGGCATTGGTTTTCCCAATGGGGAAGAATTTTGCCAAGAAGGCGTTGGAGCACTTGGTCCATGTATTCACCGCCTCACGGTTGGAGTAGAACCATTGTTTGGCTCTACCCAGCAGTGAGAACAGGAATAGACGGAGCCTGATGGCCTCTTGATCCACCCCTCGGATGGTGATGGTACTGCACACCTCCAGGAAGTGCTGCAGGTGAGCACTGGCGTCTTCATTGGCTTTCCCACAGAAGGGGCTAGCCTGCACCATGTTGATCAGCGGGGCCTTCAGCTCAAAAGCATGATCCCCCACCTCCACTGCTGGTCCCGTAGGGATCTGAGCAGCGGACGGGGCGGAGTAGTCATGGATGGTTCTGTCGACCATGGCATCTTCTGATTGGGGTGCTACGGGAACGGGTTGTTCTCCTTGGTTGGAGGATTCTCCGATGACTGGTTCGGTTTCCGACAAGAACACTTGAGGGATTACGACACGAGTGCGTACCCTCCTTCCTATGGTATTTGGGTTCTCGACGTAATTGGATGGTAGTTGGAAACCAGTCATGCACTACCCTGTTTCATATCACAGAGAAACAGAGCAAAAGGGTAAACCTGCTAGATTACTGGCAAATAATCTTGTTGTATTAAATACATGGATGATCAAATCTCTTTAACCAATGCTTTCCCCGGCAACGGCGCCAGAAATTCTTGTTGGTATTTCTTAGCATCACCACTTTAGAGTAGTGATGGTACTAGAGATACTTCATCGTAAATCTAGACGTTACAGATATTCTGCAAGCGCACAGAAGTACGTTGTAGCATTTCACCCGGGAGTATTCCAGAGTATCGTTATTTGTTTATCTGCAGGGAAAGCGTTTAGTTAAGAGAGATATGTCATCCCATGTAATTACTTACAACAGCATTAATATACCATAATCTAAACAGGGGTAAAGAATATAGAAATGAATGGGTAGAGTGACACACAGAAGTTCATTGCTCATCATTATGGTAGTCTTAGTTAGTAATAATACATTAGTGAAGATCACCAATGTTTCATTAGCATCATACGAATGTGACTAGTTATACTACAATACCCTATATAAGCTCATTCAATGATCATAAGCAAGAGGACATATCGAGGTATCCAGTGGTTCCCTCATCAAGGGACGACAGTAGGACGTCTTATCATAAAGGCCTAATACCCACTCCCGTACGTGGAGGATTACAAAGGACGGACAGGCCTGTCACCACCTGCCGCCTACCTCTACTAATCCGTGGGGCAGCGGTACCCTCAACAGTATACTGTATCCCAAACACCATGTTTGCAATACATGATACAACTCTATCTATCACGTTAATAAATAGAGCAACCAAGAGGCACATTGAGCCAATGACATTGCATACATTCACTTGATTGAGGTGCAAGACATAAGTAGTATATACTGAACAAGTATAGCATAGCTGAGGCACATGACATAAGTATGAAGGTATTTCCATTAAGATCAGAGTACAAGAAGTAAGTAAGAGAATACAAGAGATGAACTCTAGAACTTACCAAGACTCCTTCAGAAGCCCTTCAGTAGATCTAACACTATGACTATCACTACTAAGACTAAGACTAAGCTTGTAGCAAAGAGAGCTCTTCTTCTGGTGTGTGTTGAGTACGGTGCCCCTTGCAGGTATTTATAGCATCACAAGGACGGTTGGAGACGGCCAGAGGCGGTTGAGGCCGGTTGGAGGTGGGCCTAGGTCGGCCGACGTCCAAGGATCGGCCGACCCTTGGATCCACTGTCTTCAACTCTCCACGGCGCAGATGTCTTCTCCATGGCGGTTTACAGCTTCAAGTCAAAGGAGGGCCGAGTCGGGCGCACGGGAGGATCGGCCGACCTGGCCAGGTCGGCCGACTTCCCATAACCGCCATTAGGGCCCACCTTCCTCTGGGAGGCTTACAGGTGGGTCCTAAGGTCGGTTCCAGCTGGGTATCGACGGTTTGGGTACATTTGTCTCTGGTTGTGGGCCCTTCAATCCATGTGATGGACATGTGGCTCATCCTCCACCCTTGGCTTCCACCGACCATGAATCAACGCTCAAGATCCTTACATTGTGTGCTTCTTGACCTGTGTTGAGTTTGGGCTCGATTGGGATCCAGACCAGGTCGCCCGACCTAGCCAGGTCGGCCGACTTGGGCTTGTGCCCAATTTCGTCCATCTTTTGCACTGTAGTCCCTGTACTCAAATATATTCTAGATATGCATGGTATACCATTATTTGAATACTAATGTCTAAGTTATGCCTTGATCTTTATTGGTTTCTGAGCCTATTGACGGTCGGATTTTCTGTTACAAGGACCGTCAACAACGAGCAAGAGATAGAAAAGAGATTAGAAAACAATTAAGGGCTTCATGCATGCACGTACAGGGAACGACAAAATGAGAAAAAAAAGTAGATTAGAAAACTAAGGGCATGCTCATCCTGTTGATAGATTCGGTGGTGCAGCAGCTTTTGCAGTTGGGTTTTTGGCCGGTGATTTTTGGTTTCCGACTCGGTCGAGACGGCGACGTAGACGTGGGCGGTGTTTCACCGAGTCCAACTCCTTTGCTACGCCCGGGTAACTCGCCCGTGAGGGTGTGCCGCCAGCACAAGCATGTCCCTAGCGGCGGCCGCCACGCGGTGACGATCGACGGACGGAGTACGGTGTATGACCACACAGTAGATGTATCGCCGCCCCTCACTCGATCTTATTGCATGCGCAGCACCAGTTGATGCCGCCGCCACCGCCGCCATGCCTGCTCGTGAGGATGAATCTGCCATCGAGCTAGCTGTATTGCCCCGCGATCGCCCCTACCTGGCGCGCCAACTGTCGGAGTTATCGTCCGGCAGTCCACCGGGGGTACCCAGATGGTTGATTTGTAGGCAAAGGGCAATCGCAGGACTAGGGAGCTCGAGGTAACACAGGGACACAGGGATTATACAGGTTTGGGCTACCCGGAGGTATAATACCCTACGTCCTGTGCTCGGGGTCTTGTATTGATCTGCTCGGCGAGTTCCGGGGAACAACGGCGGGCTCTTGGTTACAATGCGTGGAGGTGAGAATGAATGGGTTTTTGATAGGAGGAGTTGAGATGTCTCAGGGGGTCGACCTAGGCCGCCTTATATAGGCCGACGACCTAGGGTTTACAAGTTGGTTTCCTAATTGTATCCGGCTACAACAAGGAAACTAATATGAGTCGACGTGCCTTGCAAGCTAAGTCATCACCAGTCTTGTCCATCAAGTCAGGGATCCTCATGGGCCGGCCTGGGGTCGGCCCACATCTTAGTCAGACGTGGGCCCAGGCCGACTACATATCCGGTCGGTAGTGGGCCCAAGGGTACCCATATCCCACAAATTGTTTTATATCATTTCTCACTGGTATGTCCTCCTTTGTTGCTTGTTAATGTTAGATGTGTTACTATAAAGTATCCCCACTTATAGTATTCAAATTCCAAATTCCTAATCATGAGTTCATAACTGGTTCATGTCAACTTCCACCCTTGCAGGTAATTGAAAAATCTGAACTGTTGTAAGAAATAAATTCCTATATCTGAGCACTTATGCAAGAACTGAACCAACTTAATCTCATCTTGAGTCCATGAACTTGTGAAGGTGTATTTTGTCTCATTAGAGATTTTGAATTTTTAAAGCTCAGTTCTGATGAGGTGGCTGGAGCCCCCTTACCCCATGAACTCCATGGAGCCCCCTGATGAGGACATGACAACCATGGATATGACCATAATTATTTATTTTAGAGGAGTCCAACATGGATGTCTAAGTCAAGAAGAAGGCCTAAAACTAATTCGGTTTGAGTCCACAAGGTGGAGGCCCAAAGCAACTCAAGTTCGAGTCCACCTCGGAGTCCAGGAGCAGCCCGCACTAAAATCGACGTCCAGATCGCATATGGAGTCCATTTTGGACGTTCTTTATATGGATAGAAAGATAATTTCATTGAGCTTCCAATGGAACCAGTCCCGCATCAAAATTCCATCCGAGTCAATGGGAATCATCGAAAATATTGGACGTCCAGAATCTGTCAGGGTGTTGCGCCACCGTCTTTTGGGCCGTTGGCCCGTGTATCGTGTTGGAGCCCATAGGGGCGAGTCCAGGGAGGGTCATGCACGACCTAACCCTCATATATTCAGTAGCTGCTGCCATATTAGGATTTGGGTTTTATTTAGATTGATCTGTCATTGAACAGTTGTTGTTTATCGGTTTGTGAAACCCCACATTTGAGTGCTTAATCCAAGGACTTTTACAATTGAGTTGTGTTCTTCCTTGCCCTTGCTTGTGTTCTTGATTCGCATGCAGGGAATAGCCTTCTTGGCGAGGTCCATCGGGCTGCACACGGTTGATAACCAGAGGAGAAGTGGTGCTGCGATTGTGGGGTTCGAGTCGTGCTGATCGAAAGCCGGATCGTTTGTGTTTCTACTCCACCAAATCAAGATTTATCCTTACCTGACGGAAGATCGGGTCGTGCTGATCGGAAGCCGGATCGTTTGTGTTTCTACTCCACCAAATCAAGATTTATCCTCACCTGACGGAAGATCGGGCACCCTAGTTCACATTAAGTGGTAATCAGAGCTTCAGGTATACCATCAGGTTCACCTTTACCCTAGTTAGTCATTGATTTTGCCTTCATCCTAGAGTCCATAGAAAAGCCAAAAAAATAGTGTTAGTTCTTTTCCCTATCCTAGACAACGCTTAGCCTTTGCATGATTATTTTTCAGAGTCTGTAATGTTGAGTTCGTGTCCTAGTTCGTGTCTTTGTTGCTAGTTTAGCGTGTTTTAGTCTAGTCGTGTCTCCCTTGTGAAACCCTAGCTGCCACCTTCACTGCCCTAGCCGCACCCATCACTTCCGCTGCCCATATTTGTTGAGATCATATTGTTGCTATCATATTTGTTCCATCCAGTGCTAGGGTTCATCATTGTGATCAGTTTCGGCCATCATATATGCCTACCCATATCACCACAACACTCTAGAGATCTTTCCCATACTCCACTGCCACCAAACCATCTGTTTCTTGCCATCCGTTTTCGTTTCAGGCTCCACCAAAAACCTGAGTTGGAGGCCCTCCCTTAAAATAGCCATAATCCTTGCATACGGACTCCGAATTTGGCGATTTTTGATTCTACGGACATCTACAGAAAATTTCAGATCCATTCCACATGCCTACAGGGGGATTGCAGAAATCGGTTTTGTGAAATTCACCCTCCAAAGTTTTAGCATGTTTATGTTTTAAGATTTGGCAACTTTTACTGAGGTCACATCTTACCTCAGATTGAACTGATATTTGGTAGTGCTCCTATTCTGGTGCTCCTGTTTCAAAAAAAGAAAGTATTATAAAAAAGGAACAAAAAAGTCTGCTGAAAAAATATAGCAAAAGAATTGGCAGGAAGCATTAGAGAGGACATTTTTGTGCTATATATATATATATATATATATATATATTGCTGAAACTTGCTGGTTTTTGTCTAGTCCATGATTCTTTGCTGTTTCTCATATCCATACTTGCTCTTTCCTAGTTAGCACTACTGTTCTAGGACATGGGTAGACCAGCAACTAAGGACAAGTAGCTTTGGACATTTATTCAGCATTACTATCTGTTATTGAATTGTGTTCCACTCACATATTTGGCCTTCCTATAGCTCCACATACTACTTCTGAACAATAGGTTTTTGACCGTTGCAATCGCAGAGCACGCCTTTCAGGTATCCTTTGCCTTGATGGTAAGAACCTTGTAAGAGCTTGGTAAGGTATTTCCTTTTGCTATGTTGATTGAGAGGCACCACTGTCCCTAAGTAGTCGATTATTAGGGATAACCTTCACTGTTTGCTCCTGTTTTTGTGTCTACAATGACAGGTCATTCATATCCACCGACTTGTGATGGTGTAGGTGCTGATGAGTACATTGAGTGGGAAATAGCAATAGATAACATATTTGCTACTCGCTTATGTGTGCATGGAGAAAGGTTCAGAATGCAGTCAGTGTCTTGCGAGGTACTGCTTTAAATTGATGGGAGTCTTTATATCCTTCAGATAAAGCTCAAACTTGGATTGATATGAAACTTCTTATGAGAGAAACCTTTGTTAACCCACCTCCTATTTTGGATTCATATGATGAGGTGCAACATTTAGAGGAAGAGTCTGTTGTTATTTCTATTGCTGTGACTAACCTTTTGCAGGATGATGTATATAAGCAAAAGGACGACATGGACACAACTGAGAAGCTCACAACCTCATGTGCACATTCAGATCCATCACTTGACATTGCACCTATTGCTGCTGCAAACACAGTTCATGCACATGGTGCTACACTCATGGAAGTTGAGAATTGTATTAATGTGCTGAATTTTTTCACAAACCATGCTATCATAGGGCAATTGTTAGTGGAACCGTCTCTGGATTTATCTCTGTCACGTGATGATTTGCTTGATGTTTCATGTGATAAAGATGAATTGTGTGATAATACTTCAGTTTTACATGTTTTGCAACACACACTTGTGCTGAACCTAAACATGTTAGGTATATTGCTAGTTCCAATGATGAGCAAAAACTGTTATCTTCTTTACACACTTTGGGTTACATTAAATTTGATGTTTTGTGTAATTCGGATTGTTTGGAAGCAATACTCTGATTTGCCTTAGTTTGATAAACATAAATATCATGTTGTTGGTAAATACTATAACAAAGGACAATATATGATACATAGTGTCTACATTTGTAGCAATATGAATTCTCCTTTTGTTGTGCAAGATTGTGATCAATTAGAGAACAGTCATAATAAAAATATTTTCACATGTTCCTCTAGTAGTTTTGTCTCCAAAGAAGGGGGGCATTGTTGGTTGCTAGCTATGCTCACTGATACCAAATTTCCTGATATGTGGCTATCTAGTTCTACTTTGTCTTTTGGTAGTATTAATCTTTTGCAGGATAGTTTTGACAAACATCGTGTGTATTTCGATCATGGAGCATACGTGCTTGCTGACATTTTTATGCAAAATGACACAATACACAATTAGAAACATGGTAACATCTCTTCTTAGAATAATTTTGGTTTCCTTTGTTTTCGCAACCCCGTTCTCTTATGTGTTGTACAGGATCGGTTTCGAGTACAATCGACGCCGAGGACGGCTTTTCGTCAAGAAGGGGAGGATGATGAGGACATGACAACCATGGGTATGGCCATAATTATTTGTTTTAGAGGAGTCCAACATGGATGTCCAAGTCAAGAAGAAGGCCTAAAACTAATTCGGTTCAAGTCCCCAAGGTGGAGGCCCAAAACAACTCAAGTTCAAGCCCACCTCGGAGTCCAGGAGCAGCCCGCACTAAAATCGATGCCCAGATCGCATACGGAGTCCGTTTTGGACGTTCTTTATATGGATGAAAAGATAATTTCATAGAGCTTCCAATGGAACCAGTCCCACATCAAAGTGCCATCTGACTCAACAAGAATCATCAAAACATTTGGACATCTAGAATCTGTCAGGGTGCTGCGCCACCGTCTTTTGGGCCGTTGGCCCGTGTATCGTGTTGGAGCCCAAAGGGGCGAGTCTAGGGGGGTCATGCACGACCTAACCCTTATATATTCAGTAGCTGCCGCCACATTAGGGTTTGGGTTTTGCTTAGATTGAATCTGTCGAAAATAGTGTCGTTGTTCATCAGTTTGTGAGACCTCAACTTGTGAGTTTAATTGTACAACAGCAATTCTGTTGCATTTTTCTTGTTCTTGCTTGTGTTCTTCGATTCGTAGGCAAGGATTAGCCTTCTTGGCAAGGTCGACCACTGGTCGATAACCTGAGGAGACGTGGTGCTGCGATTGCGGGGTTCGAATTGCTAATTCAATGTTTTGCCAGGAGCGTCCGGTGTAATTCCATCGATTTTTGAACATGTTGTTCGGAAGCCGGATCGACGTGTGTCAAGTTTCCACCAAATCGTGAGTTATCAGAACCTTTCGAAAGATCGGGAACCCTAGTTCACATCACCCCCCTCCCCCCTCCAACAATTTTTATCCATGGTTGAAGAGAGGAAGAAGGAAATATGGAGGAAGAAGAAGAGAAAGATGGGAGAGAGGAAGAAGAAGAACAAATTGAGTCCCCCTACTCTCAATTTCTAGATTCGCCATACAGGTCTTAATGTGACATCCATGAAATTTAGTAACCTGTCATGTCTAGGGTGACTAAAATTAGCATGTTAATGTTCAGCTTGTTAGCACTAAATTGTTAGGGTAATCACGACCATGGGTATGTCCGAGGTGTGTTCTAGAGTATAGCATGTGTGTTTGAGTCCATAGGCTAGGTGGTTAACGCATGTGTGCGCGTGAACGTGTGTGTCGGGTTTGCGCAAGGGTTGCAGCCGAGCGTGAAGGGTGTGGCGGTGTCGCGTGCGGTTCATGGCGCGTTCCACGCAAAGGGTCACGAGCTGGAGACCTGCTTCGCTCTGATCGTGTCATAGGGGTCGAGGAAGGAGTAGTGGTGTGCATGGTGCGAGTCCAGCTGAAGCCGCCGCCATGATCGGATCGAGCAGCGGCTCGCGATCATGGCCGAGCGCGTTCCTCACGGATCGGGCGCAACAGCCGTCGTGGAGATGTGCTCCCCGGCCTACAAGATGCCCCGAGGATCCTCCTTGCAATGTTGCGAGTTGGAGTGCCAAGATATAGGAGCAATTTGGCTCCGTGGCGTTTCTCGCCTAAACTACTGTTCATCTTCTTCCTTGCGACACCGGCGAGTGAGAGCTGTGAGGGTCTTTGTGAGGGCGATCCGTGGCGGTTTTCTAACATGAATTAGTAACACAACTGAATTTGTTAATAGCAATATAAAGGTTTCCTAACAACTTACTGTTATAGTTTTTGCTGTATTAGCAAGTTCATTGGAGGAAAGGCTCCTAGACAGCAGCTAGCTACCAAGGTTTTATTTGCAAATCATCTATTTACCTGGCTTTGTTTCTAATATTGTGTTTATACAGACTTTCTGTTTTTTAGAGCCGTTTACACAGCCATGTGGTACTTGCTCTGCAACATGCCTAGTGCTTTGGCGAAGACACAAAACTATGTGCCATGATTTTCTCTCATCTACCTAAAATAATTGCAGTATGTCAATACCATTTTAGAAGCTAGAACTTTTTTTATTGCCTAGGATTGTTCTCTGTAACAAATTATTTGCATTTACAAATTGTAGTTCTTTTTTTTCTGTGCGAAAGCCAAGGCTCAAGGAAAGAATACAGCAAAAGAAACTAATTTGAATTTTGATGAAGGGATTCATGTGTATTCTTGCCATAATGGTCTACTCTTGTATACCCATGCACGAACTCAGTAGAATTATTAATGGCCCATTACATTCATTGAGCTGTCCTAGCTCAGTGGTAGAGCGCGTGGCTTTTAACCACGTGGTCGTGTGTTCGATCCCCACGGACGGCGTTCGGATCACCGTTCATTTTTTTCCTTCCCTCCTTTTTTGTTTCCATCTGAAATCCCATTTTTTCTTTTCCTGATTATTTCTTTCTTCTTTTTTTTCGTCTCCAAAAGCCTCAACTAATTCTCCGACGTGCTCTGCCATTGTTAATTTTATATGGTTTTATAACATTATAGGATCTATATTCTACTACAGTGTAGTTAGCATCTCTAATGACAAATGGCAATACTATGAAAAGTTCTTTCGTGGGACAAATATACAAATATGATTGTTCAAGTTTCCAATTTAAATATCGTGGAAGTCTGTCTTTTAATTTTGCTTTGTTGTTCCCTCATTTTCCCCTGTGTCTTCGTTAAAAAGAAAAAATCCCCTGTGTCTTTCTTTCCCTTTCCCCGTCTCCACCTGAAAAGCAACCAATTCTCCTACATGCTCTGCTGGTAAATCATAGGTCCTGTTTGGATACTCTAGCTCAGCTAGAGCTAGAGTTAGTTTCTAACTCTAACTCTAGTTCCAAACTAACTCTAGCCAAAGAGGTGTTTGGATGACAGGGTTAGATTGACCGAAAAAACACTTTTTCAATCATTTGGCTCATTTAAATCTTTTTTCCAGCTCACTCTAGCCTTAATAAGCACCTCTTGGATGGGATAGTTTTTTTGGTGGGTTAGATGCAACTAGCCTCACTCTAACCCCTATAGTTTGGATACTTTGGGGTTAGTTGAGCACCAACTAGCCAAAACTAGCTCTAACCCCTGGATCCAAACAGGGCCATAGTAATGTACTCCTGTGAACTTAGTACTGCATCCGGTTACAGACAATAAATGTTGTCAAATTTGTGTGGTTTTATAACATCAGGAACTATTTTCCAGTAAAGAATAATTCAAGTTCAAAGAAAACTCAAAAATGAGATATTGAATTTCTGGCCCCAAAAATGACAGGCGACGAGATAGCTTCTGTGCAGAGAGGCATAGCATCATAACTGAAAGTGAAGTTAAAGACAGATGTACTAGTAATCAGGGCTCTAGAACACGGACTGAAAGTGAAGTGAAAGGCATATTTGATCTTTCCTGTTGGGAACCTGGAAGCTGGGGCCCTCTGTCATGGCGACCATACTAGAAGCAAGTCACTAGCAATCGAAGACAGCAAGAGCACCGCCTTTCTGTATGTGCAACAAATCTGTTGCGTACATTGGTTGGGCCTAGAGCTGCTATCACGCGCCTGTGCGAGCGTATAATTCCGAAGGAAAAAGTCCTATTTCCCTGATTTGTAAACCATCTGTTCTACTGCCTCCAGTTATTGAAACCGGATACGGGAACGGGACCACCCTGGGTTTATCCTATGTGGCAATGACATGGCAGCAATTTTGACATGTGTATCAATATTCGCCTGACGTGGTGTCCTCTTGCCGTCCTCGCTGTGTCGTTGCTCTCGTCGGCCGCATAGGTGTCGTGCTCGCGGTCGAACCCCGGAAGACGAGACGGAACGCGCCGAATTAGTCATCACTACCGCCGCAGGGCACGTAGTGTCGGCCGAGGACCACGCAGCGGTGGCGGCCTGGAGCATCTCCAATTCTCCACCAGGGGGCCGAACCTTCAAATTGTAGGAAGTCGAAGGTCAAACCGAACCTTCAAATTGTAACTTTTTTTAGAAAACACGGTGTAAAACTCAAAGAGAAGTCAGAGTTAAAGGAGTATCGGCCACGATTGCGATTGAAATTATTGCTACTAATTTGGATAAGGGGATTCATGCTAAAAGAATTGAGAATTTAGGAGTCGTAGTTGCTACTCACGTGCGATTTTCACCTCGTGGCCCGCTGCCCTGCTCCAGCCACACACAGCCGTCAGCCGATGCCTGCTCCCCGGTCACGTGCTTCACTCAACGCGCCCGTCGGCGGAGGGAGCGCTTGGAGAAGCGCACTCGGCTCCGGCGGGCCTAGGGCACCGGTAGAGGGCGAGCTCGGGAGGAGCAGGGTTCAGCTTCGCTCCCCAATTGCCCATCTCCGCACGAGCAGCTGCGGGCGGGTATTTGGCTCTCAGCTCTCTATCGCCATTTATGTATAGCCAAAACCACACGCATCGGGTTCCTACCAATGGAGAACAGCGGCAAGCTAAACTGAAATTCTACTCCTTCCACTGATTTGTAAAGATTAGTAGTAAAATCGGTTCAAAGGGATCAGCAAAGGTTCCGGCATGAGTGATCGAGAGTTTGAGACAGAACTTTTTTTTAGAATTAAAGGGACTTGCCCCAGTCTTATGCCAAGCAAAGACCGTTTAAACGGTTTACAGCACAAGCAAGTTCGCCAACATAGCTAGCCCCGCTAAGCATGTAACCCAAACAAACCAACAAGTCATTACCAACTCTACCAACACCAGCCTTTGGACCTTACATCCCAAAAACCTCCATCACTTTCACTCCCAGCAAACTTGCAAGGATTGCCTCTTGCTGAACAGAGACCTCCCCCGTCGGGCTTTCAATTGTACTCTTGGTCTTCTGGACTTGTTTTGCCGCCTCCACCAGGTCCTCATCCTCTTGTTGTTCATACGCCCAGAAGTTACTGAAAGCTTCCATGTTCAGAAGCTCACCATTCTCTTTTGATTGAATCTTTTCCTGGACCGAGATCCACCTCAGCAGCTCTTGATTCTTCCTGGACTGAGTGACAAGTGCTTCAATCTTGTTATGGTATTCATCAGAGCAGCCTTGTCTCCCTCTGGGCACAGAATTATCCAATTCTATACCATTGCTACAATTTTCCTGAGTAGCAGCCTCTGACTCTGCCAAGAAACATTATTGAAGCACAAATCATTTCTCAATTTCCAAAGAGACCAAATAGCAGCAGCACATACCATATTAACTATTGTAAACTTCTTACTACTCAACCAACAAATTCCTATTGATTCAAAATTGCTACCAATATCTCTTTCTACCACCTGGGCTAAGTCTGCCCACATACTCTTGGCAACCACACACTCAAAAAACCAGGTGTTGGTTAGTTTCCAGCTCCTCACAAAACAAACAGGTCTTTACCTCTAACTCTCTCCTCTTTCCTAAATTATCTCTTGTTAAGTTTTTGTTCTTAGTTAACAGCCAGAGGAAGAACTGCACTCTAGGAGGATGAAAGAGATCGATGCTCGTGATAGCCTAAGAGGGGGAGGGGGTGAATTAGGCTTTCTAAAACTTTGGCCTACCACATGAAAGCTAATTGCACAAAAGTAAACTACGACATGCTACCTAGATGTGCAACTAAGATTTTCTTCTAGTGTTTGCACCCACCCAAAGAGTTTTGCAACCTAGAGCCAATCCTATCAAGATACTACTCTAGAAAGGTAAAGACACACAAATTGCAAGTATGAAATGCGGAAAGCTTAAGGGTTAGAGAGATGCAAACTTGACACGAAGATTTATCCCGTGGTTCGGCTTACGCCTACTCCACGTTGGAGCTCCACAAAGGATATGCTCCCGGTCGCCAAGTCTTGCTTCCCGGTCAAGGCCTTGAGCTCGCCACAAAGGCTCCTCAAGAGGATGATGAGCAAGTCACCAAGACCTTGCTCTCATCAACCTACTCTCCCGGAGATCTTGACGCCGCCTCCACTACGGAGCTTCTCCACCAAGGAAGGGGTCTCCTCTTCCCCCGCACAAAGCCGTCGTCGCCTCTCCACACCAAGCCGGAGGGTCGAAGACTTGCCGGCGAGTCTCCAAGACTCCAAGGGGCCGGCACACCGAGATTACAAGAGGTGGCTCACACTAGAACCAGCCACAAGGCACAACACCTTGCAATGCACTCACTAGGGCTATCCTAGCTCTCTCACTCACTTAGGATGATCTATGTAGCACAAATGGTGGCTTGGATGTCTTGTAGGTGTTGATGAACTTCTCTGGATTCCAGCAACTCCAAATGACCGAATGGGGTGGGTATATATAGCCCAAGGGGCTCAACTAGCCGTTACCCAAAAGCTGCACAAAAACCGTGAGCGGCGTATAATACGCCGTGTGCAATTCCCACCGGCGTATAATACGCCGCCTGCTTTTCCAACGGTCAAATGCCTTTTCCAACGGCTACCTGTGCACGCCGTATGCTTCCGAACTTGTACGCCGTGACCGGCGTATCATGCGCCGTGCCTTTTCTTCTTCCTCCATCTGACATCGCCACTGAGTAACTTGCACGCCGTTACTCCGCCGAGGTCGGCGTATAATACGCCGTGTAGAATCTTGCCGACCCTGACTTGATCTTGATCAACCCATATACGCCGTATGATCCGCCCCGGATACACACAGTACCGGCGTATCATACGCCGTGGCCTTCCTTCGGGTTCCTTGGCACGCCGTAGGCTTCTGTGGTTGTACGCCGCTGTCGCCGGATTATACGGCGCGGGGAATATTCCTTTCCTGGTTGATCTGCTGCCACACGCCGTAGCCTTCTTGTTTGTACGCCGTGCTCGGCGAGCTAACTCTGCAGGCTTTGGAATCATTCTTTTGGGATGTAATTTCCTAAGTATGACACTTAACAAACACATTAGTCCCAAAGATTATGTTGTCATTCAATCACCAAAATCACAATATAAATGGCACAAGGGCCATTTTCGTTACAATCTTCCCTTTTTTGGTGATTGATGACAACACAATCAAAGCAAGTATGAAATATGCGAAAATTGACCAAGTTTGAGCACTTACACTTGCTTGAATGCTTACCACTCTTTTCATTGGATTAGGTAGCCATCTCCCCCATATAATTTGAAGTTTCACCATGGGTATGGGTATGGCCTCCCCCTAAGTCCAATATCTCCTTCATGTCTTCTCCCCCTACATGTATCCTCCCCCTTTCTCATGGCTTCTCCCCCTATCTCATGAGGTCACTTACACTTAAGCTTGCTTTGATCCAAACTTCTCCCCCTTTGGAATCAAATCACCTAAAAGGACCTATCAAAAGCAATCATAGCTCATAGAGGGAATTAGTGGCCTAGGGAGTTAGTCAAGTATCACTTGAAAGTAAATAACAAGAAAGAACAAGTGTGATACTTAACCAAATGGGAATGTATGAGCACACTCAATGGGCCAAGGCTCAATTAGGCATGAAAGCACCAAAATTTCTATAATCATACATTAGAGTTGTAAGATCACATTGTGAGTGAAGCACATTCTCTATGTATGATATGCACGGCATAAGGAGTCAATAAAGAAAAGCTTGATGAACAAGTTAGTCTCCAAAATCACAATCCATAAGCTAGGCTCCCCCTGAGTGTGTGCATTTAGTGTTTGAATCACTATCAAGTGTATGCACATTGTTTTGAACAACAAATGGGAAGATAAGCTTATAGCTTGTGGTCATGGTACCAAAATCATACCTTGTGAAGCTCATGTACCATGAAAGTGACCAAGTGTAGAAAACCTACACAACCTTTGTAAACCATGTAAGTTGCTCATGGGTTAGAGTGCATGGCACAAGCAACTTACCATATGATAGTAACACTAGAATTTGCAATAGATACCACATGAATGCATTAGATATGAAGGGTAGCACATGCAAATCTAGCAAGGTAAATAGGCAAAGAATTTGAATTGTATTACCATTACCTCTTTTACCTTAGTGTGGGGGATTTGGGTACATGATATCCAATCTTGCAAGCTTGGCTTTCTTGATGTGATCTTTCTCCTCTTCTTGTGAGCCAAGCCTCCAAATCCCCTGAAGCCGATCCTTGGGCTTCAAGTATCCTTTGGAACCCAAACCTTTTGGGGCCCCTTCATGTTGGTGATGACTTCCTTGGGCACCCAAATGGGTCGGTTCCATCCCCATTCCTTCATCTTGGGCTTCCCAACCGTACTAGCAACAATCTTGCCATTAGCATTCTTTTTAAGGACATAGGTGTTGGCTTTTACCTTGTTCTTGCGGTTGGGCTTGGTGTAGATGAGGGAGCTCTTGATGGTGGTTTTGGCCTTCTTCTTCTCACTCTTGGGCGTCCCCTTGACAAGTGGGCATTGATAGAACTTGTGGCCTTCCTTGAAGCACTTGAAGCAAGTCACGGTTTCACCCTTCTCAAGCTTGTTCACCATGTCATCACGGTTATCTTGAGGAGGTTGGACATTGCTTCCAATGCTCTTGCCCTTCAAGTTTGCCAAGCTTTGCCTAAGACTCTCCAATTCTTGCTTAAGCTTTTCATTCTCCTTGGCAATGAGATCATCTAGAGTTTCTACAACAATTTTCTCAAAGCATTTCTCATTGCAAGGGGGTGAGCAAGATTCATCAATTAAATCAATGCAAGAAGTAGAGGCATCAACCTTGTCGATAGGAATATCACAAGAAATAGATTTCTCCAATTTTAACAAAGAGTCCTTAGATTGATTGTTAAGGCTCTCAATTTTAAGTTCCTCAAGCTCCTTGCTAAGCAATTGGTATTTGCCTAATAAATTATCAAAATTTGAAGCAAGGAGTGCATTGAGATCATTGAGAGCCTTATTATCTTTGGTCAATTTCTTAAGGCCTTTTTGTTGTTGATGGATCAAGGTGAGAAGCTTAGCGGGGGAATCATCATCGGAATCGGAATCGGAATCGAAGTCATCACTTACATTGCTTTCCATACCTTTGGCCATGAGGCATAAGTGTGATGAGGGAGAGGAGCTCTTGTTGTTGAGTGTATCATCACTCACCCATTCTCTGAATGTGGTGAAGGCTTTATGCTTGGGCTCCTTCTCCTTCTTCTCCTTCCTCTTCTTCTCATATTTGATCTTCTTGATCATCATGTGTTGATGATGCTTCCCATCCTTGACGTGGACCATGTACCCCATCGAGTTGATCTTCTCCATGTTCTTGATCAACTTCTTGACTTGTCTTTGGAGCTCGGGGGACATCTCTTCACCATCACTTTCACTTGAGGAGGCTTCTTCTTCTTCTTCTTCTTCTTCTTCTTCCTCACTTGAGCTCTCCTCCTTCTTCTTGCTCTTCTTCTTCTCTTGGTTGCTCGCAAGAGCAATGCTTGGAGTAGGCGAAGAAGATCTTGGCTTTGGCTTGATTCCATTGCGAAGCTCAAAAGCCATCACCTTGTTGTGGACTTGATTTGGTGTGCTCTTGGAGAGGTCTTTCTCGTAGAGAATGGCAATCATCAAATCATAGTCCGGCTTGCGAAGGCTATGGAGCAACAACCGAATGATGCCCATGTCGTCGATGTTGTTGACACCTAAAGAATTTATCTCATTCACAAGCATGGTTAGGCGTGAGTACATTTGTTCGGCATCCTCATGCTCAAGTTGCTTAAAGTTGTTTAGCTTATCCTTGAGAACATGATATCTTTCATTTGCCACATCCTTTGTGCCCTCATGGTTCTCAAGGATAGCCGTCCACAACTCATGAGCATCTTTGCAAGTGAATACACGATTAAAGATATCATTACTAAGAGAAGATAGTAAGATGCTCCGAGCGGTAGAATCATATTGCATTTCGCCTTTGGAGTCACTTTTTCTACCTTCACTAGTCACACGCCAAACATCAAGCCCCTTTGCTTGAAGGAAAGCTTCCATGAGCACTTTCCATCTTTGAAACCCCGTGCCATCAAAACGTGGAGCTGATCCTAAGAAATCCATCCTCTCCCCAACGAGCTAACTCACTAGGCGGTGAAGCCTACCCGATCAAATGAGCCGGTTTCACAAATTGCCAATTGAATGGGCGTTTTCTTGTGAAAGATGTGAGTCCCGGCTCTGATACCACTTGAAAGAGATCGATGCTCGTGATAGCCTAAGAGGGGGAGGAGGTGAATTAGGTTTCTAAAACTTTGGCTTACCACATGAAAGCTAATTACACAAAAGTAAACTACGACATGCTACCTAGATGTGCAACTAAGGTTTTCTTCTAGTGTTTGCACCCACCCAAAGAGTTTTGCAACCTAGAGCCAATCCTATCAAGATACTACTCTAGAAAGGTAAAGGCACACAAATTGCAAGTATGAAATGCGGAAGCTTAAGGGTTAGAGAGATGCAAACTTGACACGAAGTTTTATCCCGTGGTTCGGCTTACGCCTACTCCACGTTGGAGCTCCACAAAGGATATGCTCCCGGTCGCCAAGTCTTGCTTCCCGGTCAAGGCCTTGAGCTCGCCACAAAGGCTCCTCAAGAGGGATGATGAGCAAGTCACCAAGACCTTGCTCTCATCAACCTACTCTCCCGGAGATCTTGACGCCGCCTCCACTACGGAGCTTCTCTACCAAGGAAGGGGTCTCCTCTTCCCCCCGCGCAAAGCCGTCGTCGCCTCTCCACACCAAGCCGGAGGGTCGAAGACTTGCCGGCGAGTCTCCAAGACTCCAAGGGGCCGGCACACCGAGAATACAAGAGGTGGCTCACACTAGAACCAGCCACAAGGCACAACACCTTGCAATGCACTCACTAGGGCTATCCTAGCTCTCTCACTCACTTAGGATGATCTATGTAGCACAAATGGTGGCTTGGATGTCTTGTAGGTGTAGATGAACTTCTCTGGACTCCAGCAACTCCAAATGACCGAATGGGGTGGGTATATATAGCCCAAGGGGCTCAACTAGCCG
>CM014274.1:39930999-39950376 GCA_004135705.1 Alloteropsis semialata
TTCTCCATGTTCTTAATCAACTTCTTGACTTGTCCTTGGAGCTCGGGGGACATCTCTTCACCATCACTTTCACTTGAGGAGGCTTCTTCTTCTTCTTCTTCTTCTTCTTCCTCACTTGAGCTCTCCTCCTTCTTCTTGCTCTTCTTCTTCTCTTGGTTGCTCGCAAGAGCAATGCTTGGAGTAGGTGAAGAAGATCTTGGCTTTGGCTTGATTCCATTGCGAAGCTCAAAAGCCATCACCTTGTTGAGGACTTGATTTGGTGTGCTCTTGGAGAGGTCTTTCTCGTAGAGAATGGCAATCATCAAATCATAGTCCGGCTTGCGAAGGCTATGGAGCAACAACCGAATGATGCCCATGTCGTCGATGTTGTTGACACCTAAAGAATTTATCTCATTCACAAGCATGGTTAGGCGTGAGTACATTTGTTCGGCATCCTCATGCTCAAGTTGCTTAAAGTTGTTTAGCTTATCCTTGAGAACATGATATCTTTCATTTGCCACATCCTTTGTGCCCTCATGGTTCTCAAGGATAGCCGTCCACAACTCATGAGCATCTTTGCAAGTGAATACACGATTAAAGATATCATTACTAAGAGAAGATAGTAAGATGCTCCTAGCGGTAGAATCATATTGCATTTCGCCTTTGGAGTCACTTTTTCTACCTTCACTAGTCACACGCCAAACATCAAGCCCCTTTGCTTGAAGGAAAGCTTCCATGAGCACTTTCCATCTTTGAAACCCCGTGCCATCAAAACGTGGAGCTGATCCTAAGAAATCCATCCTCTCCCCAACGAGCTAACTCACTAGGCGGTGAAGCCTAACCGATCAAATGAGCCGGTTTCACAAATTGCCAATTGAATGGGCGTTTTCTTGTGAAAGATGTGAGTCCCGGCTCTGATACCACTTGAAAGAGATCGATGCTCGTGATAGCCTAAGAGGGGGAGGAGGTGAATTAGGTTTCTAAAACTTTGGCCTACCACATGAAAGCTAATTACACAAAAGTAAACTACGACATGCTACCTAGATGTGCAACTAAGGTTTTCTTCTAGTGTTTGCACCCACCCAAAGAGTTTTGCAACCTAGAGCCAATCCTATCAAGATACTACTCTAGAAAGGTAAAGGCACACAAATTGCAAGTATGAAATGCGGAAGCTTAAGGGTTAGAGAGATGCAAACTTGACACGAAGATTTATCCCGTGGTTCGGCTTACGCCTACTCCACGTTGGAGCTCCACAAAGGATATGCTCCCGGTCGCCAAGTCTTGCTCCCCGGTCAAGGCCTTGAGCTCGCCACAAAGGCTCCTCAAGAGGGATGATGAGCAAGTCACCAAGACCTTGCTCTCATCAACCTACTCTCCCGGAGATCTTGACGCCGCCTCCACTACGGAGCTTCTCCACCAAGGAAGGGGTCTCCTCTTCCCCCGCACAAAGCCGTCGTCGCCTCTCCACACCAAGCCGGAGGGTCGAAGACTTGCCGGCGAGTCTCCAAGACTCCAAGGGACCGGCACACCGAGAATACAAGAGGTGGCTCACACTAGAACCAGCCACAAGGCACAACACCTTGCAATGCACTCACTAGGGCTATCCTAGCTCTCTCACTCACTTAGGATGATCTATGTAGCACAAATGGTGGCTTGGATGTCTTGTAGGTGTAGATGAACTTCTTTGGATTCCAGCAACTCCAAATGACCGAATGGGGTGGGTATATATAGCCCAAGGGGCTCAACTAGCCGTTACCCGAAAGCTGCACAAAAACCGTGAGCGGCGTATAATACGCCGTGTGCAATTTCCCCACCGGCGTATAATACGCCGCCTGCTTTTCCAACGGTCAAATGCCTTTTCCAACGGCTACCTGTGCACGCCGTATGCTTCCGAACTTGTACGCCGTGACCGGCGTATCATGCGCCGTGCCTTTTCTTCTTCCTCCATCTGACATCGCCACTGAGTAACTTGCACGCCGTTACTCCGCCGAGGTCGGCGTATAATACGCCGTGTAGAATCTTGCCGACCCTGACTTGATCTTGATCAACCCATATACGCCGTATGATCCGCCCCGGATACACACAGTACCGGCGTATCATACGCCGTGGCCTTCCTTCGGGTTCCTTGGCACGCCGTAGGCTTCTGTGGTTGTACGCCGCTGTCGCCGGATTATACGGCGCGGGGAATATTCCTTTCCTGGTTGATCTGCTGCCACACGCCGTAGCCTTCTTGTTTGTACGCCGTGCTCGGCGTTTCATACGCCGTTTGCTAACTTTGCAGTCTTTGGAATCATTCTTTTGGGATGTAATTTCCTAAGTATGACACTTAACAAACACATTAGTCCCAAAGATTATGTTGTCATTCAATCACCAAAATCACAATATAAATGGCACAAGGGCCATTTTCGTTACAGAGGAATAGTTAGTTTCCAGACTGAATGTACAAAAACAGGCCTAACTCCTCTGAAATTTATTATCTTGTAGAGAGATTGGGAAGAGTACAGTCCATTGGAGCTATACTGCCAGATCGTGGCATCCTCCTCATTGCTGAAAACAATGGTTGAAGCTAACTGTACTACCTCTGGCCATTTTCTCTCTAAATTCTCATCTACAGTTCTCCTAAAGGTGCACTTGAGCTCAAACCCATCCCATAGGTCTGCTACAGTCCCTGTTTTCTCATTAACAATCACATAAAGATCCCAAAAGTGAATTGCCAAACTAGCATTTCCTAGCCAATTGTCTTCCCAAAACCTAATTTTCCTACCATCACCAATTTTCCACCTAAAGCCAAACTTGGCTGCCCGAGCTGCCCACATCACACCCTTGAAGAACTGAGAAGCACCACTATCATTGCAATGGAGGATGTTTTTGTTTGCGGGGTTGTATTTGTTGTTTATCAAACTTCTCCACAGCTTGTCTCCATCACACCGGTACCTTCTAAGCCAGGACCCCAGAAGACACAGATTTAACTCTCTTAAATTAGGAATGCCTAAACCACCAAACTCTTTACACATACTCACACTGTCCCAGTTTGCTAAATGATACTTATGTTTATCTTCAGAATCGTTCCACAGACAATTGGCTAAATGGGAGTTAAGCAGCTTGATAGCCCATTTGGGGAATTTGATGAAGGACATTAGATATACAGGTATGCTAGTCAAACAAGTCTGAATCAGCATGACTCTGGCTTTGGTGGACAGAAGTTTACCTTTCCAACTCGCTACCTTTCTAGTGATTTTGTCAACTAAAGGTTGGACATCTTCCTTCCTCAACTTGTCATGGTGTAGAGGGACACCTAGATATTTAATGGGAAAGCTGCCAATAGGGCATTTGAAAATATGAGCTATATCATGTATCTCTTCTTCCTCTAAATTCAAAGGGATTAACTCGCTCTTATGGTAATTTATCCTCATACCAGATAGGTTCTCAAACAGCATAAGGGTGCATTTAAGGTTTTTCAGATGTTGGATATCTGCATCCCCAAACAAGATAGTATCATCAGCATACTGCAAGGAGACTATTCCTCCTTCCCTAAATTCTGTTAACAGACCTCTAACTAAATCACCTCGAGCTGCTTTGTCCAGCATTCTTGTGAAGACATCTCCTACTAAATTAAACAGAAGAGGAGACATGGGGTCTCCCTGCCTTAAACCCTTACCAGTTTTAAAGAAAGCGCTCTCCTCACCATTTAAATTAACTCCTATATGACCTCCTTTCACAATCTTCTGTATCCAGAGAATCCATTTCTTGCTGAAACCTCTAGAAGCTAAGACTTCAAACAAAAACTCCCATTGACTCTATCGTATGCCTTTTCATAATCTAATTTAATAATAACCCCAGATTCCTTGCCTGAAACAACACTATGAACTATTTCGTGAGCCGTAACCACACTTTCTAAAATATATCTACCCTTAATAAAAGCACTCTGGTTTTGGGAAATGAGCCGCTGACAGACTTTTCCAAGTCTAATGGTTAAAACTTTAGAAAAAATTTTGAAACTACAATTGATCAAGCTGATTGGTCTGAATTTTTTCATGTTTCTAGCATCACTAACTTTAGGAATCAAAGTGATCATGGCATAATTAATCCTGTGTAAGTCTAGATCACCTTTATGAAGGTCCTGGAACATGCTAATCAAGTCAAATTTAATCACATCCCAAAACTTTTGGTAGAATAGGAAGGAGAGACCGTCAGGTCCTGGGGCTCCCTCAAGGTAGCAGCTAAAGATAGCTTCCTTAACTTCCTCCTCAGAAAAGGGAGCTTCTAAAAAAGCATTTTCCTCCACCGAAACTAAGTCAGAGTTACCCCAAAAGTCCTTCCCTAAAGCAATATCCTCCCTTCTCTCAACAGCAAAAAGCTTTTTATAGAAATCAGTAGCTACCCTCATCATGCCTGTTTGATCATTAACTAAACTTCCATTGTTATCCTCTAGGCAATCTACTAACTTTTTCCTACTACGATGGTTTGCTATAGCCTGAAAGTAGGCTGTGTTTCTATCTCCTTCCAAAATATTTCTATCCCTAGATCTCTGTCTAGCTTTAATCTCTTCTAGAGCCCAGATTTTACTCAATTCATCAGCTACCAGTTTTAGCCTACTGAGGTCCTGAGCCGGGAGCCCCTTTGACTCCGCCTCCAAATCTAGTCTATTATACTCCTCTGCTAACTCCGCTTTCCTTTTATTCATCTCTGCAATCTCATTAGCAGCCCACCCTCTGACTAATCTTCTAAACGTTCTCACTTTGGCTTGCCATCTATCCATGTTATTAACCACGTCACTATTCTCAGACCAGGCTATAGCTACTAAGTCTCTAAAGGAAGCTTTCTCTAGCCACCATTTCTCAAATCTAAACCTCTTTTTGCCAAAAGAAGTATTGACTCCTGAATCCAGCAAAAGAGGGTTGTGATCACTAGGAACCCTGTCCAAAGCTTTCATTCTGACCAAAGGAAAAGCAGCTTCCCAACTAGTGGAAATGAACACCCTATCAATCCTAGCCATAACCAAATTAACCTGATTGTTAGTCCAAGTGTACAATTTATTAGACAGGTTAACCTCTAAAAGACGCCATTTACTCACCCACTCATTAAAGGCATTAGCCCATCTATTATTAATTCTACCATTGCTTTTGTCTCTAGCAAACCTTACCAAGTTAAAATCTCCTCCTATCAAAACTGGACCATTCCAAGAGGCAGAAACTTTATGTAGCTCATCAATGAAACTCTGTTTACCCTCCTCATAAGCAGATCCATAAACAACTATAAGTTTCCAATTAAACCCTGTCTTTTTGTCTAAAAGAAAAACACTTATGGAGAACTCTAGGATCTCATCTATGATCATACTAAAAATATCAGCATTGGCCCCTGCTAAGATGCCTCCAGCAGAGCCTCTGGCTGGGAGCCAGTTCCAATTAAAAGGGACATTACCAGTTAAGGATCTCAAAAAACCAGTAGAAAAACTCTCTTTCTTCGTTTCAGTAATCCCTACAAAATCCACATGATTATCTCTAATACGACTGACAAGAGCAGGAACTCTCCCAACTTGACCCAGACCTCTAATATTCCATAAAAGCCCTTTCATTTGTTCACCAATTTAATTTTTCCTACTACCTAACCTACTAGGTCTATTTGTTCTATTTCCTATCATCTGACTATCAACCCCTACACCAGGTGGATCAGCCTGATAACCATCAAGCTCTCCCTGATTTGGATCAGTGTTCTCATCTACACTCCTGCCAGAAAAATTATTGGCTTTTGCAGGATATCCATCCTGCACAGATTTCTCACTAGCACAACCTTCTTTAGAGCAAGATTAGCAAATTCTTTCTCTCTATTTATCTCTAAGTACTCTAATTTCTCTATCAAAGCCTTATCGAGAGGATTGCCATCCCTACTAACTATATCAATAGCAATAGCAGTATTACAGATATCAGAATTAGAGATAGAGAAGTTCAGGGGTTTATTACCTTGTAGGTCTTCACCATTCCACCTCCTCTTGATGTCCTGGGCCCTTTCCGCCACTGTCCTTGTGTCATTGACGTTCCTTCTACTTTTCCTGTCCACTTTGATAGGACCCCATTTTGCTGGCCTCTTTGTGTTCTGTTTTTTACTGGTCACTTCCTCTGCAAACTGATTACCTCCATCCGCCAGACCTGATCCTTGGTTGAGTTTAGTGGATTAGTCACTGAATGACCATTCCTCGGGAAGCAAAAGCATCTCCTCATCATCTCTTTTTTCTTTCTCAGATTCATGTATGTACTCAGTATCAGATTCCTCAAGTTCCATGGCTTTCAGAAGGTTTATGCAATCTGGAAGAGTTGTGTCAGACTTATCCTCCACATTTAGCACTGCTTCTGATATACTTTGTAGCACTCTAGTAGCTGTCTCCCTGAACCCAGATTTGTGTCCTCCATCATTTCCAGCTTTCTTGTGTCCACTCTCATCTTTCCTCTCTGGTTCTCTGCTTTCTGGTTTCCCTTCAGGTTTATCATCCGGCTTCCCCAGGGATCATCATCAAAGAAATCATCCTCATCAAACTCATCTTTTTTCTCCTCATCATCTTTACCATCCCCCTCAGGTTTGTGCCCCGGGTCAGGTGATTCCACTTGAAAGTTGATCAGGTACAACTTCTTTTTCATCACCATCACCCTCTCCAAAGGAATCTTCGATATATCTTTGCAGCTGATTTTAACCCTCATGATACTAAAGAAGCTATTGAAAAAGGCCTGCCAGTCCACCTCGACCATCTTCCCAACACTTGAAGCAACTTCATTCACTGTAACCCAATCACTCCATTTGGGAGGAATGCCCCTAATCTGAACCCACACATCAATTAATTCTCCAACTGGTTCTATATCACCATCCCAGGCCCTAAGGGATACCATCACAGTCCCTTTTCTCAGGTAATAGTAAGTAGCCTGACCAATACCAATACTATCTACTCTCTTGTGGGGAGGGAACTTTATGAGATACTTGTACTCCTCCATTTTCATGAGGTGCCAATTCCATTCTTTGTCCACTCTTTCTCTGAGAACTCTCAAAATTTCTTCCTCCTCTAACTCCCCATCCTCCACTACAAAGACACCAAAGTTGTCAAAACCTTGCCAATGTTTGAACCTTCCCTCTCTTTGCTCAACATCAATGTGATAGAAGCCCAAGCCCTTGTTTGCACTTCCATAGTACTCTGCAACTAGCTGATGCTTACTCCACTCCGGACAATCATCAGCCACATGATCTTTCTTGTAGCAGATGAAGCAAATCTTGGCCTTGACACACCCAGTACTATAGTGACTAGATTCCCCGCAATTGTAGCAGATCACTTGAGGGAATTTGACCCCTGATTTGGGTCCCTCCATCTTCTCTCTGTCTCTGCTCTTTGCCTGTGTCATCTCATCCCTAGATTGAGCTTCAGAACCTTGAACAACCTCACTCTTCTTGGTCTGTTCATGTTGACTCCTCTGCTGATTGTTGTGGTGTTGGTTTTGCTGCTGTTGGTACTGATTCTGGTGCCCCCTACCTCTCCCTCCAAATGATTGAGACCTTGGACACCCAGGGTGAAATCCTCCATGCGGATTATACTAGGGGTGGTGTAGAGGGGGCTGACCTGCATAGTACCCACACGGAGGGGGTGGTTGATGATATTGCGGCGGTGGCGGGGGGTAGGGGTACGGTGGGGGTGCCTGGTAGCCCCAATCCTCCCAGTCCTCCGGTGGCCTCGGCCTGAAACCTCTACCTCTTCCTGCCATCTTCTTGATTGCTTGGACAAACACTCGTCGCTTCTCCTCGTCCCCTCCGAAGTGCCGCTCTAAATCAAGTTTTCCTGGTGGTTCAACCCACAGATCCCCAGCACCGACGATGAAGCAATCCCTTGCTGCGAGATCGTGGGACTCTCCGCTCCCCTTCCGGATCCAGATCAGGGTGGCACCATGTTTCTCTCCCGGTCTAACCCTAGCCTCTCGAAACTGTGATTTGGGGATAAGCCACAATTGACCGAAGAATTCCTCTATTGCCTCCGCCTCTGACCTCAGATCCGGGTCGGAGAGTTTCGGGTTACGTCGATCCGCATCCGTCTTCCTCCTCGAGTCACCTCGCGCCATCTGGCCTAGTCCTCTCACGCGCGCGTGTTCTTAGGTTTGAAAACTTCCCGCTCCGACTGGATGTGCTCAGCGAGGGAGGTGGAGTACCTGATCCACGGACCGGGCTGGATGCCGTCCTAGTCATGGTGCTCGCCGATCTCCTCTCTCTCCGACGACCCACACGGTGATCATCGGGAATCTTCCCGAGGTTGCCGCAGGGACGCCGCAGTTGCGCCGCAGACTCTCCGTATTCGCTCATCTCTCTTGAGACAGAACTCACCATGGATAATTAATTTTGCCGGCGAGCAAGGTGAGAGTGAGACGATGAGGAATAGTCTTGCCAGCGGGTGAGAAGAACGGGGTAGGGTGATGGGATTCAGGGACTACACACGGCCAAGGGAGATGAGAGTCTTGCATCTGGTTGCACCCCGCGCGTCAGGTTCGGCCAATTGATCGATGCCTCCTCGTTGCCTCATTTTTTCGAGCAGGTCCCGGCCTCGGCATCTGACGGCGAGGTCGGCAAGTGCATAGAGCCCAGGACTGCTCAACCTCAAGTTCCCCCTCCCCGGCATCACCAAGCACGCCATTGAGGACGACCTCGGAGGCCCCTCCTGTCCTTAGCGCGACCGCCGCCATCCCCAGCGTCGAGTCAGGCTCAGGCGGCCCAAGCCGTCAATATGTTCGGGAAAAAGAAACGGAGCAGCACAGGAGAAAGAGAGAGTGACAGGCTGGGCCCAGCCAACAGGTGCCAACAAGGATAGGTTATGTAGCGTCATGTAGGATAAAACAGCCTCCAAAATTGCCACGTCGGATGAAAACCGCTCTCGATTCGAGCTGAGCATGGAAAACATCCGGTGTGAAGAGTACGAGGAGATAGAATAGACGGTTTCTGAGTCGTGGGAGAAAACTTGCACTTTGCTCGTGGGAGAAAACTTGCACTTTGCTTATAGTCTAGGGGGGTAAATAGGAATTTTTTCCAATTCCGAATGGGCGAGACCCGTGCGAACAGGGAGGCCACTAATCGAGGACTAGGATAGCCCAGCCCAGAACCACAGAAACTGTACCAGCCCTGCAGCCCTGCTCCTTCGATTAAAACGCTGTCATTTCCTCAAAAAAAAAGATTAAAACGCTGTCCTTCTTGCCAATCGTACAAGTGGCAGATACTACTATTATTTCACCGTGTGAGGAGTACTATTCACCAATCACTGCCATGACTTTTAATTCGTCCACCACCTTTTACACGGTGAACCACTCACTCCAATTTTAAATATACGCAGTTTACATTATTTTTAAATTAATTAATTTGTCCCAAGTCTCATCATATGATAAAAATAAGAGAAGAAGAAGAAGAAGAAAGAGAGGGAAACGAAAGGTGGAAGAAGGTGAAAGCCTCCTTAAACTCTAAATCTATATTTGCCACTGTTCCGTACACGAAACAATATTTGAGTACGGGACCATTTGGCATTTTGCTACCTCAAGCTTCGATGATCTGATCTTTGCCGTTGGATCACATATGCTGTTTCGTAATTAAGGAGAGGGCAACAAATTTCCTATACATCAACGGGGCAACGTCGTCAATTGTTGTTTTGCTTGAAGTCGAGATCATGCACAACTAGTAGTAGTTTCGTAATTAAGGAGAGGGCAACAAATTTCCTATACATCAACGGGGCAACGTCGTCAATTGTTGTTTTGCTTGAAGTCGAGATCATGCACAACTAGTAGTAGTTTCATTGATATTGGTTTTTCACTTTTTCTAAATAGAAACGGAGATAACCCTCAGCGTGAAATGCATTGATGCAGCCGCTAGCATTGTGGCTAAAGCTGCTAATGGTTTGGTCTCAAACCGGTTTTTATAGTTTGGTTTTTGATTGGATTAGCTTGGTTTGGTGAATAATGGGTTGCAACACTTAATGGTTTGATTTGGTTTTGTTTAATAGTTACAACGGTCTAGAATGGTTTACAATTATAATGGTTATGTGTGTAAGTAACATCTCGCGTTCACACATAAAAATTTTAACGAATTTGACTGAAATTTATTAGAAATGTCTTAGAATTACAATCTGCTACTTTGTGCAAATCGGTGTAGCCATATCTATATGTGGGGCCCACATCCAAAGCCGGACCCTAAAATTAAAAGCTCACGTTCACACCTTAAAATTTTAGCGGATTTTACCGAAATTTATTGGAGATGTCTTAGAATCACGGTCCACTACCCATGCAAATCAATATAGCCAAATTTGCATGTGGGCCCCACGTGTAAAGTCAGACCCTAGAATTAAAAGCTCGCGTTCACACTTTAAAATTTTAGCAGATTTGACCGAAATTTGTTGGAGGTTTCATAGAACTACGGTCCGCTACTTTGTGCAAATCGGTGTAGCCATATCAATACGTGGGCCCTACGTCCAAAGCCACACCTAATAAAACTATAGAATTGAACCGATTTAGTGTTTTGAGAAACTAGTTTAAGTGGTTTAGATTGGTCTGGAGGAAGAAGCAAATGGATAGGTTGGACTGGTTTATGAAACGTAGTACTCCCTCCGTTCCAAATTACAATTCGTTTGATTTTTTTGACCCTAAGTTTGACCGCTCGTCTTATTCAAAAAATTGTGCAAAATATCATATTTTTGTTGTGGCTTTCTTTATTAATAAAAGTTCTTCAAGAATGACCTAAATTTGACTATAATCGCACAAATTTTTTGAATAACACGAGCGGTCAAACTTGGATAAAAAAAGTCAAAGAAATTATAATTTGGAACGGAGGAAGTATAGTCTAAATAGTTTGGTGTGAATTTGGTTTGGTTTTCGAACCATTACCGGCTTTAGTTGTGGCACGAGAATAGTCCGATGTGATCGAGTATGTGAGTACAAATAATTACGCCGTACCTGCAAAATATCGTTACCGTTGGAAACTTGGAACCATGTGATTTATATATCTTTCGATTTTTTAACCATATATTACAGATAAATTACGACAGGCGTTTATTAAACCATCATGCAAGCGAAGCGACCAAGCAATTGACTACATATGCATCCTCAAGTCCTTTACTTGATATGCTCACACAACCCTTCATGGTCCGTTCTAGACCCGTCGAAACAGGAAAACCAGCCCGACTAGAACCAGCTACAGGCTATGTACGGGTCTGGTTTGGTCCGGTGTCAGAACCGTCGAACCCGTTAAACGCTGCGCGTTGCTTCTAATCCACGTGGCTCCACTGCTCTGCGCTCTCTAAGTCCTGACCATTGGTGGTGTTATTCTTCTTCTGCAGCACTTGAAGGAGCAGACGTTTAGATCCATGTTAGTTGAAAACACGTGAGAGAGACAGCAACAACAACTCCGTCTCCGTGGAGATTGAGCACAGCTTCATGCGTTCTCCAACCAAGCAGCTGAAACCTGAATCAAACTTCATCTACGAAAGACGAGATTCAGAGATACTGGTTGCCCAATGTTGACGCAAAATACGGTCAACACACGAGAACGCTAGATCGCGCGGGTCGCAAACGGACCAGATCGCAGCTGCCCTGCGCTGACCGGTCAGACCGGTCAGATGCACCGGTCAGACCGGTTACGCCGGCGAGCTACGGGGTAAAACCCTAAAAGCGCCTCCCGGAAGGATCCATCAGGGAGAACGCCGTCAGAGGTGCCTTAGGGTCGGCAGGCCCCCTAGGACGCCTTCGGACGTCGCAGAGACGAAGGAGGAACAGCATATGGGGTTGGAAAAGCTAGGGTTGGAGATACATAAAGTAAAGGATAAAAAGTAGTAGATTTTGATAGATTCGATTGGGTTGCCCTCAATCGGCCGAATCCCCTTATATTTATAGGGAGGGTAGGTCTTGTCCCGCAAGGAAACCAAGTTACAACTCGTTACAACCTCGGAATCCTAATTTTAGAGTCCTAGTCGAATTACAAAAGGTGACCGGTCTGACCGGTCCCCCGCACCGGTCAGACCGGTCCGGGCGTGACCAGCTCCTCGCGCCGTCTTCTGTCTCGCTCATGCGCCGTCTTCTATCTTGCAATCCTTCTGGACCACGTGCCAATTTTGGTTGTCAACATATGCCCCCCTGTTTTTTGGTAAAGCTTGCGTACCATAAAACATGCTAGTACCAAAATTGTCATCTAAGGACGATGTTTTACAGAATTCATCGGCCTTTATAATTTTCTAAGGGCGATATCCAAATATCGGCCGTGAGCCGCTTCATCTATTCTTCGTCATCTGAATTGACCGATTCTTGAACCGGTCTTAAAGCAGCGGACATGAAGCCATCCTTAGTACAAGCAAGGAACTCAAAATCCGAAATATCAATCCCGGTCAAGCATTTGAAATTATCATGAGTCCCTAACATGGATGCATCGGCCATAGCAACACATGCCGAAGAATCCGCATGAACCGTCTCAACTTCGTCACCAACCCATTGGATTAAGCATTGATGCAAGGTAGAAGGCACACATTGATTTGCATGAATCCAATCACGCCCCAGGATCACGCTATAGTTACCTTGCACCTCTGTGACGAAGAAAGCGGTCGCCAATGTCTTGCTCCCAATAGTAAGCTCCAATGATGCAACTCCTTTGGCACTCATCGGTTCTCCTCCTCCAACACCGCTGATCATCATGCTTGTCTTGATGAGCTCGCTGTCCAAACCTCCCAATTTCTTGTACAAAGTGTAAGGCATGAGGTTCACAATAGCGCCACCATCAACGAGCATCCTAGAAATCGGCCTCCCTTTAATGTGACCCTTCACATAAAGAGCTTTCAGATGATTGTCCGATTCTAAAGGCTTCTGAAACACAGCATTCTTGGGAGCAAAATCAATTTGAGCCACCCTCTCATCATCTCCGATAAAGCAATAGTCGGCGTCTAAATAGATAACATTGATGTCCATGTCCGTTCTGCTGGGTGAAGGCTCAAAATCAACAGTTTCATCCTCATTGCCCATTTGAATATCTGAAATAGCAGTGGGCGGAATCGAAACTTTAGCCGAAGAAGAAAATGCATCGGCTATAAAATCATCAGGCGACACCGGTCTGACCGGTTCCTCCTGACCGGTCTGACCGGTTCCAGTTGCCAGAACTGGAACAGGGACAGGCAACCGGTCGGACCGGTCAAGGACACCGGTCTGACCGGTCTCGGCCATGTTAGCCGATTCGGTTGCAGATGGTTCGGTCTTTTCTGGTGTCTTGGCTTGATCATCTTGCGCACCAGAACCATCTTTGGAACCCTGATCAGTAGGCAGAATCATCGGCTTAGCCTCATTGAACCACTCCTCCCTCTTCTTAGCCGATTCTTCTTCCCTTTGCTTTTGAGTACGCAACCGCTGCAATCTCCTCTTCTGAGAATGAGTCAAACCAGGAGGACACCACTTTGGCTGAGTATACTGAGGCAAAGGTATCTTTTTTACAGCCGATGCGCCAATAACATTAGGTCCATCAGCCATTGAAGGATTTACTACCATGGAGCCAATTTGAATCTTCATAACTGGCTTTGGAATAATTGGTGCAGGCTCTTCCTTCTTCTGAATGGGACGATATTCCTGTTTGGCCGGCCCTTTGCCCGGCCTCTGCTGGTAACCGGTCTGACCGGTTGGAGGGACCGGTCTGACCGGTCTGTGCTGTGGAGGCACAATCACCGTCTTTTGTCTTGGTTGAAACTTGGTATGCCTTAGCTGCGGTGGATTCACTCTAGGATGTACAGAAACCTTCGGCCGTGGTTGACTTGATGTGGGGAAGTAAGGCACGTACATTATACCATCTCGCCAAACAGGTTGAGGAGAGGGAGGTTGATACGTTCCCCATAGCCTAGAAGGACCAACACCATCGAATGAACTTGGGCCTTGATTCCACTGTCCTCTTGGTGCCTTCATCACACCAGAATTCCTTGGTGGCGAACATGGTCTCTTTTTTAGTGGCCGATCTTGTTGAACGGCCGTGTTTTGCATATGCTTCGCCATGACTTGATCAAAGGTTGCTTTTGGCTTAAATGTTTTCCCCTGATCTTTGCCTTGATTAGTCTTCCAAGTACCCACTTCAGGACGTTTAGGCACAAACGTTCGGACCGGCCTCTGAGCCAGACCGGTCTGACCGGTCAGCCGAACCGGTCTGACCGGTGCATCCCGGGCAGCAGGAGCAACCGGCCTTTGATCCCGCGCTTGAGAGCTTGATTGCCCCCCGACCTCAGAAGTCTTCACTGTAATAGTCAAAGTCTTCTTTCCATCAGGAGCCTGCTTAAGCACCACTTCTCTCCCAAGTACTTTGTCATGTTCCGTCATCGTCCTTGGTTCTCCAATCACAATATTCTTGCCTCCTGTTGTATCGGCATTGTCTGGCCGAACCAACATCTTGGCCTTCTGAAGATCCATGGTATTAACCAATATGTTGTTGACTGGAAACGGGTGCTTATCAATTTGCATCTCACTCAAACTCAATCGTCCATCATTTACAGCCGATTGAATCTGTCGACGAAAGAAATTGCAATCATTAGTCGCATGAGAAAAAGAATTATAAAATTTGCAATAAGCACGCCGCTTTAACTCCTCAGATGACGGAATAGTAAAAGAGCATTTGATATATCCACTCTTATGCAATTCATCAAAAATTTTATCGCACTTGGATACATCAAAAGTAAACTTCATCTCTTCTTTCCGATTCCTATGAGTCGGCTTAAGAGATGTGCAAGTAAAGGCTTCATTAGATGCTGGCCATACAAATTCAGCGGCCAACACATTATGAGACTCATCATCTGAACTACTAGAGTCACATTCAAGATTATGCACATCAACCTGATGAGTCCTTTGGCTTTCTTTTAAATCTTTGTTTCGGCTTTCAGCAGCCAAAGCTCTTTGATGCACTTGGTTTACACTAAAGAACTCAACGTTCTCTAACTTCTCCTTGATGTGAGACCGTAAACCATTAAAAGCCAAATCAGCAAGATCCTTTTCGGCAATATTGACACTAAAGCAACGGTTTTTAATATCACGAAAACGTTTAATATAATCATTAACAGTTTCATCACGTGATTGTCTAACCGATGTAAGATGTGACAATTTAAGCTCATTGCTGCCAGAAAAGAAGTGATCATGAAATTTTTGCTCTAACTGTTCCCATGAAGTAATAGAATGAGGAGCCAATAATGCATACCATGAGAAAGCAATGCCAGTCAGAGACAAAGAAAATAAACGCACTTTCAAGGCCTCACTAGAGCTAGAATCGCCTAGTTGTGCCATGTATTGACTTATGTGTTCAAAAGTGCTTTTAGAATCCTCCCCATTAAATCTGATGAAATCAGGAAGTCTAAATCCAGCAGGGAAAGGAACTAAATCAAATCTAGGAACATAAGGCTTTTGGAATAACCTAGCCTTATCCCTGACATCCACTCCCAAATTCTCTTTAAGAGCTGAAGCCAAATCAAGTTTGTACTTAGAAAATATATTATCTAAATACTCTAATGAATTGTCTTGTGAATTTGGCTGTTGAGAATTTTGAATAGGAGTAGAAAGCAAATTCCCCGATTCTGTCCCCGTGGGACCGGTCTGACCGGTTGATGCGGCCCAAGCTGGTTGGCCGCATCTGCCCCACCAGGACCGGTCTGACCGGTCACGGCGACCGGTCTGACCGGTTGATGTTGGCCAGATTGATTGGCCGACATCATCTCCTGCATCTGTTGGCCGAACCTTCCGAAGAGTTCGTAAGGTACTGGGCCTTGTGAAAATAATTTTAGCAATTGAGGGGATACAGAATATTCATAGGTTGAATTTTGCGGGGTAGAATTTGCAACTTCATTGTTAATTCGCAAAACGGCTGAGGTGCAGCAGGCCGAGTAGGCATTAGGTTGGATGGTGTAACAGATTGGCCTTCAAAATAATTCAACGGCATACCAAACGTAGGTTGTTCTATGGGTTTTGTTGCCGGTGTTTTAAATTCAGGCACAAAAGGCACTTTGGAAATCAAAAGATTAGGATCGGCGGCAGGTTGTTCAGCCACAGGCTGTTTGCCTTCCGATTCTAAGCACTTGTTATGCATCCAATTAACCAACTTGACATTATTCTCAGCCATCTTATCTTCCATGTACTTTAGAAAAACTTCATGAGGTTTTTCATTAGATTGTACCTTAGGAAGTGCCGCTAAAGATGTAGCAGATTCATCTACCTCCTTGATCTTGGAGACCACGCCCTTGCGGTCCTTCTTGAAATGCGAGAGGTAGTAGAGGCGATCTTGAAAGTGCATCTAGGCCCCTAGGTGGGTTTTGGTGAATTGAATGACAAAACGATTAAAGGACTAATGTGTTTGTTACAGATTATGAGCAGCGATTAAAATGTATATTTTATGATACACTATTATTCATGGCTTGAATACAATGTGTATGGCTCATAGTGACACAAATGAACAAGTGTGTGGTCCCATTATGCATGAATGTGATGAATGGCAAGCTATGGTGAAACAAAGAAAGAGACATATTGACATGTGTGATATATTGGTCTCTAACTTAATGAAGGCTTGTTGAACATATATATGGGAAGATATGATGACTTTGAAGGAAGTGAACGGTCAAAGTAAAATGGATATAGTGTATATCAAGAATTGATTTTCATTGTTGAATCTAAATGTGATACAAACCTATATGGAGCTATATGTGATGCAAGGATGAAGAGATGGAATTCGGGATAGTGTTTCAAGGTACTAAGCAATGTGTGATCAAGTTGCGAACTTGAGTCATGTATCTTTGCTAGGGTGACGAAACTTTCTTTGGATTTCAACTTGATGAATCTTGGTTACATATGGTGTTCATATTGACAAGTATCAATCTTTCAAGAATAACATTATGAAAGGGTGAATTGAACTAGAAGTGGATTTCATTCCAAGACAAAGGTTCAAGTCACTAGCTCAAGTTGGTTTTGCTCAGCAAGAACCATGTGGACATTCCTCAAGTGAAAGAAGCAATCATGTATGGCATGTTTGAAGACATACAAGCTCAAGTGGATGAATTGATTTTATATTTATTCCTGAGTATAGGTATGCCGTACTATCAAGAGGAATGTTACATTGGCTAAATGACAAAACACCAGTAAAGTGCTCAAATAGTTGACCTATGTGAGAAAGCCTTGAGAGTTAACCCTTGAGATGAGTGAAAAGTGCTGACAGAGCAATAGCGGTTTAACCGGGTCTAAGGACCGGTTTAACCTCTATTGACCCTCTGACAAGGGTAACGGCTAGTAGGACCGGTTTAACCTCTATTGACCCTCTGACAAGGGTAACGGCTAGTAGGTTTGAAATACCGGTCTAACCGGTATGGATAGCGGTCTAACCGTCTTTGGCTGGGTTCTAACGGCTAGTTTGTGATGGCCGGGGTATTTATACCCCTTAGCCCTCTCCTTTGAGGGCTGCTGGTTCTGGGTGAATCCTAAGCCTCCTACCCATGTTTCCAACAGCAGAGAAGCTCTCCCCAACACCTCTTTGTGAGTTTGCTTGATTTGAGTGAAATCTTTGAGTTGGGTTGAGAGAAGCCTTGTGTGGGAGAAACATTGTGAGATCAGTGAGCATCTGAGAGCTTTACTAGCTTGAGCACTTGTGGTTGGCGTCAAGAAAGTCATTGTGCATTTGTTACTCTTGGAGGTCCGCCTCCTAGACGGCTAGGCGTCGCCGGCGAGCTCCCATTTGTGTGGTGAGCGGCTGGAAGTTTGTAAGGGCTGGTCTTGTCTCCTTCGTGGGAAAAGATCAACTTAGTGGAACCGAGGAGATAGCTTGACCTAGGTGGTGGTCACATAAGCTTCCTCAACGGAGATTAGGAACCACTGAGCTTGTCATGGTGGACATGCAGTGGGTCTGAACTTCGGGAAACAAATCCTTGTGTCTTCCCTTTGGTTTGCCTCAATTGTTTACTTCTAGCTTTATATTTGCTTTCGCTTCGATCTACTTGGGTGTGCTCTATCTGTGTGCAGGGACTTTGTGAACCTGCTGAAAAACATCTGTGCAAGCAGTGCCCCAAGCTTATTTGGTGCTAGAAGAACAAGAGGGGGACGAGCACCACTTGTGCTGCCTTACTGTCCAGGACCGGTTTAACCGGGTTGCTATACCGGTTAGACCGGGTTGCCCCTGGCAGCAGGCTGAAATTGCAATTGGTGGTTTTAATCGGTCATCTCGCCTATTCACCCCCCCTCTAGGCGACATCTAGGTCCTTTCAATTGGTATCAGAGCTTGGACTCACATCAAAGCTTAACCGCCGTGAGAAAAGATGTCGTCATCGGGTGAGGTATCGTTTGAGTCACTCGCCATTGATGGCTCAAACTACGCTTCTTGGTCCGCTCATATTCTGAATGCTATAAAGGACAATGGTCCTACTGCTGAGCGTATTTTAGTTGAGAGCATCGTCCCTACAAACTTCGATTGGCACAAATCCGAGCTAACCGAAGAAGTGGGAAAATGCCTTCAACTAAATGCCCAAATTACTAACTTCATGATGAGTCTTCTTAGCACAGAACTCCAAGACATGATTTTTAAGAAAAAGAAGAAGATACATGGTGATGCACATCGCATTTGGGATCTACTTAAAAAATTGTATGCCAAGCCCAAATGTGATAGCAAGGAGCAAACAGATGCTAGATCACCTGAGGAGTGCTCAACTGCATCAACACTTTGTCATGAGCCTCAAGTGACAACATCCATGCAGCAAGAGGAGCAAAAGACGCTTAATCTGGTTCCTGTGCAGGAACCGGTTAGACCGGCTTGCAACCCCGGTTTAACCGCCCCTGACAGAGAGTCTGTGTCGAGCTCCATCCAGAGCACAAGCGACGACTCAAGCAAAGATTCCACTGCAGCACTCTCATCTTCTAGTGATGAGGGCATGGTGTGCTTGATGGCCAAGAAGAAGAAGAATAAGAAGAAGACCAAGAAAGGCAATGGTCAATCCGATGAGAGACTATCTTCCTTGACGAAGGAATTAGAGGCTCTCAAATCATCTCATGCCTCTTTGGTCTGTAAGTATGATTCATTGGCAAATAATTATGCTTGTGCTACTAATTCTTTATCATGTCTAGCACAATTAGAGAAGGCCAATGAAGTGCTCAAAGCTCAACTTGACAAGCTCACTAGTGAGCATATGGATTTGCAAGGCACTCATAAAGAACTTGAATATTCTCATGAGAAGCTTGCCGACTCATATGCTTCACTAGAAATAGCTCATGAGGTTGTTATCACATCGGTAAAATTTTATCAACCTCTCGCACACACATGCACATGCTCACAAGTCAATATTAATTTATCTTGTGCTAAACCTTGTTGTTCTCAAGCAAGCCAATCTAGCATTGAGCATGTACTTGTAGAGTCTTGTGATGACCTCAG
>CM014274.1:39951376-39987737 GCA_004135705.1 Alloteropsis semialata
GGGAGTCTCTTCTTCAGCAGCAGCAATTCCCCCCAGACCTTCTAGTGCTACTGAAGAATTGGCTCAAAATTTATCTACTTCCATCTTTGGATCAAATACTACAGGCGTGTTTTGGACTACTGACTCTCCTTCGATGGGTGGCAACGGGCAAGGCTCTGAGGGACACTGATTAACTCTACAGGATGCTCTTCAGGTCTTTTTGATGATGGATGACAAAGGGGGAGAAGAGCAAGGAATTAAAGCTTCATCTTGTATCTGATCTGATCAGGGCGGTCTAACCGGCCTCAGGGGCGGTTAGACCGGTCTCTAGTGATGTTAGAGACATGGATCTTGTAATAAATTCGAACCTTATCTATTTATGGGCTTGAGAACTTGTAATGTGTGGTAATGTGTGATGAACTTATTTATGCTATTAAATGACTTTGTTTTAGTGTGATGCATGGTTGATTGGTGAATTTTTTGTTCTGTTTGGAATTCTGTCAGACAGGACCGGTCTAACCGCCCTTGGGGGCCGGTTAAACCGGTATTGAGCTGACAGACATCCAAACATCTTCTTTTATTTGGTGAAGTGCTTTTGTCATATGCATCACATGTTTTGATTATTTATGTCACACACTAGTTGCACCCCACAGATTCTGAGATATAGGGGAGCTCTCATGTGTTCATGTTAATATGTGCAATTGGCATGTGAGGCCAAATTTTTGAAATTCCACTCAAAGCACATATTAAGGGGGAGCTCTTGATATATCTGAGAATCTAAAATGCTTTTATTAATTCATTTGTAAGCTTTAATCGGGTTGTCATCAATCACCAAAAAGGGGGAGATTGAAAGTGCATCTAGGCCCCTAGGTGGGTTTTGGTGAATTGAATGACAAAACGATTAAAGGACTAATGTGTTTGTTACAGATTATGAGCAGCGATTAAAATGTATATCTTATGATACACTATTATTCATGGCTTGAATACAATGTGTATGGCTCATAGTGACACAAATGAACAAGTGTGTGGTCCCATTATGCATGAATGTGATGAATGGCAAGCTATGGTGAAACAAAGAAAGAGACATATTGACATGTGTGATATATTGGTCTTTAACTTGATGAAGGCTTGTTGAACATATATATGGGAAGATATGATGACTTTGAAGGAAGTGAACGGTCAAACTAAAATGGATATAGTGTATATCAAGAATTGGTTTTCATTGTTGAATCTAAATGTGATACAAACCTATATGGAGCTATATGTGATGCAAGGATGAAGAGATGGAATTCGGGATAGTGTTTCAAGGTACTAAGCAATGTGTGATCAAGTGGTGGACTTGAGTCATGTATCTTTGCTAGGGTGACGAAACTTTCCTTGGATTTCAACTTGAAGAATCTTGGTTACATATAGTGTTCATGTTGACAAGTATCAATCTTTCAAGAATAACATTATGAAAGGGTGAATTGAACTAGAAGTGGATTTCATTCCAAGACAAAGGTTCAAGTCACTAGCTCAAGTTGGTTTTGCTCAGCAAGAACCATGTGGACATTCCTCAAGTGAAAGAAGCAATCATGTATGGCATGTTTGAAGACATACAAGCTCAAGTGGATGAATTGATTTTATATTTATTCCTGAGTATAGGTATGCCGTACTATCAAGAGGGATGTTACATTGGCTAAATGACAAAACACCAGTAAAGTGCTCAAATAGTTGACCTATGTGAGAAAGCCTTGAGAGTTAACCCTTGAGATGAGTGAAAAGTGTTGACAGAGCAATAGCGGTTTAACCGGGTCTAAGGACCGGTTTAACCTCTATTGACCCTCTGACAAGGGTAACGGCTAGTAGGTTTGAAATACCGGTCTAACCGGTATGGATAGCGGTCTAACCGTCTTTGGCTGGGTTCTAACGGCTAGTTTGTGATGGCCGGGGTATTTATACCCCTTAGCCCTCTCCTTTGAGGGCTGCTGGTTCTGGGTGAATCCTAAGCCTCCTACACACGTTTCCAACAGCAGAGAAGCTCTCCCCAACACCTCTTTGTGAGTTTGCTTGATTTGAGTGAAATCTTTGAGTTGGGTTGAGAGAAGCCTTGTGTGGGAGAAACATTGTGAGATCAGTGAGCATCTGAGAGCTTTACTAGCTTGAGCACTTGTGGTTGGCGTCAAGAAAGTCATTGTGCATTTGTTACTCTTGGAGGTCCACCTCCTAGACGGCTAGGCGTCGCCGGCGAGCTCCCATTTGTGTGGTGAGCGGCTGGAAGTTTGTAAGGGCTGGTCTTGTCTCCTTCGTGGGAAAAGATCAACTTAGTGGAACCGAGGAGATAGCTTGACCTAGGTGGTGGTCACATAAGCTTCCTCAACGGAGATTAGGAACCACTGAGCTTGTCATGGTGGACATGCAGTGGGTTTGAACTTCGGGAAACAAATCCTTGTGTCTTCCCTTTGGTTTGCCTCAATTGTTTACTTCTAGCTTTATATTTGCTTCCGCTTCGATCTACTTGGGTGTGCTCTATCTGTGTGCAGGGACTTTGTGAACCTGCTGAAAAACATCTGTGCAAGCAGTGCCCCAAGCTTATTTGGTGCTAGAAGAACAAGAGGGGGACGAGCACCACTTGTGCTGCCTTACTGTCCAGGACCGGTTTAACCGGGTTGCTATACCGGTTAGACCGGGTTGCCCCTGGCAGCAGGCTGAAATTGCAATTGGTGGTTTTAATCGGTCATCTCGCTTATTCACCCCCCCCTCTAGGCGACATCTAGGTCCTTTCAGATCTTCTTCTGCTTTCTTCTTCAAGTAGTCCTCAAGCCCTTGTCGATCTTCAGTAGAAAGTTCATCGTCCTTGATGACGATGACATTCTCAAGATCCAAATTAGCAGTGGAACCCATCTGAATAGAATTAGATTGATCGGCTGCACGAACCAGATCTCCAATTCCCCAGCGGAGTCGCCAAAAGTATGTTGACGCAAAATACGGTCAACACACGAGAGCGCTAGATCGCGCGGGTCGCAAATGGACCAGATCGCAGCTACCCTGCGCTGACCGGTCAGACCGGTCAGATGCACCGGTCAGACCGGTTACGCCGGCGAGCTACGGGGTAAAACCCTAAAAGCGCCTCCCGGAAGGATCCGTCAGAGAGAACGCCGTCAGGGGTGCCCTAGGGTCGGCAGGCCACCTAGGACGCCTTCGGATGTCGCGGAGACGAAGGAAGAACAGCATATGGGGTTGAAAAAGCTAGGGTTGGAGATACATAAAGTAAAGGATAAAAAGTAGTAGATTTTGATAGATTCGATTGGGTTGCCCTCAATCGGCCGAATCCCCTTATATTTATAGGGAGGGTAGGTCTTGTCCCGCAAGGAAACCAAGTTACAACTCGTTACAACCTCGGAATCCTAATTTTAGAGTCCTAGTCGAATTACAAAAAAGGTGACCGGTCCCCCGCACCGGTCAGACCGGTCCGGGCGTGACCAGCTCCTCGCGCCGTCTTCTGTCTCGCTCATGCGCCGTCATCTATCTTGCAATCCTTCTGAACCACGTGCCAATTTTGGTTGTCAACACCGAATAAAGCTTCATGCTGCTATAATTGGTGCGCAGTTGCGATCCCAACCTCTTGAATTTGACTCGCACACACCTGAAATCCACTTCATTGATTGCACATCGAATTCCTCCCATCGCATCCAGGATCCTAGCTAATCGCCTCCTGTGATTGAGATTTTTTGGAGCAATCTGGTTGGGATCTTTGCATGGAAGAACTCACGGTTTGGGAGGAAGAAAGACAGAGGGAGGAAACAAGAGGTAGACGAATCAAGAAAAATGCGGAGCGGAGGCTGAAAGAAACGGATGATGGATCGGATCTCATAGGGCGGCGGCATGGCCGCCGTGGGCTTGACAGGGCGAGGCGAGGGTCAGCAGGCAACAGATGTATCGATGTTAAAGCGGAAAAGACGAACAGATATCGCCTGCCATCTAAACCCGACGATACCAAGGACCCGCCGGGCTGAAACCGTTTATCTGGTCACCTTCCCGGGCTAGTTTGGTTTTTTGCTGTTAAACCAGAAAACCGGACCATGAACAGGCCTACCTGGCGTCTTTGATGTCTCTGATGGGCTCCTTCGCTGGCCGCGGAGTCTGTGGTTGCTCCCATCCCCTAGGACCTCGATGTAATTTGGTTCTCTTTAGAGGACATATATGAAATGTGTGAGGAACCGACCAAACTAAACCCATTTAATCAAGTGCCGTCCATTGGCCAACTCAATTAAAGGAGCCTAATCCCGGTAGTCCTTGAGATGTGTCATGAGCATGCCCAGGATTTATACACACCTCACAAAGCACAACATAGTGAAACACCATTACACACATAGCATCCACACATGGGTTCACATACATAAAGGGATTCAAGTTATTACATAACCAAGTTCATGAGTTTTGCAGCGGAAAGTCTATCATCGCACTCATACGATAACAAAAGCATTATAAGGAGTCCACACTATATGCCGATAGTGTCTCTCCACGTAAGCCACCGGCCGTCACTCCCTACCCGCATCTCCGTCCGCGGGGTAGAAGAAGCCAAACACGGCCTCCGGCTGCTCATCACCTGCATCAACTTAACGGCAACACCGTGAGTACAAAGGTACTCCACAGGACTTATCCACTTAGGGTATATGTACCCGACTCTAAGGAATATGCATATGGATAAGTAGTAAGGGAGGGTTGGATAATTAATTTTTGCATAAAAGCCTCTACTTTTGATGAAGTGATAATAAGCAAAAGACATGGCATTCTAAGCTACTCTAGATCATTCATCAATACAATTGCATAATAATAAAGTGTGATCATGTGACATGAGCTCATTCTTCCATGAACTCCCAAACGATAACCTATGTTGAAGCGAACCTCCATAGAGCGTGCTCAATGACCGAGAGCGCGGCTATTGCAATAGATTAATACCCTGCAGGGGTGTACAACTGGGACCACACGGAACAAGGCTTTCCACCATACCCTAGGCCGAGGGTAAGCGTCGACTCATGTCCCAACCTTTCATATACCCGCCCCAAACGCCCATACCGGCGCCCGGTAATGGATAGATGCCCTAGAATCCGCTAGCGACACCTCATCCCAATCCAGACATACCAGACGGGTGACCCGGGTGACTTATACTACTTAGTTTTCATTGCCAATTCAAATATGTGGTTTGTACGAATAAGTGCTCAAGAGACCGGCGACAATCCATATCCCTATCCGACTTAGCAAGTCTCCACACTTGCTCAAGTCCCGAGTCATCATTCATAGTTGCTCATCTTTTAACCATTCATAGCTACTAGGTAGTTAATTTATCAAACACCCTATAGCTCGCAAGTGGTGGTGACCTTGCCACCTCTTGACTTCTACCGTAGCTAAGCATGGCTAAGCAAAGTAATCGCGACACCTAGCAAGCATACTCTTCTAAAAAGGATTGAACTTAATCAAGGAGGATCATGCATCAAATGGGTTCTACTCAAGCATAGTATATAACCATAACAAATGCACAAGCAAGACTCATAGATACAATTTGATCCAAAATAGGGAGAAATATGCTTAGTAAGGTGCCTGCCTTGAGACTCGGCGGGGATGTCGTCGGAGAAGGCCTCCGCCTCGGGATCTGCCTCCTCAACTTCCGGTGCTTCGTCCTCTATACGAATGCAATGATGCTTGGTAAATAAACATGCCATGAATGATTGCAATGATGCATGAGATGACAGGGTAAACATTGCATAAACATGTATAAAGCATCTCTAAATAAGTCAGATATATAACACAAGTGTAGGTGAAGCGATCCTAAAAGCATAGGTGCTGCACGAGTAACGGCGGACTGTCCGCGCCCAGATGGCGGACTGTCCGACCATAACGGCGGACCGTCCCGCGGACAGTCCGGGAGTCAAGTGCGGACCGTTATGGTGAAAAAGAACCAATTCGGGACAAGTTTTTGGCCACAAGGGCGGACCGTCTGTGCCCAGGGGGCGGATCGTCCGCAGTGCAAATTTCAGCACTCGCAGAAACGGCTGTAACTTCTGTTTCGGGGCTCAGAATGACCTGTGGACTATCCGCTTGCGATGGGCGGACCGTCCGCAGTTCAAAGGGACTGTGCGACACAGAAAAGTGCAGAGGCTCGGGGTGGGATAGCTCATGAACGGCGGACCGTCCGCGCCCAGTTGGCGGACCGTCCGCGCCTGCGGCCGAGGCTCGCCGGAGAGATTGCCGCCGGCGACTCCGGCGACCATTTGGGATGGGGTTTGTTGCTATGGGTTCCTTGGAGTGTGGGGAGTTCATCTGGGCCAAAAGATTCCACATGCATTAAGGGTTTCAAGCTCGAGGTCATCAATGGTGAAGTAGCTCTAATGGGGATTCAAAACTCAACCCTAGGGCAATGTGCATGGATCGGGGAATGGGATGGCTCACCGGCGGCAAGAACAACTCCGGTGGTGTGCCACGGGTTGGAGTAGAATGGCCTCGGGGAAGCCTTGAGCTCGGGCTTGGCTTGAAATTGGTGAAGGTGGTGAAGATGAAGGGGAGGAAGAGCTTGGGGAAGCTCCTAACTCCAATCCGGGGAAGATGATGAGCTCGTGGTGGTGCACGAACTCCGGCGATGCTCCGGCAAGGTGGAGGGGCTTCAATGGTGGTGGAGGTGGTTGGGGAGCTCTCCCTAGGAGGGTTAGAGATAGAGAGAGGGCTTCTTGGTGAATGGCAAGAGAGAGAGGGCTTGCTGTCCTGGTGGAGAGGAGAACTCGGACTGACGTGTGGGGCCCGCGGGGGTGAGGTGGCGCGCGAGTTCTGCGCCCGCGCCACGCACGCGCGAGGTGCTCGCGGACCGTCCGCCCGTGTGGCGCGGACCGTCCGCGGGTGACATGGCAAAAGTATTTGACTGAGGTCGTGTTGACCGTGCCTAAGTGGCAGAGGGAGACGGTCCGCCCCCAAGGGGGAGACGGTCCGCCTCACAAAAAAATGCAAATGCAAGATATAGTGCATATGATGCATGCTTAGTCTAGTAATTAGCATTAGGGCCATTACAAAATGGCTGCCTTAGTATGTGTGTGTTTTTATCAAAAACAAGAAGAAGAAAAAGAGACAGACGAAAACAAGGAATAAACAGCAACACCATTCTACACATGGAATGCTGCAAAGCAAGCTAATCTGATAGTGTCACCTTACAAACTATATGAGTTGCGGCATTGTGGTTGGAAGCCAACCAAACACGTGGTTTGAAACGAGTGCTGTGCAATAGTTAATCATCTATAACTGAATTATTTGGTAGTTCTATAACTGAAGTTAGTAGAACTAAGAAACATGTTGTGACATTAGAGAGATACACCAAGCCGTGTTTTTAGTTTCATTTCCTTGGCACGAGCTGCAAAAATGTTCATTTTGTCACCAACCAAATACCAAGCTGACAATGTATTTTATCAGCCAATTTCATCTAATAGTTGCGAAGACGTGTCAAATTCAACGGCAGGGCATGAACATGCTAATGTAAAAAATAAAGGGTTGAATATGCCCTAACGTGAGTGTCAAATTCAAGGGCAGGGCATGAACATGCTAATGTAAAAAATAAAGGGTTGAATATGCCCTAACGTGAGGTCACTTAACATACACACACTCACCCCGGATTTTATTACAGATTTCACTTCATCCATCAAAATCCAGAGCCAGATAGCAGAGTGACAGTTCATCAGCATAGCAATGCAGCATATATTAACCAGTCTAACAAATATCTCACATGAGCACATGGAGACATGAAATTTATAAGTCCGTACTTCATCACAATAACAACACAGTTCACCCTGCAAGTCAAAAAAAGTCATCAATCTGCATTAGAAAAATGGGATACCACACCTTGCCCAAAGTCCATTTTAAACCCGTGACAAGTTGAAGAGTGCCATATCAGGTCAAATAAAAGAACAACCTACCAAAAAGGATACTCAAACACTACTTGAGAAACAGTATAACGTAGCCATTAATCCATCCTCTGGAAAAAGAGTAATACTGGAACATTAGGGGCCTATTTAGATTCGGTGAAAAACTTTGCGGAATATACTGTAGCAATTTTAAACCGAAGATTAGAAGGATTAAATATGATCTAATTATAAAACTAATTACACGGATGGACGGAAAATCGCTAGACGAATCTATTAAATCTAATTAATTCATCATTAGAGATTGTTTACTGTAGCACAACATTGTCTAATCATGACCTAATTAGGCTTAATAGATTCATCTCGCAATTTCACCGGGGTTATGGAATAGATTTTGTCAGTTATCCACATTTAATACTCCTAATTGGTATCTAAACATTTGAATTACTGTAGCGATGAAAAAGTTGGCGAAACTAAACAGGCCCTAGACAACAACTAATGTCATCATGGCCCATATCTTTTGTCTCTTGAGTTCTCTCTCCTCCCTTTTGAATCTCTCACCCCGTTGACATGTCACAAAGTCAATTGGGGCCCCTGCCTGCCCCGCCCCCCGCACCCTATAAAACTGCACGCCCCAAGAAAGAAAATAAAACCAGAAAGAAAAAAGAAAAAACACCCACAACCTTGCCCTTGCTCGTAGGGATGGAAATGGCACGGATACGGATAGAATTCGGATATTTTTAGTAGGATATCTATATTTTTAGATGAATACGAATTCGAATTCGAATATACTCGAATGCGAATGCAAAACGGATAGTTCGAATTTGAATTCGCATTCAGATATCTACTCGATTTGCACGATAGCAATTCTCCATTTGTTTATGGATGGTTTTAGAAGAATAAAATCATTAAAAGGATAGGGATTAAAGTATGACCATGCATACAAAGATAGCGGGTCAAAAATAATGTATTTATCCATAATTATTTTAATAAATAAATATACAAATAATAAAATAAATTAGAAATACGTAATATTTTAAATAAATCTTTTGATGTTTAGCAAGAAATAAATAAAATTGAAGTATATAAAATAATTTACATCAATGAATAAATAACATGAAGTATTTAAAAATAATTTACTTCAACAAATATATCATATTCAAACTACATCAAAATAGTATATTTATTTGAAAATTATATTATATTAAAATTTATTAAACTTAATTTTTTATATCATTTGTAATATTGAAATTAATATTAACAGTCATTAGTTATAAGCTAACTTTACGTTATTCTTCACGGATACGGATAATTGTCGGATATCCACATTTATTTCGAATACGGATATGGATTCAGATAGAGAAAAATAGTGAAAAACGAATTTGGATACATCCATATTAGCAATCGGACATGAATACAGATAACCATATTAATATTTTTACGGATACAAATTCAGATAATTCAGTTAACCACGTACCACTTTTCATCCCTACCTACTCACCACTCTCTCTCCTTTTACTTCTGCCCCATAGTCTCCTCACTCTTCCAAAACAATCAATATACCCTAGCAAAAGTCAGCGCCTCCCCCTTATCTCCTGCTCCTCCTCCCGTGTGCTCCGGAGACGGCAGTCCAACCACTCCGCCGATGGAAGTGGAGCGCCACCTCAACAACTGGGACCTGCACGCCGTCGTGCGCCTGGGCTGCCGCCGCCGCCTCCTGTCCCCGCCGCGGCAAGCAGCGGACAACTCCTTCGCCGCCGTGTTTCTACCTTCTCCTCATGCGGCTGCGGCGCCAGCGCCGGCTCCAGAACCTGCCAGGGAGCAGGATGCAGATGCCAAATGGAGCTTCTCGGACCTGTGTGCCGGCGGCGAAGAGCTTGTTAGCGCGCTGCTCGCCGCCCACCCTCCCCTGCTTCAGCCTCTGCCAACGCCACCTTCTCCGCCTCCCCAGCGACAGCTGCAGCCGGTGGACGTGCCGCCACCGCAGGTGCACGCCGCTCCAGCTTCTGCTCCGGTGAGGGCGCAGCCGAGCGGGCGGCCGGTGCCCGGTGGCGTGCCAAGATCCAAGAGAAGGTACGAAAGGACACCCCTCTCCAATCGAGCACTATCTCTCAGCCACACACATCGCTGCTCTGAGAGGAAAGCCCAAATCCCCTGTTTCTTCGTGAAAAAAATGAGCCGTGCAAGGAAAATCCTTGAAACAAAAAAGCATACAGCCAAAAGGGAGCAAGAAGCTCGAGTGGGAAGGGGAGCCGGCGAAGAAGGCGACCAAAGCGGCGCCCTGGCCGGTGCGGGGATACATCTCGGAGGGAGTCGGCGGCAGGGCCAGGCCGGCGTAAACTGAGGCCCTGTGCGAAACTCTAAAATGGGGCCTATTATGCTAGCAAAATATAAAAATAAAATAATTGATATGATACAATGTAGTATCACTTCTCCATCCAAAACTATAACTCGTTTTGGTTTTTATAGATAGAAAACCTATATGTAAATAAATAGCAAAAATATAAATATAGAAAAGCTAAAACAAATAGTAATTTGGGAAATAAGAAATATATAGTAACGGAATACATTAAGAGTCACACCTAATTGATCTTGGTTTCATGATTACTTGATCTGGCATGAGCATAGCTGTTAGTCCTATGAGAAAATATGAGATGATCTACAAATTGCTAGGAAACTTTAGAAAGGATCTAAAGATTTTTCACAAAAATTCATATCAAACTCTAAGTTAAGCGCTGCCTAAAAGAACTAATTAGTTATAGTACACTAATTTTGGGGGCCCTTCATTTTGGGAGGCCCTGTGCGGCCGCACAGGACGCATGCCCTCCCGCCCGGGCCTGGTCGGCGGCCGCAATCGCCGAGTGCGCCACGGATCCGCCCGCTCGTCATCGCCCCGCCCTGCGCGATGCATGGATCCGCGCCTCGCCCGCGGTCGACCCGCCGTGCGCCTATGCGCCGCCATGTGTGGAGAGATCGGAGAGGGCACGTCGGGACTGGGTAGGTCGTAGGTGGCTGCCGGTGGCGGCTGGCTGGGGTAGACGGTAGACCGTCGTGGGGGCGGGTAGAGGGAGAAGGGTTTGGAATTGGAAAGCATTTTTGGCCGTTGGGCTATGGTATCGTCGTGGGCCAGTTGGGCTGGGCCAAAATCGATTTTTCTTTTCTGATGCATATACGTGCTAGTTGGGCCCGGTGGGATATACGGAGTTCACCAAACATTTATTCTATGTTAGAAAAATTAACACATTATCCTAAAAAAATTAATACATACAAAAAAAATTGTGTTAGAAAACTAGCCGTTGAAAATAACACGGTTTCTGTCATTGGACTTGCTCCAAACCGCCGATTTTTGTGAGTTGCTAACATGGTTGCATTGCACACCAGGAAAAACCAGGTGAAGAAGGTGGTCTGCCACGTTCCGGCGGACAGCTTGCCGTCGGACGTCTGGGCGTGGCGCAAGTACGGCCAGAAGCCCATTAAGGGCTCCCCGTACCCGAGGTGAGCTCAATCCCTTCCGTTTGTTTCTTTCTTGTAGCGAGAGAGACCGGCCACGGCCAGCGCGCACGGCGGCCGCCGGCGTCGGAGCAGACCGATCTCACCGGCTGCTCGATTTCTTGAACAGGGGATACTACCGGTGCAGCAGCTCCAAAGGGTGCGCGGCGCGGAAGCAGGTGGAGCGCAGCCTTTCGGATCCCAGCACCTTCATCCTCACCTACACCGGCGAGCACAACCACGCGGCGCCCACCCACCGCAACTCGCTCGCCGGGACCACCCGCCACAAGTTCCCCTCCTCGGCGGCGCCGCCGCCGCCATCCGCGGTGGCGGATGGCGCTGTCCCCGGCGACCACGCGCAGCACCAGCTCGAGCAGCCGAGCCCGAGCCGGACTTCGACGTCGACCGCGGTTCTTTCCCCTACGACGCCGCTGCGCACGCCGTCAATGGAGGAGGACGATGAGGAAGAGGAGGATGAGCTGCTGGTGGAGGATATAGAGATGGCCGGCGAGGACGAGCTTCTGTTCATCAACACCGACGGCGACGACGCGGCACCACTAGAGCCGGTGTGCTCGCTCTTGGACATCGTCGACGAGCTCCCCTTTGTTCGCTCTCCCTGGGTGTCTTCTTCCACCACCGCTGGCAAGCCAGCCACAGGGGCAGCCGGCTCCGAGAGCTGACTTCTTGAAGAGACAATAATGCCGTCCTTGTAGATGAAAAAAATCAAGGGAAAGGAATAGGAGAAGAAAGCATCATGATACTAGTACTAGTTGTAAGCATATGTAGTCAGTCCATACCTGTATCGAGCTTGATCCATCATCAACCAATTCAATCTTCTAGCCGTTCTTCATTTATTAGAACAATGTCTTTAGTTCTTTACATTTTATTCTCTCTCTCTCTTTCTTTTGCTTTTATTTAGGAACAGTTGCAACTTTGTATCTCCTGTTCTTAGGCCAAGCCCAACGCAGGCATACATGCCTGGTGGCTTGAACCAAAAAGTTTAGATCATGTAGATACGAAGATTTGAGATCACTAGATGTCCAACCGAAGCCACCGCTCCCTTTTCACTTTTATGGACCAGCTGTTCTTTCTTTTTCTACTTTCTATCTCACATGTAGCATGAGGCATTGGTAGCTTGCAGAGGCTACTCTGACAACATGCAAGACACCACTTTATTTCCAGCATGGCATCCAAACCTATCTGTCTTGTGAGGCTACCAGCCCCGTCACCGCGTTGGGCATGGCCTTAGGAGCCTGCTTTTTTGCATTTGGAAAAAGAAACTTTTAGATGATGAACCAACAAAAAGGAGTGCAAAAACGAAAGAAAAAGTGATGGTGTGTTTGGTGGCTCTTTTCGGTTCTTCCTTTTGCACGGAGTCGAGATCATATATCTTTTCCACTTTTTGGTACATACTGATTACTGAAGGACACACCCTCCCACTAGACAAAAACTTTCCCATCGACTTGAGATCATGGCACGGCATGACCTCCTGACCTCCTCCACAACCAAAATTTGCTGTATGAGCTTGAAGATACTTGAACGAATCGACTATCTCCTACTTACAAAAACAAGGGAGAATGAAATAAAGGGTTAATAGCTTTCCTATTAATCTCATGATTAGTTTTAGCTAGTACACAAATGATTTCTGGACCTGTATTCGTCCTACAGCTAAATTTTTCAGCTAGTGCACTGGTAGCATGCATCTAAAAACACTATAGTGAATGGAAAATTAATTTGTATTTGTATATATCTATATCCGAAATATCAATCTACACAACTTCAAATTTGACAATGTAGCATACGTTCCATTTCTGGCTTTTTAGTTGGGAAAAAGTCCATTTTGCTACCCTCACCAATTCACTCTGTCCATTTAACCCCCTAAACAAACTTTAGGCTCATTTTACTACCCCAAACTATAGTTGGTCCAATCTACCCCTAATGAAATTTTCTATTTTGTTTCTCCATGTACAAAATGATTTTTCAGTCAAATTTTGTAAGCAGGTAGAGAATATGATGCCTTATGTTCAAAAAACATATTGAGAATTTTTCATGATTATTTTAATATGCTAGGTACATTTAATATATAATTAATCCTATATACAAAACTGCATGGATAGTAATCATGAAAACTTTTAATTTATTTTAACATAGGGAATCGTGTTATAAATCATCTCGCAAAAGACTAAATTAAAAATCAACTTGTACATGGAGAAATAAATAAGAGAAATCATATGAGGGGTAGATTGGATCAACCAAAATAGTTCGAGGTAGTAAATTGAGCCTAAAGTTTGTTTAGGGGGTTAAACTGACAAAGTGAATTGTTAGTTATTACCAAGTTCAATGAAAGGAAATGGAGTGTACACAGGAGGTAACCAAAAAATAAGCTAAATGAGGAGCTATTTGTTGCCCAGTGTGCAAAAGGGGAACTTTCTTCCTTCGGGAGATTGAAATCTCTCTGCAGACAGGAGCTTACAAAAAAAAAACTAAATCAGGAGCTAAATTTTGTGCAGTGTGCAACAGAGTGTTGACAACCAAAATTGGCACGAAGACCAGGAGGATTGCAAAGAAGAAGATGGCGCAAGAGCAAGACAAAAGACGACGCAAGAGCAAGACAGAAGACGGCGCGAGGTGCTGGACACGCCCGGACCGGTCTGACCGGTGCGGGGGACCGGTCAGACCGGTCACCTGAGTTGTAATCCGACTAGGACTCTAAAAATTGGATTCCGAGATTGTAACGAGTTGTAACTTGGTTTCCTTGCGGGACAAGACCTACCCTCCCTATAAATATAAGGGGATTCGGCCGATTGAACACACAACAATCGAATCTATCCAATTTACTACTTTTACCTTTACTTTTTTGCATCTCCAAACCCTAGCTTTTCCAACCTTACCTGCTGTTCTTCCTTTGTCTCCGCGACGTTTGAAGGCGTCCTAGGTGGCCTGCCGACCCTAGGGCACCCCTGACGGCGTTCTCCCTGACGGATCCTTCCGGGAGGCGTTTTTAGGGTTTACCCCGTAGCTCGCCGGTGGTCACCGGTCCGACTGGTGCCGTTGACCGGTCAGACCGATCAGCCCGGAGGCAGCTGCGATCTGGTCCTTTGCGACCCGCGCGAACTAGCGCACTCGTGTGTTGACCGATTTCCGCTTCAACATACTTTTGGTGACTCCGCTGGGGAATTGGAGATCTGGTTTTTGCAACCGTTCTATCTAATTCAATCTAGATGGGTGCCAACACTGAGTTGGATCTCGAGAACATCGTCACCGTAAAGGACGATGAACTTTCTGCCGAAGATCGTCAAGGACTTGAAGAGTACATGAAGAAGAAGGCAGAAGAAGATCGGCTCTACTACCTCTCGCACATCAAGAAGGACCGCAAGGGCGTGGTCTCCAAGTTCAAGGAGGTAGACGCAACTGCTACATCTTCATCACCAATCCCCAGGTACAAGATGATGAAAACTCTCACGAAGCTTTTCTTAAGTACATGGAGGATATGATGGTTGCGAATAATGTTAAATTAGTTAACTGGATGATGAACAAAAAATTAGAATCGGAAGGCAAACAACCCATGGTTGAACAACCTGCCGCCGATCCCAATCTTTTGATTCCTAAAGTTCCAATTGCGCCTGATTTTAAAGCACCGGCAACAAAACCTGTTGAACAACCTATGTTTGGTATGCCGTTGAATTATTTTGAAGGCCAATCAGTTACTCCATCCAATCCAATGGTTTCTAGGCCTACTGCACCTCAACCGTTCGTGACTTTTTCTAATTCGGTTAATCAAGGCCGAATTAGTACTGAAGTTGCAAATTTCACCCCACAAAATCCAAATTATGGATATTCTGTACCCTCAGCAGCACAACAATTATTTGCACAAGGCCCTGTACCTTACGAGCTTTTCAGGAGGTACGGCCAACAAATGCAAGGGATGATGTCGGCCAACCAGCCTGGCCAGCATCAACCGGTCAGACCGGTCGCCGTGACCGGTCAGACCGGCCCTGGAGGGTCGGGTGCAGCCAGCCAGCTGGCGCTGCCCCAACCGGTCAGACCGGTCACTGGAACCGGTCAGACCGGTCCTGGTGGTTCAGAAACGGGGAATTTACCTTCTACTCCTGTACAAAGCACCCAACAGCCAAATTTTCAGGATAATTCACTAGAGTATTTAGATAAAATATTTTCTAAATACAAACTTGATTTGGCTACTACTCTTAAGGAAAATGTGGGAGTAGATGTAAGGGATAAGGCTAGGTTGTACCAAAAGCCTTATGTTCCTTGTTTTGATTTAGTTCCTTTCCCTGCTGGATTTAGACTTCCTGATTTTGTTAAGTTTAATGGGGAGGATACTAAAAGCACTTTTGAGCATATTAGTCAATACATGGCACAACTAGGCGATTCTGGCTCTAGTGAGGCTTTAAAAGTGTGCTTATTTTCTTTGTCTCTAACTGGTACAGCTTTCTCATGGTTTGCATCATTAGCTCCTCATTCTATTACTTCATGGGAACAGTTAGAGCAGAAATTTCATGATCATTTCTTTTCTGGCAGTAATGAGCTTAAATTGTCACATCTCACATCGGTTAGGCAATCACGGGATGAAACTGTTAATGATTATATTAAACGTTTCTGTGATATTAAAAACCGTTGCTTCGATGTTACTATTGCCAAAAAGGATCTTGCTGATTTGGCTTTCAATGGTTTGCGCTCTCACATTAAAGATAAACTAGAGAATTCTGAATTTTATAGCGTAAATCAATTGCATCAAAGAGCTTTGGCTGCTGAAAGCCGAAGCAAAGATCTAAAAGAAAGCCATAGAACTCATCGGGCCAATGTACATAATGTTGAATATGATTCTAGTAGTTCCGGTGATGAGTCTCATGAGGTGTTGGCTGCTGAATTTGTATGGCCAGCATCTAATAAAGCCTTTACTTGCACATCTCTAAAGCCGACTCATAGGAATCGGCAGGAGGAGATGAAATTTACATTTGATGTATCCAAGTGTGATAAGATTTTTGATCAATTACATAAGAATGGATATATCAAATGTTCTTTTAATATTCCATCACTTGAGGAGTTAAAACGGCGTGCTTATTGTAAATTTCATAACTCATTTTCTCATGCGACTAATGATTGTAATTTCTTTCGTCGACAGATTCAATCGGCTTTAAATGATGGACGATTGAGTTTGAGTGAGATGCAAGTAGACAAGCGCCCGTTTCCAGTCAACAACATGATGGTCAATACCATGGATCTTCAGGATGCCAAGATGTTGGTTCGGCCCGACAATGCCGATACGACAGGAGGCAAGAATGTTGTGATTGGTGAACCGAGGAAGGTGATGGAAACTGACAAAGTGCTTGGGAGAGAGGTTGTGCTTAAACAAGCTCCTGATGGGAAGAAGATCTTGACTATTACAGTGAAGAATTCTGAAGTTAGGGGAGAATCAAGCTCTCAAGCGCGGGATCAAAGGCCGGTTGCTCCTGCTGCCCAGGGGGCACCGGTCAGACCGGTTGCCATGACCGGTCAGACCGGTCCGGCCCAGAGGCCGGTCCGAACGTTTGTTCCTAAACGTCCTGAAGTGGGAACTTGGAAGACGAACCCAGACAAAGATCAGGGGAAGACTTTCAAGCCAAAGGCAACCTTTGATCAAGTCATGGCAAAACACATGCACAATGCGGCCGTTCAACAGGATCGGCCACCAAAAAAGAGACCAAGTTCACCACCAAGGAATTCTGGTGCGATGAAGGCGCCAAGAGGACAGTGGAATCAGGGTCCAAGCTCATCCCATGGTGCTGGTCCTTCTAGGCCATGGAGGCCGTTTCCACCTCCCCCTCCTCAGCCTATTTGGAGGGATGGGATTATGTATGTGCCTTACTGTCCTGCACCTAATCAACCACGGCCTGGAGCTCATGTGCATTCAAGAATGGGTCAACAACAGCCTAGGCCTGCAGGATTTCAACCAAGGCAGATGTTCGTGCCTCAGCAGCACGGACCGGTCAGACCGGTCCCGCCGACCGGTCAGACCGGTGTCCCATAGAGACCGGCAGTTGCGCCACAGCTGCAGCAACCGGTCAGACCGGTCGCTCCCACCGATCAGACCGGTCACCAGAGGAGGCCGGGCAAGGAGCCGGCCAGGCAGGAGTATCGCCCAATTCCGAGGAAAGAAGAGCCTGTTCCTGTTATTCCAAAGCCAGTTGTGAAAAGCATGATTCAAATTGGCTCCATGGCAGTTGACACATCTATGGCAGATGGGCCCAATGTTATTGGCACATCGGCCGTGAAAAAGGTGAAGAAGGTACCTTTGCCTCAGTATACGCAGCCAAAGTGGTGTCCTCCTGGCTTAACTCATTCTCAGAAGAGGAGATTGCAGCGGTTGCGCACTCAGAAGCGGTTCAATGAGGTTAAGCCGATGATTCCAGCAGCTGGTCAGAATTCCAAGGATGGTTCTGATGATCAAGATGTTCAGGCCAAAACACCAGAAAAGGCCGAGCCATCTGCAGCAGTTTCGGCTGACGTGGCCGAGACCGGTCAGACCGGTGTCCCTGACCGGTCAGACCGGTTGCCCGTCCCTGTTCCAGTTCTGGCAACTGGAACCGGTCAGACCGGTCAAGGGGAACCGGTCAGACCGGTGTCGCCCAGGGAGTCGGTAGCCGATGCGTTTTCGTCTTCGGATAAAGTTTCGATTCCGCCCACTGCAATTACAGATACTCAGATGGGCAATGAGGACGAAGCTGTTGATTTTGAGCCTTCACTCAGCAGGACGGACATGGACATCAATGTTATCTACTTGAACGCCGACTATTGCTTTGTCGGAGATGATGAACGAATGGCTCAAGTTGACTTTGCTCCCAAGAATGCCGTATTTCACAGAGGCCCTTAGAATCGGATAATCATCTGAAAGCTCTTTATGTAAAAGGTCACATTAAAGGAAAGCCGATTTCTAGAATGCTTGTTGATGGTGGCGCTATTGTGAACCTTATGCCATACACTTTGTACAAGAAGTTGGGAGGTTTGGACAGCGAGCTCATCAAGACAAGCATGACGATCAGCGGCGTTGGAGGAGGAGAACCGATGAGTGCCAAGGGAGTTGCATCCTTGGAGCTTACCATTGGGAGAAAGACGCTGGCAACTGCTTTCTTCGTCACGGAGGTGCAAGGTAACTTCAGTGTTATTTTGGGGCGCGATTGGATTCATGCAAATCAATGTGTGCCTTCTACCTTGCATCAATGCTTGATTCAATGGGTTGGTGACGAAGTTGAGGTTGTTCATGCGGATACTTCGGCATGTGTTGCTATGGCCGATGCATCTATTTTGGGAACTCATGATAATGTCAAGTGCTTGACCGGGATTGATATTTCGGACTTTGAGTTCCTTGCTTGTACTAAGGATGGCTTCGTGTCCGCTGCTCTAAAGCCGGTGTCAAAATCGGTTGATTCAGATGATGAAGAGTAGATGGATGCAAGAGAAAAGTGGTTGAAGGAAAGGGTGGAGCATTATCGGTCCAATATGAACGATGCATGTGAAGCCATTAATGATTTTGAAGAAGTAGAGAAGTTAGGACAAGGATTTACGTCGGCTGATCCTTTAGAAAAAATAGATATAGGTGATGGTTCTATTCCAAGGCCGACTTTTGTAAATCAAAATTTGAAAGCCGATTATAAGGTTGAATTAATCGAGTTATTGAAAGAGTATTCTGATTGCTTTGCTTGGGAGTATCATGAGATGCCTGGTTTAAGTCGTGAATTAGTTGAACATCGTTTACCGATTAAACCTGGTTTTAGGCCATATAAACAGGGCAATAGACGATTTAATCCTTTATTTTATGATCGCATAAAAGAAGAGGTTAATCGTTTGCTTGAAGCTAAGTTTATTCGGCCATGTCGCTATGCTGAATGGATCTCTAATATTGTGCCTGTTGAGAAGAAAGGCTCTAATAAAATTAGAGTGTGCATTGATTTTAGAGATCTTAATAGAGCGACTCCCAAAGACGAATATCCTATGCCTATAGCCGATATGCTTATTAATGATGCTTCTGAACATAAGGTTATTAGCTTTCTTGATAGCAATGCGGGATATAATCAAATCTTTATGGCCGAGGAAGACGTATACAAAACGGCCTTTAAATGTCCTGGCTTTGTTGGTTTGTTTAAATGGGTTGTGATGACTTTTGGTTTAAAGAATGCCGGCGCTACTTATCAAAGAGCAATGAATTTAATATTTCATGACTTACTTGGTGTTATTCTAGAAGTCTATATTGATGATATTGTTGTCAAATCGGCTGGATTAAATTCTCACTTGGCTGATTTGCGTCTTGCCTTTGAAAGAATGTGTCGGTATGGTTTAAAGATGAACCCATTGAAGTGTGCATTTGGTGTATCGGCTGGAAGATTCTTAGGCTTCATGGTACATGAAAGGGGCATAGAGATAGATCCTAAGAAAATTGGTGTTATTGAAAAGATCAAAGCGCCTACTTGCAAGCATGATTTACAGAAATTCTTGGGCAAGGTTAATTATTTGAGGAGGTTTATTTCTAACTTGTCCGGGAAAGTTAGTGCTTTTACTCCTATACTTCGGTTGAAAAATGAAGCCGATTTTACTTGGGAGGCAAAGCAGCAAGAGGCCTTTGATGAAATCAAGAAATATTTATCTTCGCCGCCTGTTCTCAAAGCGCCTAAGAATGGGGTGCCATTTAGGCTTTATCTTTTGGCCGAAGATAATGTTATTGGGGCTGTTTTGACTTAAGAAACAAATGGCAAAGAGCACATTATTACTTACTTGAGTCGACGGCTTTTGGATGCAGAAACAAGGTACAAACCTATTGAAAAATTATGCTTATCTTTATATTATGCTTGTACAAAGTTGAGACATTATTTGTTATCTAGTACTTGCATAGTTGCGTGTCAAGCCGATGTTATCAAGTATATGTTGCATAGGCCGATTTTGAGTGGAAGAATCGGAAAGTAGGCATATGCACTTATTGAGTATGATTTGGCTTGTGAACCTTTGAAATCTATGAAAGGCTAAATTGTAGCTGATTTTATTGTTGAACATCGGATTAAGGATGAGCATGATTTAGAAATTGATTACATGACTTTTACTCCATGGAAATTGTATTTTGATGGATCGGTTTGCAAGAACAGATGTGGAATTAGAATTGTTCTTGTTTCTCCTAATGGTGCTGTTTTTGAAGCTCTTAGCCGATTGGAAATTGAATGCACGAATAATCAAGCCGAATATAAAGCTCTATTATTCGGATTAGAAATTTTGCATGACATGGGAGTAAAACATGTTGAAGCTTTTGGTGATTCATTATTGGTTGTGCAGCAAGTATCTAAGGTGCGTCAATGTTTTGAAAGTTCGTTGAATATCTATCTTGACAAGTGCATTGATATTATACCATGTTTTGATGAATTCACCATTTATCATGTACCAAGATGTGATAATCCTAGAGCTAATACTTTGGCTCAGCAAGCATCAGGCTATAATGTCCAGAAGAGACACTTTCATAAGAAAAGGCCGTTGATTGCTTTTGCCAATGGAGAAATTCCAATACTTGCTGCAGAGCAGAGCCACACCGGTCAGACCGATGCCAGGACCAGTCAGACTGGTCACGAGTCCACAGCGACCGGTCAGACCGATCCGGTCACCGGTCAGACCGGTCAGGCGTTTGCAGATTCAAATTCGGCCGTTGAAAATTCTCAAAATCAAAAGGCTGGAGTTGATGATTGGAGAGTGCCCATTGTCAAGTATTTAAGAAATCCTAGTTCTGGAACAGACAGGAAAACTCGACGTTTGGCTTTCAAATATATTTTAGTTGACGATGAGTTGCATCGTCGCACCGCCGATGATTTATTACTTAAATGCTTGGGTGCTGATCAAGCTAGAGTGGCCATGGGTGAAGTTCATGAAGGAATTTGTGGAACGCATCAATCGGCTCCTAAGATGAAGTGGTTGCTTAGGAGAGCTACATTCTATTGGCCTACAATGATGGCCGATTGTTTTCGTTACTACAAGGGATGTGAAGAATGCCAGAAGTTTGGTAATATTCAGATGGTGCCTGCTGCATTACTTCATCCTATTATTAAACCATGGCCTTTTCGTGGATGGGCATTGGATTTCATTGGAGAAATACATCCTTCTTCTTCAAAGGGACATCGCTTCGTGTTGGTTGCTACGGATTACTTCACTAAATGGACCGAAGCTGTTCCTCTCAAGAATATGACCCACAAGGAGGTAATTGAGTTTATTACTGAGCATATTATTCACAGATTCGGCATTCCACAAACTTTGACTACGGATCAAGGCACATCTTTTATGTCTAAGGAAGTGCGATCTTTTGCCGATATGTACAAGATCAAATTGCTCAATTCATCTCCATATTATGCTCAGGCCAATGGACAGGCCGAGTCTAGTAACAAGACTTTGATAAAGTTGATCAAGAAGAAGATAGAAGAGAATCCCCGAAGATGGCATGAAGTCTTGTCTGAAACTTTATGGGCTCATCGTATATCAAGACATGGTGCTACAAAAGTCACTCCTTTTGAGCTTGTTTATGGTCAAGAGGCCGTTTTGCCCATAGAGGTAAATCTGGACGCTTATAGACTTGCTAGACAAAATAAGCTTTCGGTTGGTGAGTACTATGATTTGATGATGGACAACATTGATGAAGTGACCGATAAGCGTTTACAAGCTCTTAAGGAAATTGAGAAAGACAAGATCCGAGTTGCTAGAGCATACAACAAGAAGGTTAAAGAGAAGACTTTTCAAGTTGGTGATCTAGTATGGAAGACAATTTTGCCACTTGGTTCTAAAGATAATAAATTCGGCAAGTGGTCTCCAAGTTGGGAAGGTCCATATCGAGTATTCAAGATCAATGGCGGAAATTCCTATATGGTGGAGACATTGCAAGGAGGACGTTTGCCTAAGGCAATGAACGGGAGGTACTTGAAGAAGTACTATTCTAGTGTTTGGCAAGAGGCATGAAGTGGCATATGGCCAATATTTGAGTATCGCCCTTAGAAACATATAATGGCCGATGAATTATGTTAAGGCATCGCCCTTAGATGACAATTTTGGTACTAGAATGTTTTATGGTACGTAAGCTTTACCAAAAAACAGGGGGGGGCATATGTTGACAACCAAAATTGACACGAAGACCAGGAGGATTGCAAAGAAGAAGATGGCGCAAGAGCAAGACAAAAGACGACGCAAGAGCAAGACAGAAGACGGCGCGAGGTGCTGGACACGCCCGGACCGGTCTGACCGGTGCTGGGGACCGGTCAGACCGGTCACCTGAGTTGTAATCCGACTAGGACTCTAAAAATTGGATTCCGAGATTGTAACGAGTTGTAACTTGGTTTCCTTGCGGGACAAGACCTACCCTCCCTATAAATATAAGGGGATTCGGCCGATTGGACACACAACAATCGAATCTATCCAATTTACTACTTTTACCTTTACTTTTTTGCATCTCCAAACCCTAGCTTTTCCAACCTTACCTGCTGTTCTTCCTTCGTCTCCGCGACGTTTGAAGGCGTCCTAGGTGGCCTGCCGACCCTAGGGCACCCCTGACGGCGTTCTCCCTGACGGATCCTTCCGGGAGGCGTTTTTAGGGTTTACCCCGTAGCTCGCCGGCGGTCACCGGTCCGACCGGTGCCGTTGACCGGTCAGCCCGGAGGCAGCTGCGATCTGGTCCTTTGCGACCCGTGCGAACTAGCGCACTCGTGTGTTGACCGATTTCCGCGTCAACACAGGGGGAACATTATCCCTTTTGGTGTTACAAACCTCTCTCCCTGCAGGGGCGCAGAATAGCAGAGTATTGATAGTGCTTGTCAATCAAGAAAGCGCAACATGGCACACTCCAATAGGAAAAACACACCTGAGATCAACTTGATCCTCCATAAATTATCATGGAACCATTTGGAGCACAAACATGTAATAAACAGATAAAACCGTCAGGGTCATCCTAGAGATATCTTGGGTCTGTGATCCTCAATAAATTATCATGAAAACTCTTAAAAAATGATAAATAAACAGTTAGGATATTTTGGTGTTCCTCAAGTTGACTCAAAATCTGTATTATGCATGAAGCATTCACAACACTGATTGGAAAGAACAAATGGGAAACAAAGAGAAACAAATTGATATTAACCAATCAGCAAGTATTAGGCACCAGGGATGGGACTGTACCTGAGATTCCTTCACACTGCTAACAACCTATACTGGCTGTCTTGCTACATACCCAACATTTGAAAGATAACATTCTGACCGCCACAGATTTGCATATGTCAGGACTGCATGAGCATGACACATAGAGAATTAGCAACTTGAAAGGCAATGCACTAAAACAATTACATGAACGCTGTTTTAGCAGTAAAAGAGAAAAGCAGGTTCTGAATATTAAGGTTGGAGCTACCAACCGCAACAACATTTCTCGTTTCATATAAAAAACCCACAACATTTCTGAAAGTGGACACAAAACAGATAGCGTTGGATCAAACAATATAAATCAGTACATGCCTTTTTAACCAAAACTTCAGAAAGTGCCTGCAGCAGGTCAATCTCAAATCATCACGAGAGGTTAACTTTGGTGACTAACACGTGAGGAAACAAAAAAATATTGCCGAACATGGTGACTAACACGTGAGGAAACAAAAAAATATAGATGAAAATATTTAATTCCCTCCGTCCGGTGCCTGAAAATCACACACAAAAAAAATATAATGAAAATCTTTAATTCTTGTGGCAAACCTATCTGGCTAGTGAGACCATGTTCCTCTGTGATTCAAAGTGTGACTTCATAAATGGAGCATTCTTTTTCAATCATTCCATGGTGCTATACTGCTAAATTGCTACATCGATTTCAGAGCACTCATGGCGGCTCAACCTTATGGTCTGATTACCTTTCATGATCAGTCGTGTTTTGCTTATTACAGAGGAAAGACGGTAAAAAGATGTTTTTTTACTAGTATTTAACGCTTCCATTAGTTATGCTCATCCTTGTCATACGAAACGACATGACATAATTATTCCGACTATGATATTGCCAAGCATGATCTTGCAAACACTAGTAGTACGTGTCTCCGCCTCTCCGGATCTCCAATATATATATATATATAGGTACCTGTCTACTGAATATTATTCAGTACCCACCCCACCTTACGAGCCATCCTGTACCGTTTCTTCGTTGGTTTTTTTTCCCCTCAGTTTTTTGTCGCCGTTTTTCTTTTCCTGATTAGCACGTTCCGAACAAATTCAGATCGTGGGCGATTGAGCCCTCAACCTCCGTCCATAATTCCAGATCCTGCATCAGCCGATCCGTTCCCGTCGCCGCCGCCGCCCGCCCTCCTGTGGCCGCCTCCCCTCGCTCTTGCTGAGGCCAGGCGTGATCCGGTCAGGTCTGACGCCGCAATAGCTCGCCGGCGATCGGTTGCTGCCGGTACAAGGTGCTGCTCTTGCCCTCGGCCTCTCAATCCACCGCGCCCCGACGCCGTCGGCCAGTTCCTCCACAGCAGTGAGGTATTACGCAGCTAATACGTGAGTTCTATTCATCAATCCTCCATTAGAAATATTTCACCGGGTGAAAAATGGAGCTGCTGCCATTGGGCTTTGACTGCTAACCGCCGTGGATTCCGTCGGTGAGCCCAAGCGCCCCCTGGGAGCGCCGCCGAGACCCAACCGTCTGAGCCATACATGTCTGACACAGGCACACGGCCATGAGATTTCAAGTGTTTTTTTTTTAAAAAAAACTTGCAGATAACCTGATGCAAACTATTGTTCCTCGCAAATGTTAAGCTGCGCCACCGTGCTACCAGTCTCCTCCGTGGCAGGCAGTTCGCTCATCATCTCTTAATCCGTTAGTTTGTGGTCCATTTAGTGCTTGTTTTTTTTCTAGGTGCCCACCTATTTTCCGCATTAAGAATTAATTTAAAGTATATATATGACAGTTGTATCATTATCCAATGTCTGTCATTATTGACCTGTAGCCATTTTTCCTATTCCTTTTACTGCAACGATGTAGGTTCAATTTTATTTTTTCTCCCAGGATGGATACTGGTCAGAAGTTGGTGGTTATAGGATGCTTATTATCCCCAAATAGCGGCGTTTGAGAGCACACTAGACAGGTCTTTGCATGTTCATTATTTTGCTGCCTTGATTGTTGCTCAACAGTCCACAGTATATGATTTGTGACCTGGACTTCGTTTATAACTTCTAATTTTTCATTTTAGGTTCCAGGTTCCTCTAAAACCCGAGCTGGATCTTGAGCTGGTTTGGTGAGGGCAGGTCTGGCAGCTCCCTGCTACAATCTCCTCATGAGGTGTCCTGTCATTGGAAACAATGGTGATATCGCTAAACTCCTCATTCGCCTGTCCTAGTTCTTCTCTGCCACAACTTAATCCTACTTAGGACTTGGACTACATATATGTGTGGTTCAGTGGAGAATTCATCTTGTCAGAACCATAATCCACATTATCGATTTGTGTTGCTCTCTTGAGAATCTGCACCATGGGTGGGTGCCAGATCTGATGAGCCTTGCTGTCCATATGTATGCTTATGTATTCTAAAATTTCAGTATTTCAGTATCTGATTATGCATGCCACATTGCTTGTTGCAAGACAATTTTTATGATGCTCAGATTCTTATCTTTACGTGTGGACATCACCGTGTCTTGTAAATTTGATGGACACTTTGTGTTATTGCAAATTGCTGCTTTTTCTTGTCAATTTGATCCACATTGTCCAACATTTACACCGTGCACTAATTAATTGCCAACCATCTTTCAAAAAAGAATATTTTATTGCCAACCCGCTGCCACATCTTTGTTCGTGTGAACCCAAGCATACAAGGTTGGCATGAATCCTTATCCCGCAATTGCAAAATGTCCTATTTTAGGTTGCTAATTTGTCATTTTCTACAAGCTGATTTTATAGTGGACCATAGTGTCGATTCCATGGTTGCTATGTGAAGTAGATGGTTGATCGGTTAGATAGTTGTTGTTTTTTGTTTATTGTAGTTCCACCAATTTGTAAAAACAGGGTCACTAAAATAGCAAAGTGTACTCCTTAATATAGTGATGCGCAGCTCTCCGGTGTTTTTCATGAAAAAAATAGCAAAGTGTATTGAGTTTTTTCGAACTTTTATAGTGTGCGCAGTTTTAATCATGGTCAATGAAATAGCAAAATGAGCTCAATTTTTGTTGTCAGTCCCTAATTAGTACTCGGTCACCCCTTGAAAAATCTGGCCGATTGGATGAGATTTCTCCCACTCGGCTGTTATTTGAGTACATGATCTGATTATTTGTTGTCTCTACAGAGATTCGGCTGCTGACCCACACCCTCAAACCATTTTTGGAGATTATTTGTGTTTTATCTGACAAGGTTGTATTCAGTCCTGAGCTCTTTTGTGATATTGGAGATTATTCCTGAACATTGCACTACTCATTTTTTCTGGCAAAAACTGATACAGAGGTGAGCTTAACTGCATATTAAAGCTAGCCAATTTTTATAGCATTATATGATACCAATGCTACTGATTTCTTAGAGCTAATACATCATGCCAGTGCATTATCACTTATCAGCTCGCCTTTAATTTGATTTTGTTTCTGTGATCCTCCATTGAATATGATACTTTTGCTGCATCAGGATGGCGAGCAAGCCACAAGATCAAGATGGTAAATCCTTGCTTAAGATTTGGACATTTCTGCTGTCCGAAAAAATATTGATCCTTTGACCTCAATGTACCAAGCACTCTCTAGTTGCCGCCGCGATACATGCTTCTGTAATTATGTGCAAAATTTGATCAACTTAGGGAGCACTTATGCTGTTGCATCTACATTTCTGTACAAATTTTAGTATCATTTGCATCGGGTTCTGTTGCAATCTGGACTGCACCTGCAAATTGCTTAGTGCCCAGAGCCTGTGGTCATGAATTATTATTACATCCTGAGTATGCGATCCAATATTGTATTCTATATAAATGCAATTTATTGCTGACAGGCCTCTATTTCTCAACTTGGGGTGATCAGGTGTATAGTAGAATATGATTTTTTGATTGAGTGACCTGGTGCTGATTCTTGTGTTGACGAGCTGCCATATATACATGTTTAGCAATTGGTGTGTTACTGACCAACTGGTGTCAAGCTGGTATCGAGTTTTTCCTAGAGAGCTAATCATTACCTTTTTTTCAGTTTATTGTTGTTTTCTATCTTCTACTGCAGATCATCCCTGATACCAGATCCGCACCGGGCGTTGCTCATCAGTCCTCTCCCTACTCCGAAGAGAAAATTGATTTGCTGGATGATTGTAGGTGGTCCATTGACTGCAGCCAGACTATCAGGTGACTCGTGCCTGGCGATAGGATCGCAGTGGCCTTATCATCCTTGCGGCCCAGCTTAGCGTCCCTGGACGTGATGCCTGTGATGCTTCTCCTGAACTTGGCAGGAATTTTGATTATATTCAGCCGAAAGTTAATATCAGCAGCATTTCAAAAATTTCAACTGGCTTAATAATCTTTTTTGGGGGCTTCTTGTAATACACATGCCAATCTATTATTACTTAACAGTGGTTTTGCTCTATGAGATGTGTTTGGGCCCTTTAACCTTCATACACTGATAATGCTTTACCTCTTTTGCAGATTGCAGTATGCATGTTTGTTACCTGCACACGAGACGGTTGATTGGCTGTATGTCGTGGTTGCTGATTTTATTTTGGTTTACTGTAGTTCTATAAACTTAGAAAACAGAGTGGAGGTGGTCAGGTTGCCTTGACTGATGCTCCAGACTTGATGCTTGTACATCGATGTGTGGTATTTGAATTATTTTAGGTGATTGGGGAATATTTTTTAATGCATGTTAGTATGTGCCTTGCCCATGTGCATGGCGTGTCCAGGTCTCTTTATCTCTTTTTTTTCTATTTTGTTCAAGTGATTCTGCTGATCACTGTGATAGTTTGTGAGGACTGAATATTTGTCAGTCAGTAGTTGTATACTGTTAGTACAACTTTTTTTTCTAATTATTTTTCCTACCGAACTTGTATGTATTACTTTCAGATAGCGGACAAGATTCACAGTATTCAAATTGTAATTTGCTATATTTTTGTGACCTCTACCGAGACGAACTCGAAGTCACTATTGAATTTTCAAATTTTTTTGTGGCCACAACAAAAGATGAACGTATCATCCACAAATTAGTGCATCTCAATCTGAAAAATTGCTTCTCATATAGTAAAATCCCTCATATACTGCAATGGCGAAATATTCATCATTGGTCTTGTTAACAAATACGAGTAATCCTTGTGCAAATGCAATAATTCTGTGAAGAATTATCGCATAGAAAAAATCATAATAGTATTAATTAGTGCTGATACATGTGGCAGCCTTTGATTGGCATGTAAGATCAGCTACGAGATTCTTTCGTGGCTGAAAATCTAGAAGCCGGCTTGAAGTCCTACGTTTGATTTTTTTTCTTTTGAGGAAACTGATCGTGGGGTGCTGGAAAACTGGCGCGGGAGAACGTGCACTGTTCTCGTGCCGGGGGTATTGAATAACTATTCAGTACCCTGGGTACGGAATAGCGGAGGCCTATATATATATATATATATATATATATATATATACATATATATATATATATATATATATATATATATATATATATATATATATATATATATATATATATATATATATATATATATTTTATCTGGGTACATATCACTTGCGATCTTTAATATTTGCTTCCCTTGTTTCATGAATACTAACAAGTCGTCAGTTTAATAAAGATAAGGTGTGCCGAAAAAGTAGTCACTACTGGAAGTGAGTGACGGCCATGCATCTCCAAGGGGACAGACTAGACAATAATCCATAGGAACTACACGTAAAGAAAATGCTCACCGTCGGTGGTGAGGTGGCCGGTCATGACACCGTGCCGTGGGATCGATCGACTCTTACCGTATCGTACAGAAAATGCTCGCCGTCGGTGGTGAGGACGTCTCGCCTTGCTCCATCTCCGCGGCGATCGAGCTGTGTCGCCGTCGGTGGCAGCGCGCGGAGGCGTGGGATCCACTCTTACCGTCTCATCATGATCTTACCGTCTCATTGTGATCTTGCGGACGGATCGGCCAAGATGAAGGTGTGGCAGGTGCGCTGCGCCAGAAGATGCTCTCTCTTCTCCGTTCCCGACTGACAAGAGGGGAGGGTACCGTCGCGCGAACATGTCGTCGATCGTCTGATCAAGTAGTGAAGACAGCTAATGTGTGCACCTGGCGCTTCCATGTCAATCTGCCAGGACAGGAGCTAGCACCGCTTCGGCTGAGATTCTGAAGCGATCGCGCAGCACAGCCGGGGGCCGGCCGCTTGCGCATCTACGCAAATAAAGCGGCATCGGGCATCGCTTTCGCTTCACAGGATCAAAAGAAATGCGCGCACGTGTGAACGGTGCAAGAGACGTGTTTGGTTGCTCCCTCTTAATTTCTCTTACACCCCGCGCACAGTCGCCACAGTGGAAATACCTGACTGTTCATCTAAATGTTGCAATTGATTTACAGTCTACTTTCAGGACTTGTGGAAACCATAATGACCGTCTCTCGATTATAAATAGAAGTCTAGTCCTAAGTCTTAGGTTGTGGCGACACGAGTTCAAATATTGTATTATCGATTGGGTGATTTTCTGTTTAAACGCCACTCTGTATGGTTTAGGTATAAGTAACAAGGAAAATGACCCTATGTGCCATTATATTGTGATTTTGGTGATTGAATGACAACATAGTCTTTGGGACTAACAAGTTTGTTAAGTGATTTACATAGGAAATTACGTCCCAAGAATAATTTCAAAGCATAGCAAAAAACCAAAGTCTTATTTTGGAGTATTCATGATATGATATTGGCATGAAAAACCATAGAAAGAGCCTAGGTTGATTGAATAGGATAAGCCCACAGAGATTACACACGACGTATGATACGCCGACCATCTGCGTACATGTTGGAAGGCATACAGCGTGTGGAACTCCCTGAAGAAAGGCAATGGCGTGTTATACGGCGATGCACGGTGCACAAGTTAGAAGCATACAACGTGCACTAGGAGTATTGAAGAAGCACACGGCGTATAGTCCGGTATTACTGTTTGTATACACGGCAGAATATACGGCGTGTATGCCAAGGGCAGAAGCTGAAGAATTCAACACGGCATATTATACGGCGACTCTTGGCAGACAAATGGCGTACACAGGGACGATGTCACGCGTGTGCAAAGAGCCATTGAAAAAGGGAATCCGACTGTTGGAAAAGCGCACGACATATTATACGCCGATGGGGGTGAAGTGCACGACGGAACATATGGCATTCACAAATTCTGTGCAGCTTTTGAGCAACAGCTAGTTGAGCTCCTTGGGCTATATATACCACTCCCATTTGGCCATTTGGAGTTGCTGGAGTCCAAAGAAGTTCATCTACACCTACAAGATATCCAAGCCACCATTTGTGCTACATTCTTCATCTATAGTGAGTGAGAAAGCTAATATAGGCCTACCACTACTACAAATAGCACCATCCCCAGCGCCCCCATCACCAGCGGTTCTGGCCAAACCGCTGGTGAAGACTCATCACCAGCGGTTCGTAAGTGTCGGGTCCCGCTAGCCATTGGAACCGCTGGTGATGGGTACCCTTCACAGCGGTTCGTACCAACCGCTGGTGAAGGTCCCGGCCCCCTTCACCAGCGGTTCGTATTACAAACCGCTGGTGAAAGGTACCCATCACCAGCGGTTCGTAATACGAACCGCTGGTGAAGGGTACAAATTAATTTTTCATATAAATATTTTTATTTTTATATTATTTTTCTGATATTTTTGTTTATCTTGGAGCATGTAATGGACAACCACAAAAAATTACGGCTTGATCGGACTTTATTTGTGGTCTCTAGAAATTTATAAAGATTCAAATATGTTAATATAAATAGAATGCATCTCCTATTCAATCACTAGTGATGGTATGGTGCAGTGGTAAGGTGAGTAACGCACGAAGGCAGAGGTCATGAGTTCGAATCCCACAGAATGCAACAAGTGCAAATAATTGTGCTGTTAGAAGGGGATGATGGTTGGTTCTTTAGACGGCCTCTCCCATTCAAATATATTTTTTTGCTGTCATTTGATATTTTTTACGCCTGTTTTAAAATGCGTTTTTTGAAATTAGCATCACCGCCGGTTCGTAATACAAACCGCTGGTGATGGTAGGGGCATCACCAGCGGTTTGTGCCACGAACCGCTGCTGATGCCAGGACATCACCAGCGGTTTGTATTACGAACCGCTGGTGATGCTAGGGCAACACCAGCGGTTTTAAAACCGGTGGTGAAGCCCAGGGTCTTCACAAGCGTTTTTTCAGCAGCGCTTTCAAAACCGCTGGTGAAGGCCCCTTACGAACCGCTGGTGATGCCTCTAGCTGTAGTAGTGTACTGAGAGAGTTGGTAAGGCATTGAGCTTTGTGCTTGGTTCTAGAGTGAACCAATACTTGTAATCTCGGTGTGCCGGCCTCTTGCAGTATTGGTGACTCGTCGGCAAGTCTTCCACCCTCCGGCTTGGTGTGGAGCAGCGACGACAACATTGTGCGGGGGAAAAGAAGTCCCTCTCCTTGGCGCAGAAGCTCCGTAGTAAAGGCGGCGTCAAGATCTCCGGGAGAGTAGGTTGATAAAAGAAAGGTCTTGGTGACTTGCTCATCACCCCTCTTAGGGAGCCTTTGTGGTGAGCTCAAGGCCTTGACCGGGAACAAGACTTGGCGACCGGGAGCACATCCTTTGTAGAGCTCCAACATGGAGTAGGCATTAGTCAAACCACGGGATAAATCTTTGTGTCAAGTTTGCATCCCTCTAAGCCTCTTCAAACTTCCGCATTTCATGCTTGCAACTTATGTGCCTTTACTTGTTCTAGAGTAGTATCTTGATAGGATTGGCTCTAGGTTGCAAAACTCCTTTGGGTGGGTGCAAACACTAGAATAACCTTAGTTACATATCTAGATAGCTTGTATTAGTTTTATATTTGTGCAATTAGAAGTGGTAGGTTAAGTTTTTAGAAAGCCTAATTTACCCCCTCTCCCTCTTAGCCTATCACGAGCATCGATTACTTCCAGTAACACATAGTATGGTATTATTTTCCTTTCTTTCTTTTTCTATTGAGTTTGTCATATCTCTGACATACCCTATTTGCCTTAAATTTTTGCTCATGTTGATGATGTATTTGGAGAAAATATGTTGTCCGATCTTTGGAATTACAACGACCACTGAGAGTTAATTTAGGGGCCTAGTAAAGAGAACATTTGTAATGAAGTATATATCTATGCAGGGGTTGATGGACTAGTATTCCATTAATGATGTAATGATGTGTTTTATTCCTTTTAGTGTTAATCTTCAGATAACAATTTGGGGATCTAAAGAGCATTAAATAAAAATTCTTTTAATGGCTAAAAGTTGAGTATAGTAGCTTACTTCAAAAGAAATAATAATAATAATTAAATGCATACACCTTTGCCAAACAAAAATAATTTGCTAGCTTTTTTACATAGAGGTATGGATTTTTGGTCATATGATGTTGGTTGGGACTTGCTACCTCTCTCTTTTTTAATGCAGGAGCAGCCACCCAACTTCCTCCGGGTCCCTGTCCAAGGACAAGGGAGCTGTAAGACCATGTCAATCCATTTGCAGCGACATGTTGGCTTCCAAAATGCAGCCTGCGTGGTGATCACTTCATCCCGCGCAGGCTGCATGAATTTGAACTTTTTTATCATGTGCGTTGTGAGTAATCGAGATAGCACCGATATTGAGAGAATTTATTAAAGTAATATTATTTAAAAGTATATATTGGGTGTCTTTATTAAAGTAATATTGGGCATGCGTGTATCTTTTCTACTTCCAGTTCTAGAGGGCAAACAACTTTTCTTGCCTCGTATGTTGTTTCAGGTAATGTGTTGCCCTCTAGAAGCATCTTCTTTATCATTTTCAATAACTCTCCAAAACCCTTTCAGACAAGCCATTAGTTGCCTTCCATTGCAATAGTTCCAGTGTGGTACCCAACTTTTTCAGGTCCTCGTTGCAATCTGGGTACAACAAAGTTTTGTGGTCCTCCAACAAATGCTTGATATTCTCCCGCTCTCTCACACTTTCGCAGTCTTTCTCTTTATCACGAATCATGCCACCTAAGGCATCATCATCCTCATCATCTACAACTGTTCACCCTCGCCCATTGCAATATCATCTACAAAGACACCGTATTGTGCAAAGTCCAGGGTGTTGTCATCACCATCTTCATCATCGTCTTCTAATAGAATCCCCCCTTCACAGTGTTTGGTCCAACAGATATAGCCAGGCAAGAAACCACTCCATAGCAAGTGCGTGTGAACCACCTTCTTTGAGATGTGATAATCCTTGTTGTTCTCACAGCCTTGCATGGACAACATATAAAACCCGAGGTCGAGTTAGCCACTGCCACGTCGAAGATTTGATAAATGCCATTAATGAAGTCAGATGAGCGTCTATCCGCGTTGTACATCCATTCGATTCATCTATACACAAAATACAATGAAAAATTTAGCCCCAATATGAATATCATTTATAGTCTCTAAAAATCTAAAATTCGTAACAACCCTAATTATGATCATTTGAAGCCTCTAAAAAGATCTAATTCTAAAATTCATAATTAATAAGCCTAAATATGAATATCGTCTATAATCTCTAAAATTCATAATAAGCATAAATATGAATATCATTTATAATCTCTAAAATTATGAGCTTTACAATTAATATCATATATAATATGTAAAAATCATAATTAGCCTAAATATGATAATCATTTAAAGTTTATACACGTAATCAAAAAAATCTAAACAATGCCAAAAAGTTGGAGCATCATATCTACACATGCAACAACTATCTATATGGTTCACCTCTATCACAAAATCATAATAAAATTGATCTATAATTCTAAAATCTCCTATTCCTATCCATTCCACAAAATACTCAATTACCCCAAGCATAGAGCATGAAATAGACCATGCTAATGGTCAAAAGAGAGAGGATGAAGTTGCTAACCTTCTAGCGGACTTGGATTGCAAAATCTCTAAAAGTTATGGAAAAATTGGGCATGACCTCCCCCAACCCGAGCTCAATGGAGGATGAAGAAATGAGCCATGGCTCGGACAGGGGGAGGAAGAAGGAGCTATATACGTGGAGCCCCTTTGGTACCGGTTGGTGGCACCAACTCGTATACGGGTTGGTGCCATCAACCGGTACCAAAGGCTCCCCGGCTCATAGGTACCAGTTGGTGGCACCAACCGGTACTTATGTGTGCCCATTGGTACCGGTTGGTGCCACCAACCGGTATCTATGTGCTTGCAAAATTTCTAGCCGTTGGAGCATTGGTACCGGGCCCTAAACAACCGATACCTATGAGGGGTGACCGATAGATTGTTTTCTGGTAGTGACAGCGGTGAAGGCGGAGGAGCTGGGTTCTTTATCACTGCTCCGCCCGCGAGGGCCCAGCTACCACGCTAGCGAGCCCCTCCATGCATGTCTTTAGCCCGGCAGCCATGGCCCTGAGTTCGCTAGCCCGACGGCAATGGCCCTGCCTCCACAATGTCATTGGTGCTCGGCTCAGAGAAGCAACTCATATGCAGATCCGTCCACTCTGTGCTCGGGGATGCACGTAGTTGTGGCCCCTGCCTCCCTCTACCGCTCGCTCAAGCCAGAAATGTTGCGCCATGGTGCAAACGAGGACATAGCAGAGTCCGCCTAGCTCCAGCGATGTACCTCCATGGGACGAGGAAGATGCAGAGCTCAACGCTGCCGCCCGGCCAGGGCGTCGCCATGACGGCCACTGCGACTAGGAGAAGCCGAGCACCACGTATCGAGATGTTGACCAAGTCATCAATGGACAGTCAGCAGCCACACAGACAGGCAACGGCCAAGTCACAGTGATTTGGACCTCAAGTGAGGCGATTAGCAAGTTTGAGGACATAAATATGCATTTTGAGAGTTTAGGGACCTAAATGACTCCACGCGACAAGTTTAGGGTCCTAGAGTGCATATTACTGTATTAGTTTTATATTTGTGCAATTAGAGGCAAGTGGTAGGTTAAGTTTTTAGAAAGTCTAATTCACCCCTCCCCTCTTAGGCTATCACGAGCATCGATTACTCCCAGTAACGCGTAATATGGTATTATTTGCCTTTCTTTCTTTTTCTATTGAGTTTGTCATATCTCTGACATGCCCTATTTGCCTTAACTTTTTGCTCATGTTGACGATGTATTTGGAGAAAATATGTTGTCCGATCTTTGGAATTACAACGACCACTGAGAGTTAATTTAGGGGCCTAGTAAAGAGTAAAAAGAACATTTGTAATGAAGTATATATCTAAGCATGGGTTGATGGACTAGTATTCCATTAATGATGTAATGAAGTGGTTTATTCCTTTTAGTGTTAATCTTCAGATAACAATTTGGGGATCTAAAGAGCATTAAATAAAAATTCTAGCGGACTTGGATTGCAAAATCTCTAAAAGTTATGGAAAAATTGGGCATGACCTCCCCCAACCCGAGCTCAATGGAGGATGAAGAAATGAGCCATGGCTCGGACAGGGGGAGGAAGAAGGAGCTATATACGTGGAGCCCCTTTGGTACCGGTTGGTGGCACCAACTCGTATACGGGTTGGTGCCATCAACCGGTACCAAAGGCTCCCCGGCTCATAGGTACCAGTTGGTGGCACCAACCGGTACTTATGTGTGCCCATTGGTACCGGTTGGTGCCACCAACCGGTATCTATGTGCTTGCAAAATTTCTAGCCGTTGGAGCATTGGTACCGGGCCCTAAACAACCGATACCTATGAGGGGTGACCGATAGATTGTTTTCTGGTAGTGACAGCGGTGAAGGCGGAGGAGCTGGGTTCTTTATCACTGCTCCGCCCGCGAGGGCCCAGCTACCACGCTAGCGAGCCCCTCCATGCATGTCTTTAGCCCGGCAGCCATGGCCCTGAGTTCGCTAGCCCGACGG
>CM014274.1:39988737-40017132 GCA_004135705.1 Alloteropsis semialata
ACAGCACGGTTTCGGAAGGCAAGTTGATCTACCGCGGTAGCTAGTTATTTTAGCGATGACGAGAAATTGGAACTCTACATATTCAAGAGTGGGCAAGTGCCGGCGTATGATCACGCTTGCTCTGCAATCTGCTCATAGATACCCCACTATTAGAGAACTCTCTCATGGGCATTTTCCCGTATACCAATGTAAACTCCAAGTCCTGGTGTCTGTCCTTTGTGTTAAACTAATTTGATGCTTTGAAGAAAGTAATTTTCACGGTTCTTCATACAAGTTTAATATTAGTGCTTTCAGTAATATTAGTGCTTTTGGTAAATCTGGTCCTTCAGGTTATCTCTATCTGTAATTATCTGATATCTCGCCTGCAAGTAAGTCTAATTGAACTTTGTCATTGCAGTTGGATATGGCGTCAACTGTTACCTTCAGCTCAGTCAGCGCCCAGGCTGGGCTGATCCAAAAGCCAAGGAACCAAGGTGTCACAGGCTACGCGGGCCTAAAGGCGCCATCATCCGATCAGAGTTGTCATTCCTGGGCAGGAATGCCTCCCTCCGGGCCTCTGTTGCTCCAAGGATTGTGCCCAAGGCAAAGTCCGGGTCTCAGATATCCCCGCAGGCGTCTTACAAAGTGGCTGTACTCGGTGCTGCCGGTGGCATCGGTCAGCCCCTGGGCCTGTTGATTAAGATGTCTCCTCTGGTGTCAGAATTGCATCTCTATGATATTGCCAATGTCAAGGGAGTTGCTGCGGACCTCAGCCACTGGAACACGCCTGCTCAGGTTATGGACTTCACTGGCCCCTCGGAACTAGCCTGGGAATATGGTGGTCTATATTTAACTTATCTTTGGTATGCTCCTTTCGCAGATTTGGTCTATATTAAACAAAGCTGTTATAATTCGTTTGATCTTCTTTTTTGTCAGTGCTTCATATCTTTCCATTTCTGTTTGTGTTGCTTAGATGCATGGTGGAGAACAAGGTTTTGCAACTCACTGCTCTTACGTTTACAGGTTTGTGTTTTCTTGAACCCTTTAACACCAACACTATTTGTATTGCATCTTGGTGTTTGTGTGTTATAAACCTTATATGTATCAAAGTAAATTTATGGTACATTTATCATAGCAAAAGGATGAGTTTGCTTTTGTGCTGCCTAAAGCCCATTTATTTCATTTTGATACCTGTAAACGACACCGGTAGAACATCCTTTTAAATATGATGTACTTACAAGTTTGTAGAAAATAATATAATCTCAAATTACCAAGGACACAAGGAAGTTGCAATTTGGTGTCATGCAGTACAGATTCTCGCTCTTGTTAACATGCCTTTTTGTAAGTGAGAATAGTCAACTTAGTCTGATGCTTAGAAATGTTTCCCTGGCCAGGAAGAATTCTGATGTTGTATTCCTGTTGTGCATCTCTATTAGGTATCAAAGGAATCAGGGGTTTGCGCAGGCTGTTGTGCTACTTGATAATGCAAACTCCATGGCGCAGGGCCCCGGCCCTCAGAACCGTGACACATGAAACACCAACGACAACCGGAAGGTTCTGATGGAAGTTGAGATTGACGGAGCCAATCAACTTCAGAACATAAGTAATAGGCATGATTTGCACCTGGCACTAGATATCCACCCCTGTACAAGTCTTTGAGGTCTGCTCTATTTAGTGATTTAGTATAGTACTTAGCGATAAACTTCTTTTAGTTTGATCTTTGCCTAGTGCAATTCTTGCATACTGAAGCTTGGATATATCGTATACGCTACGGGATTTCATTCTCAATCTCTTATCTCTTTATCTTTGATGAAAATTTTCAGTGATCAACACCTGACCTTTCCCCTCGCCTCAGCATTCAGTGGCAGCTACACAGCAGGCATGGCACAGCATTCATGGTTGCAGATCTCATCAGTATATGTTCTGTTCATTGAAAAAAAGGGTATGTGCAGCTATGAGATGATGTGTTCAAGTGTGATTCTAACTTGTATGGCTGCATCAAGTGTTCTGTTCAAGTGTGATTCTAACCTGTATGGCCTCTGTAGGTGGTTAGCTACCTTTAGCAATCTGTTAGCTACCTTTAATGTTCTGTATTGGCATTTGTATGGATGAAACTGAGCATGTGTTGGCATTTGTAATAGAAGGTATTTTGATTTCTTTTTTTTTTGTTTTTTAATTCCACATTGGTAACGGGTACCAATGACTGTGTTATTGGTAACGGGCAACAGTCTATGCCCGTTACCAATAATAGGTTATTGGTAACGGGCATTAGTATATGCCCGTTACCAATGACTCGTTATTGGTAACGGGCAAATGCCCATTACCTTTAACCTATTATTAGTAACCCAAAAAGGGTAACGGGTGCTATGCCCGTTACCAATGTCGATCTATGCCCGTTACCTATCTGTTGTTCTCACGTAGTGATTCTTATAGCTAGAAAGTTATATATCATGTCGAAACCTAGAGTTTCCATATAATATGTGTGTATTTCAGTATTTCTCAAATTTTCCATTATCCCTATTTTTATTTCAAAATTTACTGCTTATATCTTTATTTGACATGAACTCTTTTAGTTTGATATAGTCAGTTATATTATCCTAAAATCCAACGGTTTAAGTTCTTTTTTTCGATTCACACGGTGATTTCTAACCCCTCTTGACTAACATTAGATAATCATAAGATAATAGATAGTCATCTCCGACATAGCTAAATCATAACCTCAATGAGAAATCAATTCTGAGTACGATGATAACCGGAGGGCATGAACATGGCATGCATACAATTAAGTGCACAAGATAAGCACAGGAAAATATGTGGCAAATATGCTATCCAGAATATGTCCTGCTGGCTTTAGGGTAGCTGATTTTGAAGGTATAGTAGATACCTGCAGTGGTAATATATTCTTCTGACCTAGCTTTGCATTCGCCATATCATGTGACGATAGATGTCGCGTGTGGTTGCGCGTGTTTGTGATAATTAATTTAGAGCTTGATGATGTCTAGGTAATTAGAGGAAGAGGCAAATGCATGATGCCTCCAGCACCGCTGAGATTATTATTCCGTTCCTGAGACGACGGGTTTTCATGCATGGCCCCGTTTGGTGTGTGGACATCTGTGTGGGGGATCGGAGCAATGAGATATAATCCCTAAATAGGAACCAACACTTTGTAGCCTTTTGGTATTTAAGGCTAAACAGCTGTGAGTAGAGTGCACATGTTGTGAAAAGGTCTTCGCAACTGTGTGGAGTTCTTTGTTGGTGTAGTCAAGTCAATAATGGCAGGGGGTGCGTGTGGAGCAGAACGAAGGGGGTGCGTGTGGAGCAGAACGAAGCTACTAATAAAGGAGATGTGTCCTCAACAAAGCTGTCTTCTTAGCGTAGAATAATTCACGAGTACAATTCCAGCATTCATGAGAAGACATGACCATGGATGATGTACAGTCTTCAGCGGTGACTGTTCTAGATGGATCGAAGGGTGTTAGGTTCCTTAACTTTTTGCTCATGTTGATGATGTTTTTGGAGAAAATATGTTGTCCGATCTTTGGAATTACAACGACCACTAAGAGTTAATTTAGGGGCCTGATAAAGAGTAAAGAGAACAAGAACGCTAACAACAACCAATCAATCCGCAGACTCGACCGCCAACCATATAGTAATCGGTAGGGGACCCCCCCCCTGCCCCCCCTCCTATTTCATAAAAAAAGACTCTTTGACCAAGCGTGTCAAGCAATGAGATGACGCTACAGAAATTCATGTGTACCTGGTTTTTAGAGTATAGCCCATGTACAAAATCAATGTGCAATTGAAAAAATAACCTACAAAAAGAAGAGCTTTTGTTTTCGAACATCGTGGCTGCATTTCTACTCCAACCACAAAGCCCAACATGTAGCTGCTGCTCCAAGTAACGCTAAATGTTTTAGGCCATTACTAATCAGCGTCAACCAAGTGCCAAACATATTTGCCACACTGCGAGGCTATGAAAGACCTAACTACCCAGACCATGCGAGCCAACTGGCATTAGAAAAACAAATGTTTAGTTTTCTCATCTTTGTGCAGATGAAATATCGTATACTGCCTTGCCAGATGCACTTAGCAAAATCATGCTTCAAACGTGGACACTATAGCTGGTTGAAAAGAGGATCGAGCTTTCTCCCGACAAAAGTGCATGCTGATAGCCTGACTGGTACGCATCAACGAAGAATCTACAATAACACAAGCGCGGACTGGTCGGTCACAAAAGCATCGTCCTTTCTGATCGATCAGTATCGTCGATCTCCGTCATGCACTATGAGCCATACAAGTAATTAACCGGAGCACACATCATCGAGCCAGTATATATACAGAGATCAACACTTAGACCAAAGGCTTGCACCCAGCACAGCCCAAGTACACACCCTGCCCCTGCTTCCCTGCCTCAACAGATCACCACCAGTTCTCATTGTACCCTTGCCCATCATCAAAGTGTAAGATATCTTTAACTCATCGTTCATCGATCTCATCTCTTTCTTCTCCATCGTCTTCCAGCCCCACAAACGGAGATGCCCAGCCAGGCAGCTCCATCCTTTTCGTTGGATGCTGCAGCCCGCAGTTCTCCCCCATCTCCTCCGGCTCCGGCTGCGCGACGCGAGCCCGGAGCCCCTCACCTCCGCGGTAGCGCTGAGTGCACACTGCACAGGGCCCTTTCCTCCGGCGGTGGGTTAGCCGCTCAGCCCATGCACCACCGCGGGCAAGCCGCGCCTGCGCTCGAGCTCGCGCTTGCCACTGCCAGTCAGCTCGCTCTCGCCACCGCCGTTCGCTGCGCCACATTGTGCTCTGCTCGATGCTGTGCTGACATTGGCGAATGCTGGGAGGACTAATCTAAACTATTTCTTCTATTTTAGGATGGGGTTAGAGTTATGGTTAGTCGTTGGCAGGGCAGTATGCTTGCTGTTTGCTGCCATCGCGTTCACTCTCATCGTCAAGGCGCCCAACATGAATATTTTCTCTTCATTCGTGTAAGTAATTGGTGACCTTGATTCTTCCATACACAAATATGAAGTGTACTTAATTAACTATAGTGAACCATATTTGTTCAATACATTTAGGTTCTTGGCCGTAGCATCGTGCGCCCAGATGGTATGGAGTGCCATTCGGTTTTTGTTCCAGATCATGTGCTTATGGTTTGGACGAGCACAGCCATCAAATAGTACATTGATTGTGCTTATAGTACTGGAACTGGTAAGATCCCAGACTCATCTCACAATTTACATATTTGAAACCTCAAAAGATCATTTATTTACCAAAAGATTGTATCTATTTCACGATTTAGCTACTTGAAAGATATACATCTAATGCATACCGACCTTTCCGCCACGCAGATACTGACGACTACAACAATGGCCGCGGGGAGCTCAGCCCTTGGTATCGCTGTTTTCCTTGACCTGGGTCTTGGTGACTGTGCCAACTTCGGCCCATCAGCCTGTCCAATGTATCTGACAGCCTCTACCCTTGCTGTAGCTACAGGAGTGCTCGGGTTTCTCATTACTTTGGGCTTGCAGTGGGTTCTGTCATTTCGCTATCATTTCAACAATATTTCTCCATAACCATGTAGTATCAGAATTAACATTACATTTGAAGTGTGACCTGCTGTGTGAGATGATAAATTGATGAATATCAGAATTTCTGTTTGTGTTTTGGGGATTTCGGTTCTATCCTATTTTCATGTATAACTGAGTTTTCTTATATTACTTGAGAGAGAGAGAGAAAGAGTGAGTGATATTTGTGCAACTTATACTTGAAATTTAGAAGGCACAAGATGCTAATTGTATGCCGATTACACTGTGAAGGAACCATGAAACGTCTTACCATCAAACCATTAGCAATCCCCTCATCACAAGCTTGGAGAGGGTATGTCTCACAAACATATATAGGACCATGTATTAGCACTTTTTTCATTACAATCATACACTTTCCAAAAGGTTCTATAATAATATTTATAGATGGTGAAGCCTTAGTAGGTTCAGTATTTAGCAGGAAGTAAAAGCCGCAAGGCGGGCGACTATCCGTATATGGCAGGACAATTGGATCCCCTGCCCTTTGGCAGCCTGAGAACTTGTAGGCTAATTAAGGGGAGTCAGCCATCTTATCGACCATGAGTCAAATATCTGGGATAAATCCTTTGTCAGACGATGTTTTCATCACTATGATGCAACTAAAATTTTAGAGAACAGACTGTTATATTATTAACTGGAAAATGGCCCATGTAGTTGTAGAAAATAATTCTTATTATTTAGGGTCTAGTGTGATGGTGGCTAGACTAATGGAATAAGAATTATTGGGTTATTAAAAATACCCTCTCCTCTCCCTTCCAAATAAATTTGTATGTGCATGGACCAAAAGGTCACTTGCTGGCACATACACATGAATGTTGTCGTGTGTGTCAATGCTCACATTGATAGGCAGGATTAAAGTATGAGATAATGGCCGAAGCTTACTATTGTAACCTATATACTAATAAGCATGCAGAAACGCTTAATTAAAGTGGCCAACTCTCCACCTGAACATTGGCTTGCTACCTACATGTGTATATAAATAGATGATGCTCAGTACTCAGGGTAGGAACAGAAAAATACAATGCTACTGCAGCCAGTAAAGTTATAAACACATGAGAGTTTATTAGTTCTTTTATCATCAAAAGAACAAGCAAGGGAAGAAGGAAGAGAGGAGAGAAATCTTCAACGATGCAAGGAACTAACATGCCACAAGGTGGGTTTTGTGCACTTGCACATGAGCGGATGAGCCGTGCGATGCACATATAAAAGTTTATATTATTTGGTTGAATTAACTTGTGCTAACTCGATGTTGTTAAGCTTCCGTGAATTGTTTTATGCTTACATTTGGTATCAGAGGCGGTTTTAGCACATATGATTTACCATAATTATTATTATTGTCTCATGTATGTTGATCATGCCATGAAAAAAGACATACAACATGACAATTTATTCCGTTGTATAAATGGCATGCCATTTGCGAGTGCTTATCTATATGTTAGATTATTTTGTACTAACAAGTTGTTTCCTTTCGCAAGTATATTTTGCTTCTTATGATGTGTTCAATTTAATATTGTTTATTTGGCATGAAGATTGGCAAGTTTTATCAAGCAAAATTATGTGTTCATCCGTATGGTTTTGGATGAGTGAAAGCTTGTGCACTGTTATTATGGGTGTAACTGTTAAATGATATGTCAACTAAATATTTATATCATCAAAGGCATGTTAGTCACCAAAGTGGCCTTGTGCGAAGGGAACCTAAATATTTAGTTGCACATTTTAAATTGTTCATATAATTTTGATGCTAATTATTTGGAGATGCGATGAACAATTGAGTTTACTAGTTGTGAGCTAGAAGGTCGCCCAAAGGTGGACCATTGCTTACAACTGGTAACATGAATGGGATAATCGACATGCTTAATGAATTTTGTTAGTCTATCCAAAGATAGCATGTCATTTATTTTGTGCGTGTTTGATTATCCAATAAATGTATTTACCTAGCATCAATTTTGTGCCAGCCGTGTTTCTAAATTTCATCCAAAGATGTTTTAGACACACACTTACTGTTTTTTTTGTTTGAATCCATTATCGTTTACTCAAAGTATTAATATGTGAGCATGTTTAAATATTTACAGCATCGATTAACTTAATGTGTCAAAGTTATGGGCTTACCAAGTTTAATGGGCTGAACTATAATGATTGGTCTGAACAAATTCGGTTCCATCTAGGTGCTATGGACTTGGATTTAGCACTAGTTCTTGAAAAGCCTGCAGCCATTACAGATCAAAGTACTGATGATGACCGCACTTTCCATGAAAATTGGGAGCGGTCTAACAGGCTGTGTTTGAGCTTGATGAGAATGACAATAGCTGAAAATGTTAAGCCGTCAATGCCCACAACTGAGGATGCAAAAGTATTCATAGAGGAGCTTAAAGAAAAGTCTCACTCGGACATTACAGACAAGTCCGTTGTTGGGAGACTCATGCGTGAGTTGTCGACTATGAAATTTGATTGGTCGCTTTCCATTCATGACCATGTGACGAATATGATGAACCTTGCCGCAAAGATTAACTCTATGGGCATGAATATGGAAGAACCCTTTTTGGTGCAGTTTATTATGAACTCTCTCCCTCCTGAATTTAGCCAGTTCGAGGTGAATTACAACACCATTAAAGATAAGTGGAACATTCAAGAAGTTAAAGCCATGTTGATTCAGGAGGAAGGGAGATTAAAGAAAAATGGGGGTAATTTAGTTCATCTTATGGTGGACAATGGTGCTAGCAGCAGCAAAGTAAAACCAGGCAAGAAAGGAAAGAAGATGGGAAAGGATCCACTTCAGGTAAAAGATGGGCAAATCCATAAGAAACTGAGATGCCATTTCTGCAAGAAACCTGGCCATTTCAAGAAGGATTGCCCGAAGAGGAAGAAATGGTTTGAAAAGAAAGGCATACATTATGTTTCCGTATGCTTAGAATATAATCTTATTGAAGTTCCTAACAATACCTGGTGGTTAGATTCTGGTGCTACTACTCATGTTTCGCATGTAATGCAGGGATTCCTTATGATCCAACCCATAAGCGGGCCTGAAAAGTTCTTGTACATGGGGAATAGGATGAAGGCACGAATTGAAGGGATCGGGACTTATAGAATAATCCTCGAGACCGGTCTGCGCTTAGACTTGAAAGAATGTCTTTATGTTCCCGAGTGTGCTAGAAATCTTGTGTCTATGAGAAAGTTGGATGTAATAAGTTTTAAGTTCATGGTTGGAGATGGTATGTTTTCATTATATAAAAATAAGTACTATTATGGTTCTGGTACTTTAACTGATGGTTTATACCGCTTTAATCTTGATGATGGTTTTTCCAAATCCCTGTTTCATGTTGAGCATATTGTTGGAAATAAACGTAGTGCAAATAACGAGCGATCTGCTTTTTTGTGGCATAAAAGATTGGGTCACATATCCAAAAAAAGGGTTATGAGGTTAGTGAAAAATGAAATACTACCTCAATTGGATTTTGTTGATTGGAATGTATGTGTGGATTGCATAAAGGGAAAGCAAACCTCACACATATCAAAGCATCCTGCTACAAGGAGTAGTGAACTATTACAGCTTATACATACTGACATTTGTGGTCCATTTGATGTTCCTTCTTGGGGTGGTGAAAAATATTTCATTCTCTTTATTGACAATTTTTCACGTTATTGTTATCTATACTTGTTGCATGAAAAGTCTCAAGCTGTGAATGTTTTAGAGGTGTTTGTTTGTGAATGAGGTTGAAAGGCAACTTGATAGAAAAGTAAAGGTGGTGAAATCTGATAGAGGAGGAGAATATTTTGGAAAATATGATGAAAGTGGGCAATGTCCAGGCCCATTTGCAAAGTTTTTGGAAAGCCGTGGCATTTGTGCACAGTATACAATGCCCGAAACACCTCATCAAAATGGGGTGGCTGAAAGGCGGAATCCTACTCTTATGGAAATGGTTAGGAGTATGTTAAGTTATTGTGATGTACCTTTGTCTTTATGGATGCACGCATTAAGGACAGCTGTGTATTTGCTGAATAGGGTTCCTAGTAAGGCAGTTTCTAAGACTCCTTATGAACTGTGGACCGGAAGGAAACCTAGTTTAAGGCACTTACATGTTTGGGGATGCCCAGCAGAATTAAGATTATATAATCCACATGAAAAGAAGCTTGATGCAAGGACCATAAGTGGATTCTTCGTTGGCTATTCAGAAAAGTCAAAGGGATATCAATTTTACTGTCCTAACCATAGTACACGAATTGTTGAGACAGGAAATGCTCGGTTCATTGAGAATGGTGAAATCAGTGGGAGTGAGAATCCACGCACTGTGGATATTAATGAAGTTCAACCCAATACTCCTAGCATTGTTGTATCACAGCCTAACAACACTGTTGAAAAGATAATTACTGAACCAGCTAATGATTTGCAAGTCACAAGTAAGAGTGAAGTGCCGAAAGAAAGTGTAGTGCGACGGTCTGTAAGGCAAAAAAGACCGGCAATTTTGGATGACTATGTGGTTTACTCACTTGAGCATGAATGTGACTTGAGTTTGGAAAATGATCCTCTCTCATTTAAGCAAGCCATGGAATGTGATAATTCTAAAAGGTGGTTTAATGCCATGAAAGAAGAATTAAAATCGATGGATGACAACAAAGTCTGGGAATTAGTGCAATTGCCTCAAGGTTCCAAACGGGTCGGTTGTAAGTGGGTCTTCAAGACCAAACGTAACTTGAAAGGCAATATTGATAGATATAAAGCTAGACTTGTTGCCAAAGGTTTTACTCAGAAAGAAGGTGTTGACTATACGGAGACCTTCTCTCCAGTTTCCAAGAAGGACTCTTTGAGAATTATTTTGGCTTTGGTGGCGCATTATGATTTGGAGCTTCACCAAATGGATGTAAAGACCGCTTTTCTAAATGGTGATTTGGATGAAGAAGTGTATATGAACCAACCCGAAGGATTTTTGGCTACAGGAAAAGAAGATTTGGTGTGTAAATTGAGGAAGTCAATATATGGACTAAAACAAGCTTCCCGACAATGGTATATTAAGTTCAATGACACTATTACGGCATATGGTTTCGTGGAGAATACTGTTGATCGGTGCATCTACATGAAGGTTAGTGGGAGCAAGTTTATTATTTTAGTCCTTTATGTTGATGACATTTTGCTTGCTGCTAATGATAAGGCTTTGTTACATGATGTAAAGAAGTTTCTCTCCAATAATTTTGAAATGAAAGATATGGGTGAGGCATCCTACGTTATTGGAATAGAAATATTCCGTGATAGAAAACAAGGATTGCTAGGATTGTCTCAAAAGGCCTACATTAACAAAGTATTGGGGAGATTCAGAATAGAAAATTGCTCCGCGGGAATGGTTCCAATTCAGAAAGGGGACAAATTTAGTGAAAAACAATGTTCAAAGAATGAACTGGAACGGAAAGAGATGGAATCTATTCCATACGCATCACTTGTTGGGAGCTTAATGTATGCTTCGACATGTACTCGACCAGATATCAGTTTTGACGTTGGAATGCTTGGTCGATATCAAAGTAATCCTGGAAAAGATCATTGGACTCTTGGGAAGAAGGTTCTTCGGTATTTGCAAGGCACCAAGAACCACATGCTCACGTATAAGAAGTCAAGCCATTTGGAGGTGATAGGCTACACAGATTCAGACTATGCCGGATGTGTAGACTCCAGAAAATCTACGTTCGGCTATGTGTTCCTGTCGGCTGGAGGAGCAATTTCATGGAGAAGTGGAAAGCAGTCTGTCATTGCTACTTCCACTATGGAGGCAGAATTTGTGGCGTGCTTTGAGGCCACTATTCAATCATTGTGGCTATGGAATTTTGTGTCAGGTCTACAAATTATTGACGATATTGAGAGACCACTAAAGATACACTGTGATAATGCCGCTGCAGTTTTCTTCTCTAAAAATGACAGGTACTCGAAGGGAGCAAAACATATGGATTTGAAGTACCTATCAGTTAAAGAAGAAGTGCAAAAGAAAAGAGTATCAATTGAGCATATTGGTACTGATCTGATGATTGCAGATCCGCTAACAAAGGGATTGCCGCCTAAGACTTTCATTGGCCATGTAGAAAGTATGGGCATTATGAGTAAGACCTTATTAGTGTGATGTGTATACACATGAACATGTGTTGCTCGTAGTGATTTTACGAATTCAAAAAAGTTGGTTTTGCATGTTATCCACATAAAGATGTATACAATTATAGTTATGGTGTGATAACAATTTTATTTCCACATAATGTTGTTTTGGATTGGCTCGATTTGTAATACATGGAAGGAATCTTGTCGTTGACTTGTGACCGCCATGATTCTATCGACCAATTTCAGGAATCTTGTCGTTGACTTGTGACCGCCATGATTCTATCGACCAATTTCAAAATTAAGGCTGACTTGCTAAATTCGATGAAAAGTGTGCACTTAAAGTATTCAAAATTTTCAAAGTCATCTCATGGGCCAAGTGGGAGAATGTTATATTATTAACTGGAAAATGGCCCATGTAATTGTAGAAAATAATTCTTATTATTTAGGGTCTAGTGTGATGGTGGCTAGACTAATGGAATAAGAATTATTGGGTTATTAAAAATACCCTCTCCTCTCCCTTCTAAATAAATTTGTATGTGCATGGACCAAAAGGTCACTTGCTGGCACATACACATGAATGTTGTCGTGTGTGTCAATGCTCACATTGATAGACAGGATTAAAGTATGAGATAATGGCCGAAGGTTACTATTGTAACCTATATACTAATAAGCATGCAGAAACGCTTAATTAAAGTGGCCAACTCTCCACCTGAACATTGGCTTGCTACCTACATGTGTATATAAATAGATGATGCTCAGTACTCAGGGTAGGAACAGAAAAATACAATGCTACTGCAGCCAGTAAAGTTATAAACACATGAGAGTTTATTAGTTCTTTTATCATCAAAAGAACAAGCAAGGGAAGAAGGAAGAGAGGAGAGAAATCTTCGACGATGCAAGGAACTAACATGCCACAAGGTGGGTTTTGTGCACTTGCACATGAGCGGATGAGCCGTGCGATGCACACATAAAAGTTTATATTATTTGGTTGAATTAATTTGTGCTAACTCAATGTTGTTAAGCTTCTGCGAATTGTTTTATGCTTACACAGACTTCCTACACACCCTTGTCCTTACTTGGATAGCATGGAATTTTGAAAAGTCTGGCCTGTTCACGCTGAGAAGTGCTTACAAATTGGCAATGTCGACAGAGGACTAAGATGTGGGGGAAGAAGGTACCAGTTCTAGGCCTTGATGCAAGTAGGAGCCTATGGAAAAAGATGTGGAGTACCCATGTGCCATCAAAAGTGAAGGTCTTTGCAAGGATGGTGGTGATGAATGGACTACCTACGAAAGCCAACAAGTGCCACAGGCACCTCGCGCAGAACAGTGGGTGTGAGATATGTGTGGTCACCAATTGTAGTGGAGGACTGCTCCCGTGCTGTCATTATGTGTCCTCATGCAAATGCTTGGAACCAGGAACTAAGGGGGCAGGTTCGGCTGCCTGACTATAGATGGCCAGATGGGCCAGGCCGGCCCCCTAGCTTGGCCCTAAAAAGCCCAACATGGCAAGAGGCCCATAGGGCTCAGGCTGGCCCGGCACTATGGTCAGGCTAGGGCCTGGGCCGCAACCTCAGCCCACTAGGCTAGCCCGAGCCCGGCACGATTTTTGGGCCAGCCCAACAGCGGTCCGTCTTAACAAGTCCATATCGCCCGTCCTCGACCAACACCTCCCCCGACCGATGGATCAGGCCCTCCCAGCCGTTGGATTCGACCACTGGGGGAGGGCTATATAATGTGTGCCCTCCCCCAGGCCGTCCTAACCCTAGCAGCAGCCCGCAGCCTCCCCTCCCCCGGCCGCTCCCCGCTCGCTCTCCCAACCCTGACCGCTCGCATCTCCCTCTTGTCTTCCCCTTCTCCGGTGAGCGCCTCCGTCGTCGAGGCCGGCCCGGCACACCATCTGGCCATCTAGTAGATGTAGATGTAGTTCTTCCTCCCTTTTCACCCATTCTCGTGATCTCTGACGCCCCCTTCCTCTCTGATTTTCTAGATTTCGATGAGCTCCTTTCGCCGTCCGCTCTTGTGACACTAGATCCATTGTTCGTCGACATTGTCGGCCGCTCTGGGGCTCTGGATTCACAGATAAGGACCCCGACCTCTAACCCTAACACTAGATCTATTTCTATGTGCTTGTCTCATGTTCATGTATCTTGTGCTTGTGCAGGTCGTCGGCCGTCGCGAAGCCGTTGAGGAACCAGGGGGTCAGGCCGGGGTTGCTGACTCGCTGGCCGCTCCAGTGCTCTAGATTCGTAGTAGCTAGCAGGTAAACCTCTCTTAATCTCTATCTCTGACTCTCACCATGTGCTTCAATGCTTCCCACTCTCTGCCTCACTCTCACTCTTGTGCTTGTGCTGTTGTGCAGGCCGTCGTGAAGTCGTTGAGGGACCAGAGCACCGGCGATGTCGATGTCCGACGACGATGACCAAGGGCACTCCATCAGTGATGACCTTTGAATGTGCGGCCTGCGTGGAGATGACGAGAGTGAACTCGAGGCTGATCGGCAAGAGCTGTTGGGTAGCGCCGCCGATCCCATTGATGTCGGTGATGGCGAGGACGGTGGCGCAGCTGGTGGCATCGCCGCAGCTGGTGGCAGCGCCGACACTTGTGGCGCCGCTGCAGCTAGTGGTGCCTCTACTGCCGCTGGTGATGGCTCTCCTGCCACTGTCACCAGCGGCAAGAGGAGGAGGACGAGTACGTCTGAAGCATGGAACGACTTCGAGAAGATTTCCAAGGACATCGACGGTAAGAAAGTAAGAACCAGTGCTAAATGCATTCATTGCGGGGCTGTTTATGCTGCTCATTCTTCTATTGGCACTGGACATCTTAATCAGCATATTAAGTTATGCCAAGCAAGAAAGGCAAACCTAAGCCTATCTAAGTCTTTGCTTCAGTTCAGTTCTGATGGTGCCTTGCATCACTGGGAGTACAGTTCCGAGGTAGCTCGTACTCAGCTATGTCATTTGTTTGCTAGGTTAGATCTGCCTATCTGTGTTGGTGAATCTGATGCTTTTGAAGAGTACATCAAGGTTGCTCATAATTCTAGATTCTCTGTTATCTTTAGGCAAACCACAACCAGAGATTTCACAAAGTACTTTACTAATTGTCATGCTAAGCTTATTGATTCCTTAGCTTGTGTTTCATCTATTGCTCTTACTTCTGATATATAGTCTGGAAATGCTAAGGGGGACTACCTTAGTGTGGTTGCTCACTATGTTAATACTGACTAGAAATTAGAGAAGAGGATCATTGGGTTTAGGCTCATTGATGGATCTCATAATGGACAGAACATTGATGACCGTGTTACTTTTGTCCTAGAGGAATATTGTTTATTGGCTAAGGTTTTTTCTATCACCTTGGACAATGCTTCTTCTAATACCAATGCCATTACCAAAATAACTCCTAAATTGTTTGCTTATGTTGGCAACCTGTTCTTGCATCAGCGCTGTGGTTGTCACATTATTAATCTCATGGTTAAATCTGCTTTGAATGTGATCAAGTCATACCTTGAGTCATTTAGAACTGCAATTTGTTTCATGAATTCTTCTAACCAGCGCATTGCTGATTTAAGAGGTATTGTATTGCTGTGAATGTTCATCCGAGAAAGTTTGGGTTGGATATGGATGTGAGGTGGAACTCTACCTACCTCATGCTTAAGCATTTGATGCCTTACAAGTAGGCATTTAGTGTTTAATTGAAACTAACTACCCCAGAGGTGAGGATGAGCCTTTACTTTTAACAAATGACCACTAGGCTGTTGCAGAGAAGATACTTTCATTCCTTGAATTGTTCTATGATTCTACAGCTGCACTTTCTGGTGTATATTGTCCTACTGCTCCAGTTATGTTGCATCACCTCATTTTGATCTGCAAGCACTTGAAGCATTATGAGAATGATAGATTGCTTAGGCATGTAGTTGTTCCTATGCAAGATGTTTATCTTAAATATTGGAGGGACATTCATATGCTTTACTCTTTTGCATTCATCTTGGATCCTAGATCTAAATTAAAGAGTTTTCACAATGTTTTAGGCTGTTATCTAGGCTTACCAGTACTGATTATTCAGCTTACTTAACCGAGGTAAGAGCTCATCTTTCTACCATATTTAAGCAATATGATGACAAGTTTGGTGTAGTTAAGATGCAAAGGCCTCAAGAACCACCCAGTTCTGATAAGGAAAAAAGTGCTTGGGATGATATTTTTTTCAAGTGCATGCGATGATGATGATGATACATCTAACATTTTCTCAAGTTCTGGAAACCTTTTCTGCACCCCCCCTCTCCCTTTGTCTAGAAGAACATCTGCAAGTGCTTTGCTGCAAAGCAGCGAACACTAGTGCAGCTGCTGGATCATCACCTCTGGGTGTTGGTAATTGTAACACCCACAATTTTTAATCAATTAGTTATACCGATTTATTAGTTTTGTTTAGAAATAACTTATTAGAATATGATAAGTTTACATTTCACGCCCAAAAGAATATTTGCATTGTACTAATATTAATATGGAACCTATTAGCCTCTTTTAAGGTTCACGTGAGCACTAATGTTGTGGCTATCAATAATTAAAAGGTTTTGCATTTAAGATTGATACTAATATTTCATGCACGCTAAAGAACAAAGGTTGAGTCCGATTGTATTAACTAGTGTACTTTGACCAAAAAATGATTAGTAGTGTTTATTAATCCATCACATGTGTATCAGGAGACTTTAGATATGTCAAGTCGGCAATGTAGAGAAATAGATATTTTGCCTAACCAATCAAGCAATAGTACCCTACGGTGCACTGCATTTGGCCATGCGCCCATGCAAGTATGTAGCTAGTTTCTTTGCAAACTCTTGGTTATTATGGAGGCAGCTAAATGACCGGAGTAAATGATCACCCAATATTCACCAAGACTGCCTATTCTTTCACCTGAAAGGTCACCTTTTGACCAAGGCCAAAGGCCAACCATGAGAACTCTAGATTATTTGGACGCCGCCTTTTGTTACCTATAAATAGGACTGCCGGTAACCAGAAAGCACACATGTAACACCCTGTTGACGCAAAATTAGGTCAACACACGAGAGCGCTAGAACGCGCAGCACGTAACATGATAAACCCTCAGCTTCCCTGAGCTGACCGGTCAGACCGGTCAGGGGCACCGGTCAGACCGGTGACCGCCGAGGAAGATGGGGTAAACCCTAAACACGCCTCCCGGAAGGATCCGTCAGGGAGAAAAGCGATCAGGGGTGCCCTAGGATCGGCAGGCCACCTAGGACGCCTTCAGACGTCGCGGAGACGAAGAAAGAATAGCATATAGGATTGGAAAAGCTAGGGTTGGAGATACATAAAGGTAAAGGTAAATAAAAGTAGTAGATTTGATAGGTTCGATTGTTGTGTTCAATCGGCCGAATCCCCTTATATTTATAGGGAGGGTAGGTCTTGTCCCGCAAGAAAACCAAATTACAACTCGTTACAACCTCGGAATCCTAAAATAAGAGTCCTAGTCGGATTACAAGAAGGGTAATCGGTCCTACCGGTCCCCAACACCGGTCAGACCGGTCTGGGTCGGGCGCCTCCATCTTGCTTGTTTTGCTCCATCACCGAATCTTGCAATCCTTCTATGCATCAAGCACCGCAATAGTCCATCATTCCAGAGTCCTCGTCACCTCTTGTCCTTCGCACCAAATCTTGCGGTCCTCCAAAGCTCCAAGCACCGCAATAGTCGGTCATTCTAGAGACTATGTCACTTTTATCGTACTAGGATAAATTGTTACGGTCGTCCAAGTATTAACACCGCAACCTCATGTACCGGACCGGTCTGACCGGTCGAGCTAACCGGTCTGACCGGTCGGCCTCGACTTGTGCCAATTTTGGTTGTCAACACACCCAAATTCCAAAATTTCAAAATCCCTAATCCAATTGCTATTCAAAGTCCTATTCAAAATTCCAAACTAAATTCCAATTCAATTTCAAATCAAATTCTCCAAATAAATCTCAAAAAGCCTTTCCCTTTCTCTCCCTCATTCCAGCCCAACCGGCTTCTCTCCCCTCTTTCGGCCCAACACAGCCGGCCCACTCACCTCCACCTCCCCTCTCTCCCTCCCTCACTGTAGATAGGGCCCACTTGTCGGCACTCTCTTCTATCTCCCACCGCCGTCCCTCTCTAATCCCAAATCGAAGTCTATATCGAAATTCTCGGCGCCCAAATCAATCTGGAGTTCCAGAAGACCCTATTTGAATTATGACACTATTTTTCAATTGTTTGGATTAATTATTTATTTAATTAATCTAGTTCGGAAAATAGTCTAATTAGTTCATCCAAAATATCTATGAAATTTGTTTTGAATTATGATGATGTTATCCAGATTTTGAATTGATTATTACTTAATTAATTGGTTCTGAATAATTAGTCTATTTCATTTGTACCGCGATTTATACGAAATAAATTGTTGTCGATTTATTTTGTGAACTGATAATATTTTGGCTCAAATTTAGGCCCATCTAAAAGCCCACTTTTCTAACCTAACCCTAGCTAATCCCTATAAATTCCCCACCCTTTCCCTCTCCCCTCCATCCCCTCCCAGCGGTCGCCGCCGGTCTAGGCTGCCGGACCATGCCGCTTCCCTGCATCGAGCCTAGCAAGCCTTGAGCTTCGTGACCTCGATCGTCCTCGTGCAGACTCGCCGCCGCCGGCCTTGCTCCACCCCGATTCGACGATGTCGTCACCTGTTGGTGGAAGCCGTGTCCTCCCCAAGCCCCGCGTCGCTCCGCCGGACTTCCTCGATACTCCCCGTCCAGTCGCCGGAGGAGCTTGGTCCCCTGAAGCACTGAGATGCCGTCTGTCATCTCCGACTGCTGCCGCCATTTGCCATCCACACACAACGGTGAGCACATCCATGAGTTACCCATCGGCCTTTCCTTCCATCCCGGCTCATTACCCTGGCTCTCCCTCTCGTGCATGCAGTGCTGCGCTCCGCTGCCGAAGTAGGCCAGGAACCAAGCAGAAGCAAATTAAAAGCCGCCGGGAGATTCGCGACATCAGCTGCACACCCGCCGGCCGCCGTCACAAGCTTCCTGAAGGGTTGCCTGTAACTGTCGCCCAGCCACTGCTCGACGTTCGTCCTCGGCTGTTTTGGTGAGCACTCGCATGCATGCCTCGCTCCCTCTTATCTATGTGGTTCTGTCCGTTTAGTTTGATCCACCTCTGATCGCCTCTCTTCCACCATAGACAAATCACCGTGAAGAAGCTCAACCTTTGTCGTACCAAGTTAGACAGCCCAAGCAAATATGCCTTTCACGCTTGCAAGTCATGCAAGGCAAGCAGTGCATACGATACGTGGTACGTGCCAGCCTGTCTTGTACAGAAGCTTTTGGCCATGTAGTGATGACATCACAGTGATGTCATGCCTATGTCATGGCCGATATAATTCAGTTTTCCCTTCACGTCACCAAATTCATTTCTCAATCTGTCTTTTACCATGTTAAACCTTAACCTTTGCCTTTTGCGAGCTCTATTTATAGAGTCTTACAAAACTTATCACCTAGCACTAGAAATCTATGGATAATTAGCTTTCTACCCTAAACCTTTGCCGGCGCTTGTTTTAGCTTGTTCTCGTTTCGTTGGTCTCCGTTTAGCGTGAGCTATCGTTTAGTCGCGTTGTTTCGTCAAGTTCGTGTTTCTAAAGTTAAATAACATATTAAATTATTAATGAACATTCCACTAGTTTTTGAATAAAACTTGTTTAGGTCAATACCTCGGTATGTCATAAATTCTTGTTAATTTGACTAATATTAAATAAATGTATTTTCAATAATAATTTGCTTAGTTTAACGCGTCACATGAAATAATTCGATTAGATGTGTTGAGGCCATAATACCAGGGTACCCGATCGCAAGGATTGCTGATTACCGATTCCAAGACGACCAAGACTCCGAACAAGACACGATGGCCTGATCGCAGAAGGGAAGCCCGAAGACAGTTAGAGTCCTACTAGGTTTAGGTCTGTTTTGTCTTGTAAGGCACGTCTCCCTGGATATAAAAAGCGGGGGTCCTGTGCGTAGAGGCTATCCTCATATGTTCTATTGATTTGCAAGCTTAGATAATCCACCCGAGGGTACTTGTTACGCATTGTAATCTGTACTCGACGAAATAATACAAGCAGCAACTGGACGTAGGGTTATTACTCGATCTCGAGGGCCCGAACCAGTATAAAAATCCCGTGTTTCTTTGTTCTTCACCGTGATCAATCTTCGCACGAAGCAGGGTGCTTGCCGGACAAATATCTGACGAGTACAACCTCGACAGAGGCGCGCCAGGTAGGGGCCCTTGCGTGAAGAAAGATCATGCCGATCGTCAACGGAGTCTGGATCGCCGACGCGTCGAGTTCCTCGATGCCCTACATGCCCAGTTCAGTCAAGTCAGGAGCGATCGGGAGTTCTGCTTCCGCTTCCGATCTCTACGCTCACCGCCATCTAGTGCCTGCACGGGAGATCCGCTTCGGAGATCTCGTGTTCGAGCACCAAGGCGACTACGAGCTCAAGTTGACAGGGATCCACGATCCCGATCTCACATGCGCCGGTCGGGAAGTTTTCGCCACCTTCACGGAGCCAACTCCTGAAGACATTGCAGATCGCACTGCGCAGTTGGATCTCGACTACAGTGGATCTAGCAATGGGTCAGAACAATCTGAAGACCGCCGCATCCATGTGCTAAACGCAAACGGGACAGAGGCCGTTGCCGAGTCGTCTAGCTCGCATCGACCCGTGCCTCCTCCACGTTTGAGCAACGCACCGACACTTCAAACGGCTAAAACCCGTACCCAGCAGGTTGCATCCTCATTGGCTCCCCGAGATCTCAACAACGATTTCCGGGCCGTCGAACAGGACAATCTGCAGATCCGAACCCTCTTGGAGACCATGGAAGCGATGGCCGAAGGGACTCCGATGGCCACCATAGCCAAGAAGGCTCGGGAAGCAGCGGACAAGGCCAAAGAGCGCATCGAAGCCGCCGCTGCCGCACCACCAGCTCCGTCAAACAGACCACGTGAACCACAGCCGGTTCGGTCTCGATCTGTTAACGGACGACCATACTATCGCCCACACGAGGGGCGCGACATGAGGCCACAACTCGAGCGCAATCGTCGCACTCACGACGCTCGGGAAACTCTCAACTACAATCGAGATTACCGAGCACGTGAGGGTTACTATCGGTCCCATCAAGATTCGCCACCACGTGACTCCCGACCAGGCACGGGGGGATGCCTTGCGTACTCCCCAGCCCTGCGCAAGGTCAGGTGGCCCGAAAAGTTTCGTCCTACTAACATCGAGAAGTATGACGGAACAACCAACCCCCGCGAGTGGATTCAGATCTATTCCACGATCATCGACGCCACCGGGGGTGACGACTATGTCAAAGCCAACTACTTGCCGACTGCTCTGCAGGGATCAGCCCGTACGTGGCTCATGAACCTGCCCGAAGCCAGCATCAAGTCATGGACTCATCTCCGGGAGACGTTTGAAGCCAATTTCCAAGGCACCTATAAACGCCCCGGACACGAGGGAGATCTGCTCAACTGTGTGCAGAAGCCTGGAGAATCCCTCCGGGACTACATCCGCAGGTTCAGCGACACCCGTAACACCATCCCCGACATGGTGGATGATCGGGTGATTGTGGCCTTCAATCAAGGTTGCAAAGACGAGCGAACGGCGGAGGAACTTGCCAAGAAGAACCCGAAGACGGTGGCAGAGCTATACGGGATCCTGGAAGAAACCGCCAAGATGGCGGACGCCCGAGCACGGGTTCACGGAAAGCCCGAACAAAGCCATCCGGCCGGAAAGGGCAAGAAGAAAAATAAACACAAAAACAAGAAGCGCAAGACCGAGGGTGACGAAGTCATGGTCGTAGACAACAAGCCCCCGTACAGGCGTCAAGGCAAACCGGAGAACCTCCCGATGTACTGTCCGATTCACCGGTCCACGAAGCATCACTTCGTGGACTGCACGGTGTACAAGAAGCAGAAGCAGGAGGAGGAGAGCCGGAAGCAGGGGGCTCCACGTGACCAGGCAGCTCACAACCCTCGCGCGGCAAACTACATGGATTGTGATGATGAGCTAGATCTCCCCGAAGATCTAGAGGTCGCTACAATTTTCGGTGGCTGTTCAACCCGAACCTCCAAATCCCAGCTCAAGATGGTCGAGAGGCAGATAAACAGCGCCGAGCCCTGCAAGCAACTCTTGAGGTGGTCAGAAATCCCGATCACGTTCGATCAAAGGGATCACCCCGAGACGCTTTACGACGGGCCGCTACTCCCACTGTGCATCAAGCCATGGATCGGGCCCCGCAAGATCGGGCGAACCCTGATCGACAGTGGGAGCGCCCTCAACCTCCTGTTTGTCAACGCTTTTGACGAACTTGGGATCCCAAGAAGGTCCTTGTCCCCCGTGGAGAAGCCTTTCTATGGGGTCATACCCGGCATTCAAGCCTTTCCCTTGGGGAGGATCGATCTGCAGGTAACCCTCGTAGAGGGCAAAAACATCCGATCAGAGTTCCTCACCTTCGAGGTGGCTGACATCACGTCGGCCTACAACTGCATCTTGGGCCGACCGTTCCTGAAGAAATTCATGGCGGTCGCTCACTTTGCATACTCCATGATCAAGGTCCCGGGGCCGTTGGGTCCGATCACCGTCAGCGGCGATCGCAGAGGCGCGGTCCAGTGCGACATGAAGACCCTGGACATGATCAAGGGTGACGAGCAGGAACCAGCCAAGGCTGCCGAACCTGCCAAGAAAAAGACAAGAAGCCAGCCCAAGGCTGCCGCCAAGGGTGCATTGGCTGAAACCTCCCGAGCAGCTGAGAACCGACCAAGAGCCAAGGGGAAAGAAGTTCCCGAACAGGAGCTCATCGGGGAACAGGAGCTCATCGGGAGACAGGGAGCTGACGACCGAGCCGTTGAGAGGCAGACTGTGGTGGACCAGACCCCACTCAGGGGGACGCCGCCACAAGCAGCTGGCGAGTCGCCGGCCAACGCCTCACCAGTCGAGCCACCTGCCAGGCGCACCGAGCCGGGCACGAAGGCAGTAATCCTTGATGACGCAGACCCGACCAAGACCACCCAGGTGGGCCTTGGCCTGGGTGACAAATAGGAACTCGAGCTCATTGCCTTCCTCCGGGCAAACGCAGATGTGTTCGCTTGGGAACCATCTGACATGCCCGGGATCCCCAGGGAGGTAATCGAGCACAAGCTTGGCATACGAACTGGCGTCCGACCAGTCAAGCAAAAGCAAAGGAGATATACCCCGGAGAAGCGAGACGCCATTAACGAAGAAATCAACCGACTACTCAAAGCCGGCTTCGTTCGAGAGGTCCCTTTCCCGGACTGGCGCCTCCGACATCAGCTCCAGGGACGCGGGCCGCGCCAGGGAAAAAAATGGGCCGGGCCTCGCCGGCGTTTAACCGGGCTAAGGGGAAAAAGGCCAGGGACCAAAGCTGAACTTCAGGAAGAGAACAGGGGCTAAAACCAGACTAATCCGAGAGTTCAGGGAGGACTTACGGACTTAAACTAAAAACTACAAAACTAAACAAAACAAATGCAAATCAATTTGAATTTAAATAAATTTAAATTCTCCTCAACTTGCAAACAGTACACAAAACTTATGCAGCAGCATGAATGCAACAAAAACTTTTTGGGAACTAATAATTAATTATTAAATTGAATAAAATCCTAATAAATTCCAATTAAATCCTAGAAATTTATTAAAGCCCTAAATAAATCCTAGAAAATTCAGAATTGGTTTCTACGATTTATTGTGATGAAAATTAGGGTGTTACAAACCTACCCCCCTTAAAGTGAATCTCGTCCTCGAGATTCGGATGAACTTGCGAAGAGATTGGGAAATTCTGCCATCAATTCATCCTCTCTCTCCCATGTAGCTTCATCCTCTCCATGATGACTCCATTGCACCTTGCACATCTTAATTACTTTATTTCTAGTGACTCTCTCAGCCCTCTCCAATATTCTAACTGGATACTCAGAATAAGACAAATCATCCTGCACACTCAGATCATCCAAAGACAACTGTTCTTCTGGCACTCTGAGGCACTTCTTGAGCTGAGATATATGGAATACATCATGCACATCTGACAACTGAGCTGGCAACTCTAACTGATAAGCCACTTCTCCCTTCCTCTCCAAAATCTTGAAAGGTCCAATATAGCGAGGTGCAAGCTTCCCTTTGACTTTAAACCTGCGCAACCCCCTAATTGGAGACACTTTCAAGTATACATAATCACCAACATCAAAAGCTAGCTCCCTTCTCCTAGTATCAGCATAGCTTTTCTGCCTGGACTGAGCTGTCCTCAAATTCTCCCTAATCACTTGCACTTGTCTTTCTGCTTCCTTAATAGCATCTGGCCCAAATACTTGCCTCTCTCCAGTCTCACTCCAGAACAATGGAGTTCTGCACTTCCTCCCATACAAGGCCTCAAAAGGGGCCATCTTCAGACTCGCCTGATAACTGTTATTATACGAAAACTCAGCATACGGCAAACTCTTATCCCAACTCTTACCATACTTCAATGCACATGCCCTCAACATGTCTTCCAACACCTGGTTGGTTCTCTCAGTCTGACCATCAGTCTGGGGATGATATGCAGAGCTAAAATTAAGGCGGGTATCCATAGAAGCATGCAACTGCTGCCAGAACCTAGAAGTGAACTGGGTACCTCTGTCAGACACTATCTTCTTGGGCACACCATGAAAACACACAATCCTGGCGAAGTATAACTCTGCAAGCTGAGCTCCATTATAGGTGGTCTTCACTGGAATAAAGTGAGCAACCTTCGTCAACCGATCAACAATCACCCATATGGAGTCATAACCAGACCGTGTACGAGGCAAACCAACTATGAAGTCCATACTAATCTCCTCCCACTTCCACTCAGGTATCTTCAGTGGCTGTAGCAGTCCTGCTGGCCTCTGATGCTCTGCCTTCACCCTCTGACAAGTGTCACAAATGGCCACATACTCTGCTACATCTCGCTTCATGCCATACCACCAATACCTCTCCTTCAAATCCTGGTACATCTTGGTACACCCAGGATGAATGGAGTAAGCTGAATCATGCGCTTCCCTCAGTATCATCTGCCTAATAGAATCAATAGCAGGCACGCAAATCCTATCTCCCAGCCAAAGCGTGCCTTGCTCATCTAGCCTGTATCCTGGAGCTCCTCCTTCTATCATACTCTGCTTAATCTCCTTGATCTTCGCATCATCAAGCTGTCCCTTCCGGATCTCCAGCTCTAATGTAGGCTCCACTTCCAGAGTCACTGCCTCAGTGTGAGCAACAAGACCAAGGTTCAGTTTCTGGAACTCCTCGCATAACTCGTCAGGCATCGCATGAGTCAGACGGGTATTAATATGTCCCTTTCTGCTCAATGCATCTGCAACCACGTTGGCCTTTCCCGGGTGATAATGAATTTCCATGTCATAGTCCTTGATCAACTCCAGCCAACGTCGCTGCCTCAAATTGAGATCCTTCTGAGTAAAGATATATTTCAAGCTCTTGTGATCTGTATAAATCCTGCACTTATTGCCCAACATGTAGTGCCTCCAGATCTTCAGAGCATGAACAACTGCTGCTAACTCAAGATCATGAGTGGGATAATTCACCTCATGCTTCCTCAACTGTCTAGATGCATAAGCTATGACTCGGCCTTCCTGCATAAGAACACATCCCAAACCATGTCTAGATGCATCACAGTATATATCAAAACTCTTAGTAATGTCTGGCATTACCAATACAGGAGCTGTCGTCAACCTCTTCCTGAGTTCCTCAAAACTGGCCTGGCAAGCATCTGTCCACACAAACTCCTTCCCTTTCTCTAAGAGCGATGTGAGAGGCTTCGCCAGCTTAGAGAATCCCTCAATGAATCTCCTATAATAACCTGCCAAACCCAGAAAGCTCCTGATCTCGGACACACTCTTTGGTGGCTCCCAATCTAGCACCTCACTGACCTTGCCTGGATCAACTGCAATGCCACCATCTGTGATAACATGTCCAAGAAAAGACACCTCCTTCAGCCAGAACTCACATTTGCTAAGCTTGGCATACAACTGATGCTCTCTCAGCTTCTCCATCACTAGCCTCAAGTGCTTCTCATACTCCTCTTCATTCTTGGAATAAATCAGGATGTCATCAATGAACACCACTACGAACTTATCCAAGTACTCCATGAAGACCTTGTTCATCAAGTACATGAAGTAGGCGGGAGCATTAGTCAAACCAAAAGACATGACTGTGTATTCATACAACCCGTACCTGGTGGTAAAAGCTGTCTTAGGAATATCTGATGGTCTGATCTTGAGCTGGTGATAACCTGACCTCAAATCGATCTTGGAAAACACCTTAGCTCCCCTCAATTGATCAAATAGGTCCTCAATTCTTGGCAACGGATATTTATTCTTAATAGTTACCTCATTAAGCGACCTATAATCAACGCACATTCTCTGTGTGCCATCCTTCTTCTCCACAAAAATAACAGGTGCTCCCCAAGGTGATGAACTAGGACGAATAAAACCCTTGTCTGATAATTCTTTTAATTGTTTCTTAAGTTCTTCTAATTCATCAATAGCCATTCTATAAGGTCTTTTAGCAATAGGGGCAGTGCCAGGTAAAAGCTCAATAATAAACTCAATGTCACGATCAGGTGGCATACCTGGCAAATCGTCAGGAAAGACATCCGGATAGTCACAGACAACGCTGATATCCTCCAATGAAACTCCCTTCATCTGATGAACTGTGCCCTCTGCTGATGAAGGTATGGCAACATCTACCTCAATCCTTTCCCCCTCTGGACTGGTGAGAAGTACTGATCTCTTGGCACACTGAATTACTGCATCATACTTGGCTAACCATCCCATTCCGAGAATAACATCAATCCCAGATGACTCTAGCACTATAGGATGAACCAAGAAATCTCTATCCAAAATCCTCAGTTTAACATTATGGCATCTATAAGATGATTTCATGTTCCCCCCGGTGAATTAACTAGCAAGTCGCTTCTCATTGTGGATACGGGTATGTTATGTTTAGCAACAAACTGAGCAGTAATAAAACTATGAGAAGCTCCTGAATCAAATAAAACCGAGGCGGGGGCGGAGTTAACAAGGAACATACCAAGCACAACATCCTGAGCCTCCTGAGCGGTCTCTGCTGCAAGGTGATTCACCTTGCCCTGGGTGAACCTCTGCTGTCCTCTGCTGCCCTGTGGAGTCTGGTTCCCATTCCTCTGCTGGGACTGCTGGACCTGTCTGGGAGTGCTGCTGCCCTGACCCTGTGAAGACTGACCAGAACCCTTGGGACAGTTGTGAGCAAAGTGGCCAACTTCCCCACACCTGAAACAACCACGAGCGGGCGGAGTGCTGGGGGTAGCACCTCTCACAGGCGTGCTAGCTGGAGTACCCTGGCGACCCTGGGTAGAAGGGGTGCGCTGGCCCTGCTGGCTGGAGCGCTGGAACTGTGGAGCGGGGCGCTGGGGCTGCTGGAACTGCTGAGGCTGTCCACCCTGTCCTCCTGAACGGTACGGCGTGCCCTGAGTCTGTGACTGGAAGTAGCGAGGGCGAGAGCTGCTGCCTGACTGACCCTGCTGAAGAAGCTTCCTCTTGTGGTCACCCATCTCACGGCGTGTACACTCCACACCAATAGCCTTATCAATCAGCTGCTGGAAGGTAGGAAAAGTGTGGACCATCAACTGGTAGCGAATAGGAGCACTAAGACCCTCCAGAAAGTGATCCTGCTTCTTCGCATCACTATCCACCTCCTCTGGAGCGTAGCGAGACAGCTGAGTGAACCTGTCCCTGTACTCAGCCACTGACATGTTCCCCTGCTTCAAAGCGAGGAACTCCTTCTTCTTTTGCTTCATCACACCTGCAGGAATATGGTGATCTCTGAAGCTGGTCTTGAACTGATCCCAGGTGATAGCATTACGATCTGCAGCAGCGGCGGCGTAGGAGTCCCACCAGTCAGAAGCTGCACCCTCAAGTCGTCCTGAAGCATACAGGACCTTTTCCATGTCAGTGCACTGTGTGATCTCCAGCTTCTTCTCAATGTTCTTGATCCAATCATCCGCATCAAGTGGATCAGCACAATGTGAGAAGGTGGCGGATGATGACTCATGAACTCACGGTGCCTGTCCCGTGGCTGATTCCCTTGTCCTCCCTGCTGGTTCAGCTGATTCTGCAGGTTGGTCATGGCTGCAGTCATGTTCTGCAGAAGCGCCATCTGAGCAGCAACAAACTGTTGATCCATTGCTGGCGGTGGCACTGGGGGCTGCTGGGGACCGTGGTGAGGAACAGCTGGCTGATCAACTCCTGAACCAGACCTGGTGTTCACCATCTAAGCGTTAGAAACATGAGATTTAGAAATTGATAGACGAACTGAATAAGATGGAATAAAGAATGCACAACAATATGAATACCAGATGTAATTACTTGTATAAGCAAGTCTTACAACATGAATATCATATAATTGACATAGATCATAAGGTTAAAGATTAAATCTCGGCTCCAGATTTAGACAGATTCTGTTAGTCCAACTAAAACAGATATAACTCTTAAACAGATCGTCCAAAAATAATGAATTTTTGATAGAACAGAGAGTATGAAATTCTGAATCCAACCCAACAGGAATCAACTCATTTGGATTTCGGGAACAAAAGATATTAAGGAAACATCCTGGTTGTGTCAGAGGCTCTAGACAGATTCTGTATACTCCAATAAAACACA
>CM014274.1:40023647-40050930 GCA_004135705.1 Alloteropsis semialata
TCACCGACTTTGGTGATCCATGGCATGGATGGCTCCCTGGAGGCGGTTGACAGTTGTGGGTGGAGGCGGTGGCGGTTTCATCGCTCAGCCAGATCGGCTGACCTGGCTAGGTCGGTCGACCTGGGGTTGTGGCCCCTCGGCCCCACTCTGCCAGGGTCACTCTTCTGTGGGTCCCATGGTCGGTTTCTAGTGGGTAATCGCGAAGATATGTAAGTTAAATCGGGGATGTGGGCCCGTGAATCCATGTGCTTGCCACGTGGGCCAATCTCATCTCTTCACTTCCACCGACTTGATCTCAACGTCTCTGATCACTCCCGAGTGTGCTTCTATTGATGGGCTAAGGATGGACCTCACTGGGCCAGGTCCCAGGTCGGCCGACCAGGAGAGGTCGGGCGACCTGGCTCTGGGCCCACTTTAGTATTTCTTTTTCCACTTTATTCCTGTAAGCACATATGCACCAAAACTCGTGAAATTCATTAGTAAATAACCCTATGTCTATTTGTTTTATCATTCTTTAATATCTTTGTTGGCAATAATAATTTATCATTAAGAACCGCCAACAAGCTCCCCCACAATTATCCGTTACTCGTCCTCGAGTAAAGTCTAAGCTTCATCATGGGAATCATAAACAAACATATAGGTTATTCCCAAATATTTAGACTTAGTGGAATTATATGAGTGGCTAACATGTCTTCTTGGGTTATTGCAGGAAGGAACAGCTTTTTCTATGACATGATACACTTTACTCTCAGGTACTTGGGTTTTCAGAATTTTGCAAAAGAAAACCAATGCCTTGCTCCTCAAAGAGTTTCTCTCTGAATATTCATGGTGGTTGGACAACATTCATGTTCTCCAAAATAGAACTTTATATGTAGAGCTCTCAAGATACATACCTTATTTCACTTGTGTTATCATTCCAAGGATTTCCAAGTCAGAGACAAGTCATGTAATCAAATCAAGATGTGCAAGTGTGTGATAAGAGGTGGACATGTAGTGGTACTCCCTTGTCTTGACTTCCTTCCCTTTTCTTTTCTTTTTGGATATGGGCTATTGCACTTTTGCTTTGCTCTTTTTTTTTCATTCACTCAATGCTTTTTAGCATGGTTCTCTTTCTTCTTCTCTCTTTTTTTTTCTATGCATATAACCCATATCTTCTTTTCATCTTGATTTTTGGGAAGAAAGCCATTTTAGGAGTATTTATTCATAAACATGGAACAAAGGCATGTTTTGCTTCATCCGCAGTGTAAGGGTTTAGCTCTCTATGGTGGAGTGTACGTGATCTTGACTTTAAAAACATGAAGTATCTCTACTAAGGGTCACAAGACTTGGAACAACTCAAAGCTCAAAGGATATGCATGATAAATGTAATTGGTTGTCTCTCAAACCCATGAGGAGCATAGCAAGGTTAAAAATTTTAAAAACTTTTTATAAATTCCAAGTACTCAAGTAAGCAAAAGCATCTTTCATATTAAAGCCATATCTCAAAATGCAATAACTTAGATGACATGAGTTCCTATAAATATGAAGATTTTCACAAGCCAAAAGGTATAGGGAATAAAATATATGTAAGTTTAATATCTTCTATGTGATGGGGAGATGCAAAAGGGTTAATTTTATTAAGTTCAGAATTCCATGATCAGGTTCTGCAAAGATTCAACTGAAACAAGGGTTAGGATGATCAAACCAGCGTGCAGGAAGAAGCAGAGGCCAGGTGGGACCCAGGCCAGGTCGGCCGACCTGGTGGGGTTGGGCGACCTGGGGGTGACTTCTCCGGTTCAGCCCTTTCGCATGCTGTTCTGTTGTGTTCTGATATGCTCTGTTTCGCGTTGGATCACTCTGTTTCCCGTTGCGAGTCTCCCCCACACTTGTACCTTTTATTCAAAAACAAGTGAAAACAAAAGACACAATCCTAATACGCTAAACATTTTATTTTATTCATAAACTTAGAGGCACATTACATGACAATCAAATGAAATAAATAAATAAAATAAATGAATGAATGGAAAAAGACTAGTGTGCCTATCCTAAACCAAAGCCTAGGGTGTCTATGGTGCATTGTAGAGATTTTCATCCCCTGCGGCTTTGGCATAGTGCTTAAGTTTCACGACTGTTGATCTACGCAGCATATCAAAGTCGTCTTGAAGGTTAATGCGCTCAAATCGCTCTTGGGCAAACTTCTTCTCTAACTTTGCATAGTCGCGACCGAGTTGATTAATCAACTCTAGCAACTCTGCGTTGGAGGGAGCCATGGGGGCCTTCTCATCATCACTTTCATAATGTCCCCCAGACCTGCGAATTGGAGGAGGCTTGATGTGCCTCTTGATCTTGCTGGCGGGTGAAGATTCCACCGACTCCTCCAACTCCTTCCTCTCCTTGGGTGTGAGGGGAGGGAACAGCCCCTTTCCATAGCCACCTCCGGGTTTCCTTTGCCCAAAGACGCGGAAACATGGATCCGGGGAGCTAGCAGGAGAGTAGATGGACACATCGAACGTATAGTGATCCGCCACGATGTCCTCCCACTTGTTCCTGACTATTTCCTTCAGCTTCTCTCCTGGCTGAAGTGTGGGAAGTCCATCCCCCTGGATTGGAGTGGCCGTCGGTGTCTTCTTCGGAGTCAATTCCCCCGTCATCGGACTTCTGTACGGGCTTGATGCCCGTGCATCACGCCTCTGGGTCCTCCTTGGAGACTGGGACCGCGTCGCCGAGCGAAACGCCGAGGGGCCACCAGGGCCGGTCGCCCGACCTAGGCAGTCGGCCGGCCCCCTGGTGCGGCCTCTCGCGTCCTCCTCTGGCGGGAGGCTGGCCAGAGGGGATACGACCACCTCCATGGCCTGCTCCAGGTTGATGGGCACCAGTTGGTTTGCCGGAGTGGGCTCTCCTTCCAGATCGAAGGTCGATCGGGATTTAGGGTGGCTCTTTCCGGCCATTGTTGGGGATTTGGAAGGTGTGGCTTGGTGATTTCAGAGTGTGGGCAAGGAAGAACTCAGATGAGAGGGAAGAAGAGGATGGGCGGAATTTTAAAGAAAGAATAACCCTCTTCTCAGATCCATCAGAGGTTGAATCTCTCATCCACCGAGAGACGTTGGAGTGGGACGTTGGCAAAGGATAGGCCTGATCGGGCTCAGTGGCACGTCGGCCGACCTGGTGGGGTCGGCCGATCTGGCATTGAGCCCGGTCGCCTTCTCCTTTTTTGTGCACTATGTGACAGGTCCAATATACCCCAAAGTGTATGCATATAGGCTCTAGGGGTTAAGGACTTAGCGTAAGGTGAAATTATAAATGGGAATTATCCATGACTAAGTTGATCACATCAAATTCCTCATCTACTTTATCAGGCTCAAGGAAAACCTTTAAACGTTGACCATTTACCTTGAAGAGGTTACCTTCATCATCTTGGAGTGTGATTGCCCCGTGCGATAAAGTCTCTACCACAACGAACGGTCCTTCCCATTTGCTCCGAAGTTTTCCATGCCCAAAGAGCTTCACCCTGGAATTAAAGAGTAATACCTTATCCTCAGGGTGGAACTCCTTCGCCTTGATCCTCTTGTCGTGCCATCTCTTGGTTCTATCTTTGTAGATTTTGGCACTGTGGTACGCTTTGTCTCTCCACTCTTCTAGCTCTGATAGCTGCATTCTCCTCATCTGCTGGGCTGCTGGCAAATCCGTGTTTCACTTTCTTATGGCCCGGTGCGCCCGATGCTCTAGCTCAACTGGTAGATGGCAAGTTTTGTTGTAAATCAGTTGATATGGAGACATCCCGATCGGTGTTTTGTATGCCGTTCGGTAAGCCCATGGAGCATCTAGTAGCTTGCACTTCCATCCTTTTCCCATTTCTATCATGATCTTTTGCAGAATGTTCTTGATCTGCTTGTTTGAAGTTTCTGCATGACCGCTTGTCTGGGGGTGGTACGGTGTAGCTATGTTGTGCTTTGCCCCTAGTTCTGCCAGAAACTTCCGGAAGGTCTTGTCGATGAAATGTGACCCTCCATAACTGATCACCATCCTAGGGGTTTCAAAACGTGGGAAGATGATCTCATGGAACATCTTTCACGCATGTTTGGAGTCAGCGGCTCGGCATGGCATTGCTTCAACCTACTTCGAGACATAATCCACTGCCACCAGGATGTACTCGCTATCGTAGGACTTGACAAAGGGTCCCATGAAGTCAATGCCTCACACATCAAACAACTCAACTTGTAAGTTGTTTGTGAGGGACATTGCATCTCTTGTTGTGATCCCTCCGTGTTTCTGGCATTGCTGGCATCGTCGAATGAATTCCTTTGTGTCCTCATACATTGTGGGCCAATAGAATCCACTCTGCCAGATCTTCGACCTTGTCCTGAACGCCCCGTAGTGACCTCCATATGGGGCTGCATGGCACTGCTCAAGGATCTTTCTTGCTTCATTTGTTGGTACACATCGCCTGAGCATGCCATCTGAACATACCCTGTACAGGTATGGTTCATCCCATAGATGGAGTCTACTCTCGTAGATAAGCCTTCTCTTGTTCTCCCCTGGTGGTACATATCCTGCAACCATAAAGTTCACAATATTTGCATACCAGGGGTCGGAGGCAGTCACCTTGAGCAGGGTGTCGTCGCGTGGGAAGTCATTTATCGGTAGATCCTGTATGTCAGTAAATTGCATACGCGACAAATGATCTGTTACTGAATTCTCTACTCCCTTTTTATCTTTAATTTCCAAGTCAAATTCTTGGAGTAAGAGAATCCAGCGGATAAGGCGTTGTTTAGCATCTTTCTTGGTAAGCAGATATTTCAAGGCAGCATGATCGGTGTAGACAATCACCTTAGCTCCTACCAAGTAAGATCTAAACTTGTCTATAGCAAAAACTACTGCCAAGAGCTCTTTCTCAGTGGTAGCATAGTTAAGTTGAGCTCCTGTCAAAGTTTTACTAGCATACGAGATAGCATGATGGTTCTTATTTTTGGTTTGTCCAAGGACAGCACCAACGGCATAATCACTAGCATCACACATAATCTCGAAAGGTATAGTCCAGTCAGGGGGTTGAATGAGTGGCGTTGAGATGAGAGCATTTTTAAAATGGTGAAAGCATGCAAACACTCATCATCGAAGTCGAAGGGCACATCCTTAGCTAGAAGGCTAGTGAGGGGCCTGGCTATCTGATAGAAATCTCTAACGAAGCGCCGGTAAAACCCCGCATGACCTAGGAAACTACGGATTCCCTTAACATTGGTAGGAGGCGGAAGCTTTTCTATGACTTCAATTTTCGCTCTATCTACCTCTATTCCCCTTTCGGACACCAAGTGTCCTAACACTATACCCTCTTGGACCATGAAATGGCACTTTTCCAGTTTAGCACCAGGTCGTTGTCTCGGCATCTTTGTAGTACCTTGTCTAGGTTCTGTAGACAATAGTCGAAAGTCTTTCCATAGACTGAAAAATCGTCCATGAAAACTTCCATGATCTCCTCAATCATGTCTGAGAAAATAGACACCATGCACCTTTGAAACGATGCTGGCGCATTGCATAACCCGAATGACATCCTGCGGTATGCATACGTTCCATAGGGGCAAGTGAAGGTGGTCTTTTCTTGATCATCAGGGTGGATGGAAATCAGGTGATAGCTGGAATACCCATCAAGGAAACAGAAGAAGGAGTGGTTCGTGAGTCTCTCCAACATCTCATCGATGAAGGGGAGTGGGAAGTGATCCTTCTTTGTTGCCTTGTTGAGTCGGCGGTAATCAATACACATCCGCCACCCAGTAACAGTACGCTGAGGAATCAGCTCATTTTTCTCGTTACGCACGACGGTCATACCTCCCTTCTAGGGTACTACTTGGACAGGGCTGACCCATTCACTATGAGGGACGGGATAGATGATCCCGGTGTGCTGAAGTTTTGGGACTTCCTTCTTCACGACTTCCCTCATCGCATTGTTTAGCCTATGCTAAGGCTCCCTAGAAGGTGTAGAAGCTGGATCTATGGGAATGCGATGGGTACAGAGCGCTGGGCTTACTCCCTTCAAGTCTTTGAGGGAGTACCCGAATGCCGAGCGGTGTTTCTCGAGCACCTTTACGAGTCTACCACTCTCGTCCTGCGTTAGCTTGTCACTAATGATAACAGGGGTATCCCTGTCCTTATTTAGAAAGACATAGCGAAGACCAGCGGGCAAGGGTTTTAGCTCTACGTGAGTCTTGGGTAGCTCCTCAGTTTCAAGTGGCTCAGAAGCGTCATCCTCTTCCTCTATAAAGTCGTGAACATGCTCTTTGAGGAATGACTCAAATGGGTCGCTAGGCTGTAGGGATTTCACTTCCTTCGCTGGTTTAGGCTCTACCAAAGGTTCGACTATGGAATTCTTGACCCTAGCTAGAGGTATGGTGAGGAGATTTCTTTCTACTTTGGCTAGGAGGTTTCCTTCCATGGTTACATCCTGTAGGAGGCCCTCGATAGGATGTCCAATCATGAGGTCGAAATCTGATGTCTCAAAGACGTAAATGTCCAAAGCCATCTCAATCCCGTTGTGCAAGAGGAGAAAGTCTCGTACTAAACCGAGACTCTTGAGAATACGGTCTGAGGGTGTTCTAAGGAGTTTTGATGTTGGGGCCAGCTTCTTACGACGTCCAAGGACATGCGCGAAAGAACTGGACATGATGTTCACCCCAACAATCGGGTTGTAAAGGATGTCTACGGCTACCTTGCTTACGAAACCTCGAATGGTCTGCGAAGGTGAGTCAATCCGAATCACTTCAGAAGAAAACTCAGCCTCGTTTGACCATTCCATGTTTAGGATGGCAATAANCCTTCTTTGTCGCCTTGTTGAGTCGGCGGTAATCAATACACATCCGCCACCCAGTAACAGTACGCTGAGGAATCAGCTCATTTTTCTCGTTACGCACGACGGTCATACCTCCCTTCTAGGGTACTACTTGGACAGGGCTGACCCATTCACTATGAGGGACGGGATAGATGATCCCGGTGTGCTGAAGTTTTGGGACTTCCTTCTTCACGACTTCCCTCATCGCAATGTTTAGCCTATGCTAAGGCTCCATAGAAGGTGTAGAAGCTGGATCTATGGGAATGCGATGGGTACAGAGCGCTGGGCTTACTCCCTTCAAGTCTTTGAGGGAGTACCCGAATGCCGAGCGGTGTTTCTCGAGCACCTTTACGAGTCTACCACTCTCGTCCTGCGTTAGCTTGTCACTAATGATAACAGGGGTATCCCTGTCCTTATTTAGAAAGACATAGCGAAGACCAGCGGGCAAGGGTTTTAGCTCTACGTGAGTCTTGGGTAGCTCCTCAGTTTCAAGTGGCTCAGAAGCGTCATCCTCTTCCTCTATAAAGTCGTGAACATGCTCTTTGAGGAATGACTCAAATGGGTCGCTAGGCTGTAGGGATTTCACTTCCTTCGCTGGTTTAGGCTCTACCAAAGGTTCGACTATGGAATTCTTGACCCTAGCTAGAGGTATGGTGAGGAGATTTCTTTCTACTTTGGCTAGGAGGTTTCCTTCCATGGTTACATCCTGTAGGAGGCCCTCGATAGGATGTCCAATCATGAGGTCGAAATCTGATGTCTCAAAGACGTAAATGTCCAAAGCCGTCTCAATCCCGTTGTGCAAGAGGAGAAAGTCTCGTACTAAACCGAGACTCTTGAGAATACGGTCTGAGGGTGTTCTAAGGAGTTTTGATGTTGGGGCCAGCTTCTTACGACGTCCAAGGACATGCGCGAAAGAACTGGACATGATGTTCACCCCAACAATCGGGTTGTAAAGGATGTCTACGGCTACCTTGCTTACGAAACCTCGAATGGTCTGCGAAGGTGAGTCAATCCGAATCACTTTAGAAGAAAACTCAGCCCCGTTTGACCATTCCATGTTTAGGATGGAAATAAGCTCCCTCACGGTTTCATTTAGGAATTCTGTCTCCATATAAATGGAGGGGGTCTCTACCGTAGGCCTCTTCTGTGTTGTGTAGTTCGAGGTATTCCCAAAGTCTTCAAAAAGATCTTCCTCGAACTCAAAGGGTAATCCGAGATGTTGAGTTTCCTCTTCCTCAACGGATAGGGTCTCAGGAGCTGGACTGGGCAAGTTTATGGGTTCTACTGGGGAGTTTTCTTGCTCAGTTTCGGTCGCGTCAGCAGGAGAGTTTTCCCGGATGGCTGCTAGGACTTCTTTTGCTCTGGCCGGGGTTATGTGTAGGAATGAGCCTCCGGCTGCTATGTCTATATACCGAGCATCTTCACTATTCAACCCAGACTGGAAATGTTGCATGAGCATGTAGTCTGGGAAGCCTAGATCAGTCCCGGTTAGACATGAGTCCTGGGACCGGTCCCATGCTTTGGCGATCGTTTCCTTCTCTCGTTGTTGGAAGTTAATGATCTCCTTCCGAAGTGCACAGATCTGGTGAACAGGGAAGTATTCAAGACAAAACTTGTCCCGTAACTTTTCCCATTCACCGTTTGTTAGCCCAATGGTATGGTCATACCACTTCCTTGCTTTCTCTTTAAGAGAGAACTGGAAGAGTTTCCATCTAATCGTTGCCTGCATCATGCCTGATATGACCAGACACGAACAAAGCAACTCGAATTCGTGTAGGTGACGGTACGGATTTTCACCATCACTACCAGAGAAGGATATATCCTGGACCATAGCTATGAAGGCAGGGCGAAGTTCATAGCAATCGATTAAAATAGGATTTGATGAGGGGTGCGGCTCCAATAATTCGCCCATTGGAGCAGAGAACTCATGAATTTGTGTAGAATTCATGGTTGAAAATAAAAACAAAAGAAATATAAAATAAAAGATAAACGGGCAACCTTAGATCTTAGACAACACCTACCGTTCCCCGGCAACGGCGCCAGAAACCTTGTTGACACCAGCGGTGGCAAACAGAAAGTCCGCAAGCGCACGGCTGTCATAGTAGCTTTCACCCGTGAGTAAACCAGGTATCGAATCCATGGGAACGTAAAGGCTATCTAATCACTACGAATGTCCGAATCGATCGAGTGTATATAAAGGCTGGGTAGAGAGGATAACTTAGCACTAAGGCTGTGAATATAGTGAAGGGAATTCTCCTATGCTCGCTTTGGGCACCGGGGTATCCTAGACCTCTAGGAAAATGCCGGCCAACAGCTCTACGCCGTACCCGAACGTGGAGGATTACAAAGGACGGACAAGGCTGTCGCCACCTGCCGCCTACCTCTACTAATCCATGGGGCTACGAGGCAAACGAGGGCAGATATACACCTAAGCACCACATCTAAGATAATATCAGCTATCCTAACCTTGATCAGAAATTAGAATACTTTACGAATAAAGCAACAAACCCACAAGCACAATAGAGAACTCAGCTTTCTATAACTCAGACTTAAGTACTAGTTGAATCCCGGATACTTACTGAGTAGCTTGCATCCATCGAGGTACAGGTGGAGGGTCGCCGACACGCCGGGACTCCTCCAGACTCTCCCTCACTCTCTCCCTATTTCTACTCTGGATATGAGAAGGGCTTCGCCTTGGATCTTCACTTCATCTCGATGATGTTTAGCCCTGCCCCGAGTCCAAGTATTTATAGCATGAAGAGGCGGTTTAGAGTCGGTAGGCGGTGGTTGAGACGGTTCGGAGATGGGCCCAGGTCGGCCGACCGTGGGATTCACCGACTTCGGTGATCCACGGCATGGATGGCTCCCTGGAGGCGGTTGACAGTTGTGGGTGAAGGCGGTGGCGGTTTCGTCTGGTCGGCCGACCCGGGGTTGTGGCCCCTCGGCCCCACTCTGCCAGGGTCACCCTCCTGTGGTCCCATGGTCGGTTTTTGGTGGGTAATCGCGAAAATATGTAAGTTAAATCGGGGATGTGGGCCCATGAATCTATGTGCTTGCCACGTGGCCCAATCTCATCTCTTCACTTCCACCGACTTGATCTCAACGTCTCTGATCACTCCCGAGTGTGCTTCTATTGATGGGCTAAGGATGGACCTCACTGGGCCAGTTTCCAGGTCGGCCGACCAGGAGAGGTCGGGTGACCTGGCCCTGGGTCCACTTTAATCCTTCTTTTGCCACTTTATTCCTGTAAGCATATATACACCAAAACTCATGGAATTCATTAGTAAATAACCCTATGTCTATTTGTTTTATCATTCTTTTATATCTTTGCTGGCAATAATAATTTATCATTAAGAACCGCCAACAACAACGAGCTTGAAAAAGCTTTTGCTGATTTGTTTCTAGATGCTACTCCTGATTCAGCTGTGTAACTCATTTATGTAACTTAGATACTAAACTTGGTCTGTAATAACTTTGAACCATTTGATATTTGAATTGATTGAGCTAAGCTGCACTTTTTTTCCTATCTAGGGTTTCTCACGAGGTGTGAGTTTTACCTAGATAGGTTTTTAATGAGGCAGCCATTGCGCCAGCTCAAACTTTTGATAAAACTTGTCTCTATCTCTGTGATGTTGATGAATGTGTTGTGAATTTGAAGTTTGAATTGAACCTGCTGTGAATTTGAATCTTGTTTGTATCTTTCTGTCTCTAGTTGTCTGTCTCTGGCTGTGAATTCCGGGCCTGGGCCGGCACGGGCACATTAGTGCCTGCCGTACCATCGGGTTGGCCCAGCACTAAAAAATGGCCTTAGTGTTGGGCCTGGGCTGGCGATTAGACACGGTAGCCTGGCCGGCCCGGCACGGATAAGCCACCGGGCTGCATAGTGTCGGGCAACATAGTGCCGGGCCAGATCGGGCTAGGGTCGAGCAGCCCATCTGGCCATCTATATGCCTGACGAAGCAGATTTGAAGTATACATGTCCTGATTGGTTGCTTGTTCTCCTGGTGAGGTATGAGCTGGATAGTGTTTCAAATTTCATGTTAATTTGGAGATGTTGGAGTGTTAGGAATGGAGTCCTACAGGCGGGCAGACAGATCTCGACATCAGGATCAGTCATTTTGTTGACTAGGTATATCGAGTCATTGTTCTAAATCCAACAAAATCGGCCTTCGGATGATGAATGGGAAAAGCAGAACACAGTAAAATGCAATGCTGCTAAGCCAGCGCCCTGGTCACCAGTACAGGTCATGAGATGGTCTCCATAACATCCTGAATTTAAAAAATATGACTTTCAAAAATTTTGTTTGAATTTTTTGATAACATAAGAATGTCTTCTTTGCCCGCGCATCATGTCCCAGCTGCTGCCACAACACACACACACCCCCCTCCCCCCAACCAGATGTACTCCAAATGAAAAAAAAAGGTTACAATTTTATGTAGATATCATCGAAACATATAGTTTTCATATCAATATTCTCTAATCCATAATTAGAGCTAGCATAAATAATATTTTGTGGGTCATAACAAATTAAAGCCAATGCATATACCTCATAAGAGGATGGGTCCTAATAAGAGGGAAAAATCCTTATTTGACACCGGAAGATATTGCAATTTTCTACTTGACACTCAAAATTTTAAGCTTCCCTATTTAATTCTGTGTTGAAATGTTTTGTTCCTTATTTTACATGTGTGTCTATTCCGTGACTCATGTGAACAGCAACTCTCAAATTCTACTCATGCCTTTTCTTGACCAAAACAAACTCAAGTCATCTCCAAAATTCATGAAATTTTTTAGTGGAACAATATATCGATAGAAGTCAACCCATTTTTCATAAAAACACGTATGTAGCATTTTATTTCATAAAACTAAAATTCACTAAACCAGGCTACTTTTGAAGATTATCAATATTCATAGCATAAAAAGCTTTCAAAAAAATTAAAAGTACCTAGTATTCCTGTTATGGTATGGTATGAAGTAATTTATAAAGCTTTTTTCCTATCATAAGTTACTTAGACAATTTTGAATTTATCTAGGATTTTTTAGATAAATTCAAAATTCTCTATGCAACTTATAATTGAAATAATTTTATATATTACTTCATCCCATGATAGGAATATTAGGTACATTTCAAGAATTTTTAGAAAGATCTTTTGTACCCTAAAAATCAGATAATGTATAAAAGTAGCTTGATTTTATGAATTTTGATGTAAATATTTAATTCTACATACACATTTTTATGCAAGATGGATTGTATCACTATAAAAGTTTTATGAACTTTAGAGCTGATTTGTAGGGTGCAGGCAGACCTACGTGCAGAATGGAGTCCGAAGGACACGCCGTATCTATCGACATAATAATTTGTTCAACCTCCAGAAGCAGACGCCTGGTAGCACCAACTCTTGTTGGCGCTTTCTCTTGCAGGGTGTTGCGGGGACAAGCTTGCAAGTGCATAGGAGACACCGCAAGCGCCTCCGCCACGCTGGCACCCACCGCATCGCGGCCTTGTTGGGCAGCACGGAGGCTCGCATGGCCAGCTAACTACCCTAGGACCACCGCTGCGAACGATACAACTGGCAACAGCGTCTGAAGACCTCCCCGAGCTAACTGAATCCATGCAAGCTATGCAGCTAGCTCCTCCCCGACAAATTCGCGTGCATGCCAATGTCCCCACTCAGGTCACCAACCCTGAAACTGGCATCAATCTCCTGATGAAAGTTGCTCTACCTGAAGGGCACGGTCGAGTGATACCCCTCTCGGCGGTCAGGTCGGATCTCGCAAAAGCCTGGAAGCACAGCTACTTCGACATCAGTCTGGTACAACCCAATCTCTTTACGGCTCACTTTAAGGACCAAAATAGCATGCACATTGTTTGGTCGAAGCAGCCATGGAATGTCAGTAGAGAAACCCTGCTCTTTGAGTGGATTGATCCCCTCAAAAATATGACCATTTACAAGTTTGACACTCTCTACCTAACTGTTAAACTTTTTGGCATCCCTTGCATTCTTTGCTCTCTTGAGCTCCTAGATCAAATCCTCGGAGAACCCTCTGATCTTGAACCACCCAATGATTACATGCTCTATAGGGACAAAGAATGCATCAATGCTCGTGTCAAAATCAACATCACTAACCTAGATATAGATCGTCTCCAGTTTCCCATCGGTCAATTTGGCCAAATCATGGTTTATGTCCATTACGAGAAAATCAACAAAATATGCACCTTCTGTGCCCACTTCTTTCACAATGTCAATGACTGTATCAGGTGCAAAGATTTGCTCTTCAAGCAGCAACTCCATAGAGCTAGTTCACCTCCCCTCACATCACTACAAGAAAACCTTCAATCTATGACGGATCAATTCTGTCACAAAGTCCTCAAAATCCATCATAAAAAAGTGTTTGTACGTTTATTTGTTCCGTCATAGATTGAGTGTCATAGATTGCTTGCGTGCCGGTTTGAGAAGAATGTCACAGATTGACTCGATCCGTGACATTACTTAACTGTCACAAAATGGCCTTCAGCCCGCATAGCCCAAACCCAAGCCCAGAATCAACGACGAAAATAACCGTCATTGTTCTTATGTTAGCATCCGTTGTAGATCAAATAGAAGGTGACATGGATGATTATGTGGCTGCTGACATGGTTGATGATGTGGCTGCTGATGATGACGTGAATGATGACATCATCATGACAGGCCATTTATTAGTTGGGCCAAATTTTAATTGGGCCACATTTTAGTTGGGCCAAATTTTAGTTGGGCCACAATTTAGTTGGGCCAAATTTTAGTTGGACCAAATTTTAGTTGGGCCAAATTTTAGTTGGACTTTCAATCCAGCACAAAAGCCACTATTTGCCTTTTTTTCATACAGCCCATAAACATAGCAGCCCAATAAATTCCTGGCAATATTCAGCCCATTCATCACTGCAGCACATTACAACCCAGAATTGAATCAGCAATTCATGATACAGTATCACAACATATGCAAAAAACAACCAACAGATTCATAGTCACTTTTTTTTCAAAATAAACAGGCAATCAACATATACAAAAACAACCAACAGATTCATACAAAAACTATCATTTCTTGCCTTCATTGTCCATCTCTTCGTGCATAGAAGGAACATTCTCGAAGTTAGACAATGCATTAAGCAATACTACCAAGAGCTAAAGAATTAGCAAGTAATTTCGCTTTATCACCAACACAGACCCCATCATATCATTAATCCTTTCCTCCCAGCCTATTAAAAAAAGGCACCAAGAAGTAGTCAAGAAAAGGTGCAGAAACTGAATCACACAAGTAAAACAGCAGAACCAAATAACACGTGGACTGATCAGCAAGGGCCTATTTTTATTAGATATATTTAAGCCATTAATCACATGCAAACCATTTTAATAGCTAGTTTCACACGTCCTAGCAGAGGATAACTTTTTAACAAGGAACTTAAAGGAGCAGATAACGCTAGCACTAGCAATTGAAAGCAAACTGTTCTGGATCTGACCAAACTTTAAAGTTTACATACCCTAAAGTCTTCTCTTGTTCATATACACTTGAATTTTGGACATAGCCTTACCTTTACCCTCTTATTAGCATTTGCAGATTTACATTGACACTTATTATGCAAAAAGTTGTTTTTTTATTTTGTTAGATAACTCATTAAGATACCTTGTGAAGTAACTTTAGAAAAATATCCAAGAAATAGTAATTAACATATAAACAAATGCTATTAAATGAAAGATCATAATTTTAGAAAACTTTAGAAAAAAGAATCATCAAATTTGGTTTTATTATGAGGGAGAAATACCAATTACAAATTTTAATTCTGGATTAAAAAGAGAAAGATGAATGATACAACTGTTCTTCATCTCACCCCATCTGGATAACTTTCAATAACAGAGCAATGGTCATACTAGTAAAAGACATGCCATCACCAAACACAAACAAAGAAGTGGCGCGGTGAGGTTCGAATCCTCTTGAACTCCTACTTTTTTTAAATAAAACATGAATATTGCAAAAAAAGAGGTGCTTCCAGGACTTCGAACCGTGGTCACCTTTACCAAATTCAACAGCCATACCATTGCAATACACAAGCAAGTTCGTTTGATTCCATCTACGAACCTTTGTTATATGTTCCGAACCAAAACCCGCCCAGCACACAGGCCACAATGACTGGGCTCGGAGCCCACGAGCCTTCTATTTTATGTTTTTTCTAGTTTACCCATGCAATTTTATAAAATGGTTGTAACACTCATCATACACAACTAGTTTTGTAGCGCAGTAGTTGGGTAACTTTCTGTGAAGTCTAAGGTTGGTGGTTCTACTCCTCTTACACAGTTTTTTTTACTTTTTTCTCCACTATTTTCTAATTAGATTTAAAGCAACTATTAAGGTCTTGGGTTCTAAGCCCTCTAGCGCCATATTTTTATTTTTATTTTATTTCATGGCTGATAGGTGGGCCCATGCTAACTGCCTAGACCTTCAAGATGGGTTTCATACTAGAGAGATTGTGACGGATTTGGTAAAATGTCATTAGATTATGGGCCGCACCGTGAGGAATTTGACGAAACGTCACTATATTATGGGCTTAATATCCACAATCGCAGATCTGTGACAGAAATTTCATAATTGTCACTGATTACATACAGTTAGTGACGTTCTTTGAAAATGTCACGGAAAATCAAATTTGGTTTTATTATGAGGGAGAAATACCAATTACAAATTTTAATTCTGGATTAAAAAGAAAAAGATGAATGATACAATTGTTCTTCATCTCACCCCATCTGGATAACTTTCAATAACAGAGCAATGGTCATACTAGTAAAAGACATGCCATCACCAAACACAAACAAAGAAGTGGCGGTGAGGTTCGAATCCTCTTGAACTCCTACTTTTTTTAAATAAAACATGAATATTGCAAAAAAAGAGGTGCTTCCAGGACTTCGAACCGTGGTCACCTTTACCAAATTCAACAGCCATACCATTGCAATACACAAGCAAGTTCGTTTGATTCCATCTACGAACCTTTGTTATATGTTCCGAACCAAAACCCGCCCAGCACACAGGCCACAATGACTGGGCTCGGAGCCCACGAGCCTTCTATTTTATGTTTTTTCTAGTTTACCCATGCAATTTTATAAAATGGTTGTAACACTCATCATACACAACTAGTTTTGTAGCGCAGTAGTTGGGTAACTTTCTGTGAAGTCTAAGGTTGGTGGTTCTACTCCTCTTACACAGTTTTTTTTACTTTTTTCTCCACTATTTTCTAATTAGATTTAAAGCAACTATTAAGGTCTTGGGTTCTAAGCCCTCTAGCGCCATATTTTTATTTTTATTTTATTTCATGGCTGATAGGTGGGCCCATGCTAACTGCCTAGACCTTCAAGATGGGTTTCATACTAGAGAGATTGTGACGGATTTGGTAAAATGTCATTAGATTATGGGCCGCACCGTGAGGAATTTGACGAAACGTCACTATATTATGGGCTTAATATCCACAATCGCAGATCTGTGACAGAAATTTCATAATTGTCACTGATTACATACAGTTAGTGACGTTCTTTGAAAATGTCACGAAAAATCAAATTTGGTTTTATTATGAGGGAGAAATACCAATTACAAATTTTAATTCTGGATTAAAAAGAGAAAGATGAATGATACAACTGTTCTTCATCTCACCCCATCTGGATAACTTTCAATAACAGAGCAATGGTCATACTAGTAAAAGACATGCCATCACCAAACACAAACAAAGAAGTGGCGCGGTGAGGTTCGAATCCTCTTGAACTCCTACTTTTTTTAAATAAAACATGAATATTGCAAAAAAAGAGGTGCTTCCAGGACTTCGAACCGTGGTCACCTTTACCAAATTCAACAGCCATACCATTGCAATACACAAGCAAGTTCGTTTGATTCCATCTACGAACCTTTGTTATATGTTCCGAACCAAAACCCGCCCAGCACACAGGCCACAGTGACTGGGCTCGGAGCCCACGAGCCTTCTATTTTATCTTTTGTCTAGTTTACTCATGCAATTTTATAAAATGGTTGTAACACTCATCATACACAACTAGTTTTGTAGCGCAGTGGTTGGGTAACTTTCTGTGAAGTCTAAGGTTGGTGGTTCTACTCCTCTTACACAGTTTTTTTTACTTTTTTCTCCACTATTTTCTAATTAGATTTAAAGCAACTATTAAGGTCTTGGGTTCTAAGCCCTCTAGCGCCATATTTTTATTTTATTTCATGGCTGATAGGTGGGCCCACGCTAACTGCCTAGACCTTCAAGATGGGTTTCATACTAGAGAGATTGTGACGGATTTGATAAAATGTCATTAGATTATGGGCCGCACCGTGATGAATTTGACGAAACGTCACTATATTATGGGCTTAATATCCACAATCACAGATCTGTGACAGAAATTTCATAATTGTCACTGATTACATACAGTTAGTGACGTTCTTTGAAAATGTCACGGAAAATCCGTCACGGATTAAAGGATTTCTTGTAGTGCATTCGTCCGGTACGGGCGTTGGATGACCCAGCTCGGAGAAATCCCTGCCAAAGCCAGACAGATCCATGACTTTCAACCAGGCAGTGACCTCCTCCAATTTTTCCAACACCATTTTGATCCAAATAACCAACAAGGCCGCCGAGATTTCCCCGCCGACTTGCAACCGATGAGCCCTAGGGCTCGGCCCTGCACCTTGTTTTTTTTCGGCCGGTCAGACTCGCCCGTCTGCCAGCACACAGAGGATAAGAGCCACTGGGCAGAGCAGCGCTGACATGCTTTCCCTCAATCAACAGGTTGACCTAAATCTTTGGCTTTCGGCGCCAAACCCCAACCCAGAAGCTGACTCCCAAACCCTCATTCAAACCAGCCCCGGCCTCCTCCCAAGTAACCTCACTCGGACAGGCCCACCTAGACAGCACGCCACCCAACATCCTATCCTAGACCAACCACCCAAACTCACAACCAGAGCCCAGCTATTCCCACCTAGCTTCAACGTTCACCATCTGGCCTACCCAATGCCTCCTCCCGAACCCACCAGGTCCATGACACACAGCAACAAACCTAGTGCAGAGGATCCACCCAACCCCCAAGCCTTAAACCACCCCCTCACCCACCTCAGTCACATCCAAACCCCTTCTCGCACTATCCATACCACTCATCATCGACCCATTCGCCTCCGACCCCCACCCTAGCTCTCTCCGACGCTGGCTAGATCCGCTCTGCCGAGCACCATGCTCCCGCACCACCGGCTCCCCATTCCGCTTCCCTAGGCCCCAAGATCCATACATGCAGCCCCCCCCATCAATCGCCACTATAGCGAACTCCCAACGACCCCGATGGCAATCCCACGTGCCCCCAATCTGCTGGATCTCGTCGTGCGGGAGTTTTCTGATGCCTCTCTGCCGCTGAGAAGGCCAAGTCCAAGGTCGGGGAAGCTCCTGTGGCAACTCCTGCGCTCCAAATGGCTAGAGTTCAGCGTGGCCAGTTTCCGGACCTGCTCCATCGAGAACCTGCCTCACCAGTCGAAGCCTCTCTGGGAGCCTCGCAGGCAAATTCTCATGGACGACCTCACACTCGGCCTAGCGGGTGAGATTCCCCTGTACCAACTCGCATTGGAGGTAACCACGGCTCTCCTCAATGACCTCTTCCAGGTGGTAGCCAGCTTCCCACTGCTCCTCTTATACTCCCACCCGATGGACGCGGTGCTTGCCTTCCTCTTCGTCACGGCACTGGCGGCCCTCTGGTAGAAGATCTCTGGAGTGCTTCTCGCACAAATCCTAGACGCCATCACCGCAGCCCGGGTATGTCAGGAAAGGGAGACACTTCCTGGAGTTCCTAGCTTCCTCAAGAGGTTCAGAACTCTACAACGACAATAATCAGAGGGACATTCAACACACTCACGTTGGGTGGTTGGATGTGGTTCATGACCTTTTTGTTGTGGTTTCCGTCCATATCCCCAACACTCATGTTGAGGATCAAGCCAGCTACACTGACCCGAATGCTAGCCAAGCTCGATCACACATGCCAGAAGACACACGCGACTCTGCAATATAGGCTGCGGCACCAAGCCTCAAGGTGCCAGGGGAGCTATAAGCTTCCTATCTCGTTTGAATATGCATGACTGCCATATTGTCCCTGCAACAGGCTTCTCTGGTGGTCTCTGGCTGCTTTGGGCAGACCAGGTAGACGTCAAGATCATCCACTCTAGTGATCCAAACTCCCAACTGGTCCAAATCCTCGATCCTCTTTAGCAAACAATATCGACCAATCCACTAGGGATGCGATCAAGCTTACCTTTCCAGTCCAGGACTTACTTCCTGATACTCTACACCTGGGACACCCCCTTCTCATTACCCAAAAAGACCGCCACAAGGCTTATGACTTCATCTAGCACAAGTTCAAATGCAATCTCACAACGCTAAAAGCCAAAGAACTCAATAATGCTAGTCGCCTCACCTACATCAATTCAGTTTTTGCATCCATTCCAATCTACTATATGGCCCATGTCCATTTCTCCAAAAACTTCTTGTCCAAACTTAATTCAATAGTCAAAAAGTTCTGGTGGGCCGGCATTCAAGATGAAGGCTCCACTACACCCATCCTCTTCCGCTCTTGGACTGACATATGCCAGGATAAACAACATGGTGGTCTCAGCATCAAAAACCTTGCTGCTGTCAACAAGAGTTTACTCATCAAGACAGCTTCGAATGTTGCCATTGAAAAGGACCCTCATCTCACTACCATCCTCAAAGCCAAATACTTCCCTCGATCTTCCTTTTGGACCGCTCCCGAACACACGTCCAAGTCACTCTTCTGGGCCTCTCTGCACAAGATTACGGGCCATCTCATCACAAACGCTTCCTACCAGTTCTGTCAAGGGAATATGCCCATTTGGAACTATCCTTGGATCTTGGGCTGGCAACACCTCCATGACTACCTTACTGACCCAACGCCCGATTGCCCCATTCCAAACACCGTCGCAAATCTCTGGCAATCTAATTCCAAAACTTGGGATTACCACAAAATCGAGCTCTTCTTTCACGACACAATCTTGAATGACCTCCAAAACCTAATGATCATCCCCAGAAATACCCCGGATCTCCTCTGCTGGAAGACCTCCACCTCTGGAAAATGTACGACCAAAAAAGTGTATCAATACGACGATACCTGGCAGCCCAAATCCCACACATCCAAAACCCCCTTCTCAAGGTCTGGAAAAACGCGCTTATTCTCCCAACTACAAAGCATTCGCCATGTTGAAATCGATGTCCAAATCCTATTCAGATTTGGATCGTTTGCGAGATAAAATTCGCATGGGGGAGAAGATATCAGAAGTCTCACCAGCGCCAATCCCAGCGAGTCGATCTGCTACTTCGTTGGCCATCTCGACGGGCAAATTCTGGGCATCAGATTCTGATAGTGAATGTGAAGATATCGGAGATGCAGAGGTAATTAACTCCGTTCCTGCAGATTCTACATCGCGGTTGAAGGTGATGCCGAGCCAGATCACGCGACCACAGGTATGTAGTGCTGTGCATGCAGGATCGCCGGCGGTCAAGAAGGCCACAAAGGCAGACACGGTGAAGGGTATCCAGTGGCCGTGGTCAAGGTCGAAACCTTGGAAAGGGCCTCTGCCCAAGAGGAGGACAACGCAGCCGCCTACAACGGAAGATTACATCTTGCCGGCGTTGCAGTGTCACTCTGCCGGGAATCATCCACGACAACACACTCCGCCGGAGAAGCCTGCTGTAACGGAGACCCCTGATCCGAAATCTCCGTGCCGTTCAAAATCAAGTGGGCCATCTAGGTCACATCAAGGCCCAGTCCAGCGACACGACATGGGAGGCCTGGCCTGGTTACAGAGAAAATTGTCTAAACCTAGATATTGGCTCGGCACAATTGATGGTGACTGCAGATCGTACGCAAAGGTAGCTATGGCGGGCGGCGGCGCAGGGAGAAGCTCAGGCGGACGCAATCAGGGACTTCGCCATCTGAACACGCGGGCTTGTGGAGCAGGCAGCCATCATGGGCGTGGTCGCGGCCGCGGCCGCGGCGATGGCAACCATGGAGGACGAGGAGCTGCTGGGGGCCTTGGCGGCGATGCCGGCGGCTCTGCTGGTCGCGGCAGCGCCGGGGCTCTCGGTGGTGCTCGCGGCGGCGCTGGTGGCCGCGATGCCGCGGGTCGTGGTACCACTGGAGGCCCTGGCGGTGGTGGTCACATCCGCGGCGCAGGAGGTTCTGGTGGCACAGAGCATGACACTGCTGCTGCTGTGAACCGCAAGGGAAAGAATCAACGGGAGGTTCCAGAAACCAGTGACGTGAAGCACAAAGGGCCATCTGATGAGCCCGTAATGAAGAAGAAAAAGAAAGTGCTTTGTTGCACCATCTGTTTGGAGGAGCACTTCACTAATCATTGCCCATTGCTCCATGGTCCCAAGCTGGTGGCCGCATTCTGCGGACTCGCCGGAGACGGTCTGGGATTTTCTCATATCCCAATAGAAGGGGCAAAGGTCACTGCTCCACCAGTACGTATGGCGGCTACAGCCTTGGTTCGCATTGAAGAGGGGGATGTATCTGCAGACCTTCTCAAGAAAGAACTGGCTCGCATCTTGCCGGTGAAGTGGGATTGGGTCTTTACAGAGCATGGAAAAAAAGGAATACATTGTTCCATTTCCATCCAAAGTGGAGCTGGATATGTTGACAGCAATTAAGAGAGTGCCAACAGATCACAATGAAGGGGTCTTGTATTTTGAGGAATGGTCAGAGGAGATTAAGCCGAAGCAGAAGCTACCGCAGGTGTGGGTGCACGTATATGGGGTTCCACACGAGATCAGGTCATTTCTACCCTTATGGGCCATCGGCTCCATCCTGGGCGTGCCACACTCAAGGTGGACATGAACCACTTGAGGAACACAGGAGTGGTTAGGTTGCTGGTTGCTGTCCTAGATGCGGATAATATTCTGGATGACGCAGATATTGTGATCAGCAAGCATGATGGAAGCTACATGTATCCGATCTACTTTAAGCTGGAGGAAACTATTAAAGATTCTGAATCCGACAATCCGGATGAAGATGATCTTCTTGATGATGATGCAGCACAAAAGGAAGATCAAGAAATGCACGATATAAACAATGATGGAAATAAGGAAGAGGAACAGGAAATTGAAGAGCAGCACAACACTTCTAATGACAAGGATAATGGACACAAGACCAACACAATGCCTGCTGTGTATGGTCCTCTACAAGACTATGTTGTTGGGACACGTAGTGACGCCGTAGTTCAAGCTGATGCTGCTATTCCAGAGGCAACAGATGATGTGCCGATGGGCCATGTTGCAGATGTGCAAGCGATGGTTGCAGTGGATGTGTCGGCGGAACATAATTCAACAGTGTTGTGTGGCGGTCAGATCACGGATGTGGCGAGTAGTATGATGGACATGTCGTTGGGCGGAGATGATGACGCCCTGGCGACTGCTGTAGTGGCAGGAAAATCTTATGTCCTGGACTGTGCAGTAGAGTTGGCTGCTGATATTTTGGAGCATACAACATATGGTATTGCGGGCTCGCCGGTGGTCACTAGCACGCAGGCAGACTGTGCTAAGCCGAATGACGGTGCATTGGGGGCTCTGACTGTTACAACGCCGGTGATCAGTGTATGCGAAGATGCTACAAGTGACAAAATGTTGGGCGCTATGGAATCTGCACCTCTGAACATTAAAAACAAGGTGGTGCCAGGAGTGGGGAAGATGAAGGTGAAGGTCTCCAAGGTGTCCGAAGATGCAGCGGCACCTGGGACTATACGACGAAGCCTTCGGTCCGCGGCAAGGAGCGATGAACATACGATGAAGAAGACGGAGCGCAGGGCAGCTATACGAAATCTGGAATCACCAGGTAATTCGTCATTCCAATCTTTTTCAGCTTCTCGCATTTGTGGTAATATGCACAACATAGGTGTTTCGCTGGGTAGAAATGATAACTTAGCTAGATCTTCCACTTTATCTATCAAGAACATAGAAGTTGATAGACTAACTGTAACAGCTAAGAAAAAACTAGAGAACAAAAACAATTATAAAGCAAAAAACTCCAAAGTAATCACTGATTATAGTGATGAAGAGGAGGAGGAGGAGAGACTTGATGCCATCCTCAACCACGTTGGCAGTGATATAAATGAGGATTCGCACGAACATGGCTATGACCACATATTAAGTGATCTTAGTGCTGTTCCAAGGAATAAAAAGTCTAACTCTGCCAAAAATAAAAATAAAAATGGCAAACCTCCTAGAAAACAAAAAACCCTGTCAAAGATTCATCTCCAATGAAAGGAGTCTTTTGGAATAGCAGAGGTCTTGCAGACTTGGCTAAGCATAGATATTTGGCGGAGTTGGTTAGAGAGGAGCAAATAAATTTATTGCGCTCTCTAAAACAGGTCGAGATGACTTTGCAGACATGACCCTTAAAAACCTTTGTGGAGGCCGAGATTTTATTTGGCATAGCATGGCTCCACATGGTCACTCAGGAGGCATTTTACTCGGAGTCGACTTGAGTGTTTTGGATATTGGAGCCATCGATGAAGGAGACTTCTATGTGAAGTTTCTACTTCGGAATAAATTAGATGGATTCAAATTTAACCTATACACAGTTTATGGACCAGCTCAACAACAAAATAAGGAAGCTTTCCTAACTGAGTTGGCTCACATATGTTCGCAGGAGTCACTTCCTTATATCATTGGTGGTGATTTTAACATAATGAGATACCCTCATGAAAAAAGCAAAGGTATCTTTGATACTAAATGGCCCAATTTTTTTAACGCGGTCATCCAAGCTTTCGACCTAAAGGAGATAAACATGTATGGCCGCCTATATACCTGGGCTGGCCCGGGAGATGATCCCACGTATGAGAAATTAGATCGAGTGCTTGTGAGCACCGAATGGGAAGATAAATTTCCATTAGCGACGGTCGAGGCAAGAGATAGAAACATCTCTGACCATACACCTGTCATCCTAAATACTGGCTCTTCTACACATAATAACAAACAACCAACCTTCAAATTTGAGAGGGGATGGCTGATCCGAGATGGTTTTTGTGATATGGTTGCCAACTTATGGCAATCAGAAACCAGCGGCAATACGGCATTGGAAAGGTGGCAAAATAAGATTAGACACCTGAGGCAATATCTTCGGGGTTGGGCCAAACATTAGGAAGAACTCCTGGCCGGGCAGGAAACCCGGCCAGATCGTCGAGGAACTGGGCGCCTATGGCTGCTTCTATTCTTCTTCGATGCCTCTAACCCTAGGACTCAGGTCGCCTTTATAGACTAGGCACCCAACTAAACCCTAATCACCCGTGCATACTGTTCACGTGTACTGTAGCAGCGTGAACAGTACCATATGCCTCCCTTTTGGGCCCTACTCAGCCCATATAAGCCCAGCTGATTGCCCACATAACACTACTCCCCTCCTTTCAAAGCAGCTCGCCCTCGAGCTGCAGCGGAAGACGACTTGACCCAACACACCTATCACCTAGCAACAAGCCTTTTACATCTCGGCTTGAATTTATTTGTGACAAAAAACAAAATCTTAATTGGCTTCACCATGATCACTAAATGCTTTTTCTCCACGTGAAGAACGTCCGATGCTCACCAGCATGCTTATGATCAGTGCACCTCTCCCTGGATCCCACAGAAAGAACATAATTGCCTTCACACGGCCTGTAGGCTGGTTAATGCTGCAGCCCACCGGCCCACATAGCTTGTCCACCACGCACACAAGCCCACCACAGGGCCACATTGACCTGCTCGTGAGGCCAGCCGAGATAGCAGCCGCCGCCGCCGTCGTCGATGCGGCCGCCGACGCCGCCGGCGCTGCTGTGAGCGTGTACGTCCTCAGCAAGAACGCCCCCCAATCCTTGTCGTCTACCGGTGGCGGAGAAGAGGACGAATCGAAGCCGACGAGTAGCGCCGCGGCGCGGATGGAAGAGGGCTCCCTGACGGCGCACCGAGATGAGGTCGCAGCGGACAGCACCACGTGCGGAGGCGACCTCGCGGTGGTCGGCGCCCCTCAAGCAGGTGTAGCGGGTGCGGGTCCAGCAGCGGCGCAGCGAGGGCCGACCGGGCGTCGAGGTCGAAGGCCCCAACCTTCCCGAGATTGCCGCCGCTAGGGCCCTTGGCGGCGGCAGCGAGCAGCTGGTCTGGTGGGGCGAGGCAGAGCGCCTCGATGGCTGCGGCGGTGGCGAGCAGCTGGTCCCCGTCACGGATCTCGTCGTCGAGGTCGCCGAGGGAAGGCAAGACCTCCGCGCCAGCAGCTGCTTCCTCCGGTGGGAAGAGGCAGAGCGCCTCGATCTGCTTTGCTTGTGCCTCCACTGCCGGCTCGGAGACGGACGTGGACGAGGACGCCGCCAACACGGACGCCGCGGCAGCGGCCTCCGCCTTGGTCATGGCCTTCTCTATCGCCGCCGCTGGTGCAGAGACGACGGTAGGGACTGCCACGAGCAAGGCACCGGCGCGCTTGCCAGCCCATGCCGTCTCCACGCTCGTGATCCGAGCGTCATGGTCGTCGAGACGGGCATTGATGGCGTCGAGCATGGCAAGGGCGAGATCGATCTTGGCAGTGAAGGCGGTCGCAGAATCGTTGCCGGGGCCGGCCATGGATGGCGATGCCTCGGCGCTGGTCTCTGATACCAAATTGTTATGTGGGCAATCAGCTGGGCTTATATGGGCTGAGTAGGGCCCAAAAGGGAGGCATATGGTACTGTTCACACGGCTACAGTACACGTGAACAGTACCCACGGGTGATTAGGGTTTAGTTGGGTGCCTAGTCTATAAAGGCGACCTGAGTCCTAGGGTTAGAGGCATCGAAGAAGAATAGAAGCAGCCATAGGCGCCCAGTTCCTCGACGATCTGGCCGGGTTTCCTGCCCGGCCAGGAGTTCTTCCTCCTATTCTAGTCGTTCCATAACAATTTGGTATCAGAGACCAGCTCCGGGGCATCGCCATCATCGTCGATCATGGCCGGCTCCACCGACGATCCTCCGGCCTCCGATTCGGCCAAGCTGGACCGGATCATCGCTCAACTCTCCACCATGACCAAGCGGCTCGACTCGCATGATCAGCGCATCGCCCGGACGGAAAAGTTCCAGTCCGGCGACGACGACAACTCTTCGCCGGAGATTCCCGGCACTGAAGACACCTCGGGCCACCCTCACCCTCATCGCAGCGGCGGCGGCGGCGGCGACGGCGGTGGTGGTGGTGGTGGCGGCGGCGGCGGTGTTCCGTATCGCCGCGACCGCGACCGCCATGACAACGACGACTGGCGACGACCACGCTACCCCAAGCTCAGTTTTCCCCACTACGACGGCGAAGCGGATCCGCTGCCCTGGCTGAACAAGTGCGACCATTTTTTTCGTGGTCATCAGATCATGGACGAGGAAAAGGTCTGGACGGCGGCACTGCATCTGGACGGCGCGGCGGCGGAGTGGTACTTCCAGCTTGAACGCGACGCCGGCGTCCCCACATGGCCACGATTCGTCGACTACGTCAACCTTCGGTTCGGACCTCCAATCCGATCCAACGCCCTCGGTGAATTGAAGGAATTGCATCGCACCGGCACGGTGGTGGACTACCAACGCCGCTTCCTCGCCCTCCTCTGCCGCTGCGAGGACCTGACGGCCAAGCACCAGGTTGATCTGTTCACCGCGGGCTTGGGGCAGCCTCTGGCGTCCGATGTGGAGCTGCAGCGGCCCACGAACCTCCAGACCGCGATGAGCTTGGCGCGCTCGTACGAGCGTCGCAACCAGGCTGCTGACGCCGCCCCGGCGCCTCGGCCTCCGCCGCGGTCCCGTTCCACTGTGGCCACGGGAGGGGCGCCTTCTACGCCGACCATGGCGGGCGGCAACGTGCCGGCCGAGACTCCGCCCCGCCCCAGGTTCAGGCGCCTCACGCCCGAAGAAATCGCCGAGAAGCGGGCGTCCGGGCAATGCTATTACTGCCCTGAAAAGTTCTCGAAGGATCATCGCTGCATCACCAAGGGAGTGTTCTTGCTGGAGATCGACGACGAGGACACAGGCGCGGACGACGACCTGGGCATCTCGCTCGCGGCGCTCACTGGAATCGCCACGGCGCACGCGATGCATCTCCGCGTCCATATCAGGGGCACGGAGCTGACGGCGCTCGTCGACACCGGCTCTACACACACGTTCATCCACGACGATGTCGTCCGGCGCCTCGGGCTCGACCTCACCTACCGCTCGGGTCTGTCGGTCAAGGTGGCGAACGGCGAACGCGTCACCAGCACAGGCGTGTGCACTGCGACCCCGGTGACCATCGACGATGTGCAGTTCGCCATCGACTGCTACGCCCTTGCACTAGATGGCTTCGATGTCGTCCTGGGTGTTCAGTGGCTCCGGACGTTGGGGCCAATCACATGGGACTTCAGCTCTCTCACCATGGCCCTGTGGCGCGATGGCCGCAACATTATCTGGCGCGGC
>CM014274.1:40062199-40076326 GCA_004135705.1 Alloteropsis semialata
AGAGACAGACATGAGGTTTGTGAGGCCATGCAGGTCTTTCCTTTCCAATCCTTGCCAAATAGACGTCCCCAAATCAAATTAGGCATGCAGGCGCTCCGGCCATGGCCATGATGCCGTGCTGGCACTCATTGCGCCGCGCTCGCGCAACCGCAGCAGCACTCCATTGCAATGGCATGGGATGGTTTGGGTTGGGTTGGGCAGGGCGCCTCTCCCGCCTTTCCCAAAAGCACCAAGCAAGCACACACCATCCCCTTGCTTGGTTTGGCCGGCCTGGCCGGCTGGCCCCAATGCAGAGTAATAAATAATTCCTCCTCCTCCTCTCTCAACTCAATTGCCTCATGCTGCAAAGCCTCATGCTTTGTCGGCCCCGGCCCGGACCCCTAGTTAACTGCACTACTGCACCGCAGCTTCACTTCTCTCTCCTCGCCATGATCGATAAGCCACCTCTAGTTTAGTAGCTGCCTGGCGTAGTGGTATATAGCGCCACCGGCTCGGTCGCGCCGGCCCGGGGAGCCTTGGAAGCGGAGATCTTTGCGTACAGGGAGGACGAGTGCCGCCGCATCTCCGTCTTTGTTCGCCCAAACCAAAGCAACATCCCGCCCGGCGCCCGCCACTTCGCGCTTCTCACTTCAGAGCCGCGCGGCCGGCACGGCGCCCAGCTAGATTTGTGGCGGCGGCGGCAACAACCAAGGAAATCAAGCAAGCGGCAAGCACCAAATTAAGCAGGGACGGGCCGGCCAATGTATTCTTCTCCTCCGCCGGCCTGGGAGAAGAAGAGTAAGCAGGAGGAGAAGCCGCTGCGCAGGACACCGCACTGACGATGGCAGCTAGCGCATCATCATCATCGCCTGCGGCGGCCCTTGTGCTCCTCCTTGTCGCGCTGTTGCTTCTCGCCGGCTGGGTGGCGGCGGCGGCGAACGAGACGCAGGGGTTCCGGCCCGGCGAGGAGCTCCGGCGGTACAGGAGGGTGCAGGCGCTGCTCCGGCGCCTCAACAAGCCGGCACTCCGGACCATCCAGGCACGTGCGTGCTTGCGCCTCCATCTGCTCCCTTGGTTTCTATCTTTCTCTCTTTGTTGCTGAGCTCGGTTGTCCGCGGGCAATGGCACTGACAGCGCGAGCTCGCTTCTTGTTCTTGATGCGTGCCTGCAGAGCCCCGACGGCGACCTCATCGACTGCGTGGCGGCGCACCTGCAGCCGGCGTTCGACCACCCCAGGCTGCGTGGCCAGAGGCCACTGGTAATATTCGCACGCGCCGATCGATCACCTACCTGCTCTGCATTTGCAGAACAGCACACCAACAGCCGCTTCCTATCTCTGCTCCTGCAGGACCCGCCGGTGAGACCCAAGGGGCACCACCGCCGCCCCAATGACACCGCGGACGCCGGCGTGCAGCTGTGGGCGGCGTCCGGGGAGTCGTGCCCGGAGGGCTCCGTTCCCATCCGGCGGACCACGGAGGCGGACGTGCTCCGCGCCAGCTCCGTCAGGCGGTTCGGCAGGGCGCCCGCCGCCAGGGTGCGGCGCGACTCCGTCGCCGGCGGCCACGAGGTCCGTGCATTCTTCCTCCTATTCTCTCTCTCTGCAATCGCGATCTCACCACGCACCAGCTCTGGTTTCCATCCCCATGCCAATGTTCCATGCATGGGCCGAGATCTTTGGTTGGTGAGGCAGTTACGTTCCGGGTCCGTAGCATAAGTACTAGCGGACAAGCGCTAGAGGCCAGAAAAGCTTGACGAAACGTCCGATCCTGCAGTTACAGACAGCCGCCTCCTGACACCATTCCATTCTCAACCTCGTCTGAACTTGTTGCAGCACGCGGTGGGGTACGTGGCCGGCGACGAGTACTACGGCGCGAAGGCGAGCATCAACGTGTGGGCGCCGGCGGTCAGCACGGCGTCGGAGTTCAGCCTGTCGCAGATCTGGGTCATCGCGGGCTCCTTCGGCAACGACCTCAACACCATCGAGGCCGGGTGGCAGGTCAGCCCGCAGCTCTACGGGGACAACTCGCCCAGGTTCTTCACCTACTGGACGGTAAGATCATCGTCTGCATCATCAGAATATATAGCCGATCGATATGATACGATGTTGTCCTGCTGCTGCACGCGCTGACTGGTGAAGTGCATATATGCGTTGCAGACGGACGCGTACCAGACGACGGGGTGCTACAACCTCCTCTGCTCGGGCTTCATCCAGACCAACAGCCGCATCGCCATGGGCGCCGCCATCTCCCCCACCTCCACCTACGGCGCCGGCCAGTTCGACATCAGCCTGCTCGTCTGGAAGGTAACCAACCATAGCATTTAGCATTTCTCTGATCTGCGGTCCCCGACCAACCTGTGTGTGCTTCGTTCCATGGCTGAATGCACGGGAAACTCCCTGCACGGGGCACAGCCTTGCCTTGACCCCCCCTGGCCATGGGGTCCCATCGCGTTGCAATGCATCGATCTGCCGCGACCACGGCGGCAGACAGCGGCACACAGCGCGCATCATTGCGCTGCCCTTTCTTTAGTTTGCATCCCTTGCTCATGCTTTCGGCTTTCCAAGTGCACGGCTTTTCACATCGAGTCTAGAAATGATGAGTGCGACCGTCGTCGACCAGTGGATCGAGTGTGTGGGAGCTGATGGGTTTATTTCTTCTTTCTCTCCGTTTGAAACCAGAAATCTGTATAAATTTTTTTGCAGGATCCGAACCACGGCAACTGGTGGCTGGAGTTCGGCTCCGGCGAGCTGGTGGGGTACTGGCCGTCGCTGCTGTTCAGCCACCTGGCGTCGCACGCGAGCATGGTGCAGTTCGGCGGCGAGGTGGTGAACACGCGCGCGTCGGGGTCGCACACGGCCACGCAGATGGGCAGCGGCCACTTCGCCGGCGAGGGCTTCGGCCGCGCCTCCTACTTCCGCAACCTCGAGGTCGTCGACTGGGACAACAGCCTCGTGCCGCTCGCCACCGGCTTCCACGTCACCGCCGACCACCCCAACTGCTACGACATCCAGGGCGGCGTCAACGCCGTTTGGGGCAACTACTTCTACTACGGCGGGCCCGGCAGGAACGTCAGGTGCACGTAGCAATACAGGTTGAAGAACAGGATGCAGCAAGCAGAGGAGGATACTTTTTTGGTTTATTAATTTCTCTCCATGTGTCAATCTTTCTCGGCATTTTCTTTTCTTTTTTCTTTGCAAAAGGTTAATTTCTCAAAAGGGAGAATCCATCATGTAATTTCTTCGTTTTTTTTTCTTCTTCTCTCTATCTTTTTTTTGGTGGTCTACTAATCTAAAAGAAAAGGGTGAAGGGTTCAGTGCAGAACTAGTCAAGCTCATCAGGTAGTGATGAGCTGTAATGTAAAAGCCCCCTGGACAATGTAGCCAAAGTTAGCAGTATATACATTGCATTTGCATTCTCTGTCAACAACCAGGCCTGTGCTCTCTCTTTGCCAGTTTGCTCATTTACTTCCTTCCTTGGGTCTGACTCAAAGTCCCCAACGGTTAAGAAAGAAAGAAGAAACATCATGTTAGAGAACAAGGGGGGCAAAAAAACATAATCTATGCCAGTCTTCAGCGTTAAGCACACATGCATGTAAATCTTGCACCAAGACTGAAGCAATGCACACGGAGCAATGGATCACCGCCCCTTAGGAGGAGCGTAAACGGAAAAAGAAACAGGACGAGACGACGGGGTTTAGTGGAATGCCATGCTATATTGTGCTATCTCTAGGATCTAGAGAGGTGTAGTATAGGGAGTATATAAGTTTGTATGTGTTTCTTTCTTTTTTGCTCCCAAGGCATTTGTCCCTTCCTTCACGTCCAAGTTACATCATCCATGTTGCAGTAAAGCGTAAGCATCTAATCCAATTTCCCAGCCTTACACTCGATCAGATCACCAGGACCACCTCGCCGGCCGGTCTGCATCTGCTCCAGTTCACTGCTCCTAGAATTTACTGTTGAAATTATTGAAAAAAGAATCTACTGTTGAGGGCTGAGGAGGAAGAGGAACACGGCAAGCCACCGAAAGTAGAAAAGAGTGCCATGGCAGCCAATCGGTTTCAGAGAAGACGACCAAGAAGTGAGAGCCATTGAGGGTGAGTCCGTCTCGGTCTTTAATACGTGCTTCCTCTGCCCCTGGGCACAGCACTGCAGCTTCAGGGTTGCAGCGCAACCGTTCGTCCCTTGCTGTTGGGAGTACTTGCATGTGGGTTGTGGGATGGGCACGGCTTCAGCTGCTGCAAGGCGTGTTTGCTTCAGGCCCTGGCAAACCTGCCTGGCGCAGGCAGCGTTCGCAGGCGTCCGATTTCGGACGCCTGGGGCTGTGATCGCTGCCTGGCCAGCAGCTTGCCTGGGAGGGCACCAACCAAATAATCAACATTGCAACGAACTCTCCTGCCTGTCGACAGGCAGATTTAAGCACGCCATTACAGCCCTGCTTTTCATTAGCTTACATGCAGCAGCAGCAGCAGCGACATCAGCATATGCTTCAAGTTTCGACTAACTGGTGGATAACGAGCAGCAGGCGACAGGATTATTCACTGCAGCGCTAAGAGCCCAAGCCGGCATCAGGTTAGGTCCAGCGACAACGCTATCATGGCATAAACTGATGGGGGCTGGGGATGATAACGCGGCTTAGCGCGTTTGATTAGAGCATTCGATCTTAGGTTGCGTGAAATTAAAGCTAAACTAGCAGCAATTGTTATGGTTAACGCAGAACAGTAAAATGCAGGTCAGAGTAGCTGGCGCACCTGTAGGCAGTAGACATCAACACTCGACGAATGGAGAAACCTCCTCAAGGGGCAGATCCTGTTGTTCTTGTGCTCCAGCATGTCTGGTAAAACAGAACTGCGTTTCATAGGACTCCAGCAACGGTCAGCAGCCCAGCAGACAGAGGGCGCCATTTGGAGCTGGAAAGGTGAACGGGGTGGCACTGGCTGTGCCAAGGGGAGACAGGGAGCAACAATCGCAGTGGAAACCAAGCAGACTTGCCGGTGAACGTCTGTTTGCTTGAATGTCCCTGGTCCTGCCGCCGCTGCTGCTGCTGAGTCCCCAAATGAATCTGAGCACCTGACAAGCAATAATTTGGTGTGCTCGCTCCAGTGCAGCCATCGCCACAGCCCACAGGCTGCAGTCACGTAGTCACCGGACAGGGTTTCATTGAGTAAGGTACAGGCCAGACCAAGCCAAGAGGAACATTCCAATGCTATATTAAAAACCTTACACAACCTACCCATGCACTTGTGTAAAAGGAAACAAATGGGAGAGGACCCCATTTCATGATAATTCAGGTAATTTGTTTAACTCGGTATAAATGGCTACAAGCTGTTATTTTCAGATATTTAATTACACCGTTAGCATTTTGTCCTTCTAGTTTGTTGAAAAAAAATAAAAAAGAGGAAAAAAAGTTGCATCTGCAAAGTTCTTGGTCCTGTCCTCAGACCATTTTCACAGCATATGTTGCACATAATTCCAACCCATTGCATTATTCTTTTTCAAACATATACCATTTATTCTTCCAATAGTTTTTGCAAGGATCATAAGCCATTTAGTTTTCCTACGTAGACCAAACAAAATTGAAGCTAAGGTACAGCCAGAATCTTTTTTTGTAAAGCAAACCATTGCTCACCACCTCACAGTCAGTCGGTCACGGTAATATTCATACAATTTTCTATTCACATTGGTCTTCTATTAGGATAAACAAATTTTAAAACAAAGAAGACATTCGATTACAAAACATTTCACCGGATTATACCACAGTAGATTATTACAAGCATAGTTAAACACTCATTTATGCCTTGGCTGGTACAAACTGCTCTTAACTCTGTGTTCTTAAGATTACCCACCTGTCGTCTGCTGGAACAGACAAAGCAAACCAAAGTTATCATAATTTGACAATGACACCTTCCACAAAAACCATGAAAACATTAACTAACAATTCTTATATTGTTTGCAACTTTATCACATATGACAGGTTGAATATAGTAAAATAATTGAAAATCACCTGAATATACAGCAGTAACAAGTTTGTCCGTTCAACTTGAATGAAGATCTCGGAAAGGTGAGTGATTTGATCATCAAAATTTACTTCCCTAGTGACAGATTCTTCTACATGGAAGACTTTAACAGTTGGATTCCCATAAAAAGGTGCAATCTTTTGACCTTCCACTGTTATGCATAATGTCTTATCCGAAAACTTTCAAGTTGGAGGTTGTATCACGGAGTAAGCACTGCTAAGACAACCAATAGGAATGTAATTCACGATTGTCCTTCCAATTGAAAGGCTGTGAAGATCCAACAGTGATCAAGTATTCATCGAATCGCATAATAAGACTCATGCAAGCACAAGTTTACCATGCTAGATGCACTAAAAACTATCCATCAGAGAGAGCACTATCAATTAGTGTCACCAAATCTGCAGGTACACAAACTTCATCTGTCAAAGAAGTAATGTGATCAACAACATTGCAATCAGACTTCGAGCAGATCACTGACAAACATCCCTTCGTATATGAAGTACAAGATTTGGGACAATTTCTTTGCTCTCTGTCTATGTGTTCATACACCTTTGACAGTGTCATTGATAGCCTTCTGAAACTCTCCTCTTCTAATATTTGTTTGACATTGGAGAAAGCATTACGGTTATCTTCGGAGATTCTACAAAGATTCTCAGCAGTGAAAGCCTCTGTACTTGTCATTTTTGATGCAACATTACGAATTGCTGTCAGATTATAGACAAAATGGTGTGCATTTCCTCTTGAAAAGGTTGCAGCCTCTGGCTGCTGAAGATGGTAAAGCTCAATTACATTGGCTAAAGCAAACCTCACTATGAAAACGAAGAAATCATAGAAGTTCATGCCTGAAAATAGATCCAACATGAAGTTGTCAGAGAAGGTAATCAAGGCATTTTCTTGTTGTTCATGTTATTATTTCACATACTAGAGCGATACCTGTATTAGCTGCCAAGTTCCGTTGACAAAGCCCTTCAAAATCATCACATATATCTCGAATATCTTCAATATATTCTTTTGCAACTTTGTAGTCTTCATAAAGCAAGTTCCACTACATGTGCAGAGTATTAGCAAGAATAAACTTATTATCCTACAACTTAACTGATAAAAACACATGCACTCACCACCCAGTGTAGGTTGTAGGCATTACACCAATTATGATTTATAGATATAGTATCCTCCTGTAGTATTTGCAAATAAAGGGGGAAACGTATGAGTTTAACAGGTAGTATCATACTAAATGGTAACTGGCGCAATTCTGTAGACAAATATTGCACAGGGAAGAGGCAAGAACATTAAGACATTAGATAAATGCACTGCAATTTGAAATATCACTTAGATTGAGCTACCCTAATGTTAATTAATAAATACTTCTGGCATAATCCCATTAACTATAGTTTAGTTGTTGGGAGTAAAGTCTTCTTCAAATTGGTTAGCCATTGCATCTGTTTACATGCCACAGGGAGCAGACTCAAATGATTTAAAGTTCTTCCATGAACATGGGGCCAGTGGGCAGTGGCAACCACAGCATGGTGGCGCATGCACAAATATATGGTGCCTGAGTTGTTTCAAGGATCATCTTACACATGCATATCTCATAATTTGGCAATCTATCATGATTGGCTGCTTTTTTTCTTTTGAATCAACCAAATTAATTTCCTGGAGGTCAAGCATATTCCAGCCATATAAGAATCGGTTTGCATCATGCGCAATCAATGGGAATGAATAATCTTCCCATCTCCTCCCTCATCTATTGTCTGGATCTCTATGATCGAATGTCTCAGCCCCTCAAACCATGCTCAACCGGCCCTCTTCTGCACGATATTTACCCATTGTAGATTCATGACAGTTTTAAAACCCGTGAGTTGGAACAAGAAAACAAGCCTGCTTCGGCTCAATAAAAGCTAACTTTTTAATATGAAAAGAACAAAGTGTGTATCTGGCAACACCAGCCCCAAAGTAAGAGAATGAGGACTCAGATATAAGTGTTCAATAAAAACCAATGTTATCTAGTCCTCTCTCCCTTGACACCAATAAGGACCACCAAGTAGATTTGAGCAACTAGAAAGCTAGTTGTCTGATTAGGCGACGACTTAAGACGGGAAATCATCAGGTCTGAGGTTGTTTTGTTGGCTGCCTGAGCTAGTGGGCTTTGGCCGGCGGGTGGGCAGGCAATTTGGCCTATCAGGTTTTAGGTATATAGGCCACAGCCGCTGCCGAGTCGCCTCCGCCCAAAATCGCATGCCTGCTCAAAACATGCACTGTGCACGCAAACAACATGTTGTCGCCCGCCAAATGCCTGGGAGCTTGCAGCATCTGCCCAGGCCATCCACAGAGCCGCAAGCACCACAAGCCGCCAGGCCAGATCCCTTCTTCCTTGCTGAAGATGAGGTCCTCCTTTCACGGTGGGTGTTCTGCTGCTCTTGCTCTTGGTCTCCTTTGCTGCTGGCTCTTGCTCTTGGTCTCCTTTACTGCTGGCTCTTGCTCTAGCTCTGCTCTGCTGCTGGCTGCTGCTCTAGCTCTCCTCTGCTCATCTGCTGCTGTTATAGCCTATGTGATTCTATCTAGCTTTGCGTGATGTGTTATGTGTCTGTGAAGATGTGACTCTACCTTGCTTTATACTATGTTTTATACAGTATACATATCATATCGGTCCTGGCATGTACTGGAGGAATACGGACGACTCAAATATAAGTGTTTGATAAAAAGTTAAAAACTTGATCAAAGCAGATTACATGTCAGTCAGTCACTGCGAGGCGCAAGATACAAGTAAAATGGGTAGGGATATTTTTAGTGATTTCCAGTAAATTATAAAATTTAGTAGTTACAACCAAATCTGATCCAAAGGCTATCATTGATAGTTTCACATCAACTTATTTGGCCCCTATTTCATCCATGTGGAAAATACATCTACTTGCATAACACCCATCAAACAACAGATGATAAACATGCAGTTAGGTTGAAAATATTGGAGATTTACCAGGTTATGGACTTGATGATACCATCCACTGGGAACAAATATGATTTCATTCTGCTCCTGAATGCACTCTAGCCATTCAGTCTACAAAAGAAACTTCATAAAGTACCTTTCAAAAGACAAACTTTCCAAAGGACAATTTCATCAGAGAGAAAGAGAGAGAGAGAGACCTTGTTGAATTCCAGAAACTGCTTTTCAGAAATATCATCATTTAAGTTATAAACTGAGGATCTCATGTACCTAGATAGTATAACGCCCACTGATCAGGTAACAGCAGAAAGTATTGCCAAAAAAAGAAAGGTATGGAACATTTTTGCATCATGTATTATGAGTCTTTTAAATAACACAAAACTTCCATGTAAAATTTGCAATGATGCTTTAATAGTTGCTTCCCATGAACTAACCTAACAGGCTCACTTGTTATGCTTTCATTCTATCATTAACTATGTTACTAAAGTCAGTTTTACCTAACAACAATACACGATGCATAAGAAATACAAAGACCAAACTTCTTTACCTATCAAAAATACAATGACTTTGTGGTGGTGATAGAAACATCCATTGTTTTCTCCCACAAACATTTGCTGACCAGCTGTATGACCTGAAAACATCAGCATGCAGAGGAGTCCAGGTTCCTACAGATCAAAACTGAAGCATAATTATGTGTGGAGATACTTATAATGTACAAGGTGACTTGCATGCAAAACCACAGAATCCACAATGCTAGATATGTAAAACACAGAGGCAAAAGATACATCGTAAAACAGAACATACCTTTTGCTCCCATGTAAACAAACCGATAGTCCGAACAATTTATTTCATTTCTATGATGGGCAATGTCTGAATCTCTATGTATAGGGTGACTGTCAAGATACATGTTGAGCCAATCATCAACAAAGAATGTCGGTGTGGTATACGCAATATAATCAGGGTACTCCTGGAAAGTTAAGATAAAAAGTAATTACAACCATGTTGCTGTTTCAACGGAAATAAAATATCAGTTGGAAAAATAAAAAGGCATTGCCTGCTTTCTACTGTTGAGCAATTGAAGGATTATTCAATCTTGTAAGCATAGGCACACACTTTTTTTTTCAAAATGAGCCTCAACTGCATCATATATAAGAAAACAATTTGGTCTTTAGAACTCGTATGTAGATTAAAAAAAATGTTGCAAAGGTTGGAGCAAAGCCTTGCAGCTAGCAAGTTACTAAATAATAAGTTGAGCAATGAAAAAAAAGGAATAATCAGTGGGCATACATCTTACAACACACATCATGCTGTTTGGTGGAGAGTGGAGACTCCATACCACAGTTTATCTCCAACTTAAAACAATAATGAACATAATTTAGTGTATAACATTTCAGTTACAACACCTCTGCCAGATATTAGTATGAAAAAATGTTCTAGCTAAAATTTAGGAGATGCACATAAAGTGACTTGCTATTTGTTTTGATTTAACATAAACCTTTACTTGCAAGAATGTAAATTCAGGCACCCTTCAAAAATATTTAAATTCAGGAAACAAAATACAGCTAATCTTTTTACAACTAGTGCACCTCAATGGTGAAGTGGAGCACCCAATGAGTCAAGTGTCAGCATTAAATCAACACATTTGATCTGCATAATTAGTACTGAAAAGTACTGCAGGAGCACCCAAATAAAGAGTACTAGTTGAGCAAAATCAAGCTGCTGCAGGCAGACCTTAACGAAATGCCAATCTTTCAGGTATAACAGGGAGCTCTCGCGATCCCCAGCGATGGAGCCACCGTGAGCTTCTCCAATCCAGTGTTCGATGAACTCCTGCATGGACATCTCAAGCCGCTTCTGGTCCGTGAACTCCCTCGAGGAGCAATCGGCGACCTGCGCAATCGACACCACTGCGTACGGGTCCTCAAACGATTCGCGCAGCAAGCGCAACAGGCCATCAGCACGGACGAGGAGGAGGTGGTACCTGGACGAGGGGGGAGGGGAAGTTCCGGCCGAAGAAGCTGAGGTCAGGACGGCGGCGGTCGCCGGGCCCGGGGAGCGTCCAGTCCTCGCTGGACCGCCAGGACGCGGTGAGCCCCGTGAGGACGACGGGGCGGTTGGGCGCCATGAAGCGGTCGACGAACTCCGCGTAGGTCAGCGACGTTCCGTCCACCCGCTCCACATGCCCCACCACCTTCACGCGGCCGTTCATCTGGTCGAGCGAAGGAGGGGGGCAAAGAGGCACGTTTGTTTCTTCGGCAGCTTCGCTCGGGCTCGGGCGGCGGCGCAGTTAGAAGTCCGAAGCCTGCGATGCCGCGGAGGCGCCGGAGTTGGGGGAGACAAGCCGACAAGGCCGTAGTTTCCTCACGAGCGTGGCTTTACGCACGGGCCCGTTAGTTGGGCACAGAGTTTGCGGGTCCGACTTCTCTGACTTGCTGAAGCAAAGTCACCGAAAAAACAGTAAAATGAGTCTGTGTAAAATGAGTCTGTGTAAACAGTGTCCTGACTTAATTCACTGTAGCAAAAATACTGTGCCGATTTTACTCTAGCAAAAACACTGTAGTAATATCACTGTAGTGCAGGATCTGGTCCATCCATCAGCAAACGAACGGTCCAGGATCATCAGGAAGTCACGGTACTGTGCTTCTCTGACCTCAAGCAAGTCAGAGAATCCATGGCGAGAGTTTGCGGCCCAACAGTTTCGCAACGCAAGTTTTCTGATTTTTTTTAATTTTTTATTTCCTTTCGTCCCCAAATAATTGTGCATCTAGAATTCAAAATATATCCCATCAAAATAATTGTTCATCTCACTCTACAATACAGCTCTCTCTGTTACTCTCCTCGTGCATCTCTTCTTATTTATTGTGCATTATCTATTTTTTCATTCTTTCTTATTCTCGTGGGGTCGATGACTTGCCAATCACCCTAATCCACGTTGAGGTGGATTCTATGTTCCAAACGCTTATCTATCAAGACATCGTTGATATTTGAACCGGCTTGGATCAAAGTATTTCTCCACACCTCGATTCCGCTACAGTTTCTCTTTACCACTCCGGCGAGGTGAGCACAAGGACCTCTCGCAAGAACAATCGAAGCTCCTTCACAATCTTGTTGAAGGGCTCAATGGTTTCCACAACCTCCAAGTCATCTAGGAGGCACAATCTCCAAGAGTAACAAAACGATGATGCTTACTTGAATACTCTCTAGTGCCACAAAACTTAAACTCTTGATGCAATGCACTAGAATGCACTCAACCTCACAAGAATGCAACTTTAAATCAAAGTGAGTGAGAGAGTGAAGAAGAAGAAAGGCTCAAATATGTCAAGTAAGCTTTCCAAGGTGCCAAGAGACCTCACTCACAGTCGGATATGAGGTTATAGAGCCCCCTTCAAAATCTAGACGTTACTCACTAGAACCCGTAAATACGAGTTTTTGCGGACCGTCCGCCTCACAAAGCCTGAACTATCCGCCGTTCAAATCCAATGGCTAGAACATCAATAAATATTGTGAGCCGACCATTAGTACAGGGGCGGACCGTCCACCATTAAAACTCGTCTCCAACACAGAGTCCCGACCTCCCTGGTTGTGCGCAGAAATTATAGGGCAGACCATCCGTCGTTGACAAGAAAAACAACCACCAAAACAGGATGTTCTAGTGGTGCGCAGCAAGCACACAGCGGATTGTTCGCCGCCCTTGTGGATCGTCCACCGTACAAGGCTACGACCTCCACTAGAACCACTTTTGGTTCACTTTTGGTTCTGGTGACGTAGGTTTAGAGGTTGATGGACCATCCGCACCCTATGGCAGACCGTCCGCCGATCTATTATCTTGGCCCACCATTTCTGCCCATGAAATCAACTTGAACTGCAGACAGTCCGCCACCCCTGCGGAGTCTATCCACCCTTACAATTTCAGAGACTCTCGAACGACTTCAAAATTGGCTAAGTCAAAACATGGCTGCCCAACCAAGGGAGACTGTCCGCCGTACGAACCAGTTAGCCGTTTTGCATGACTTTGAAGCCAATCTAACTCTAACGATATACACCACTAATCCATATGCATGCAATGCAATATTTGTGCACAATGGAACTTAGAACCCCCTTGATAGTACGACTATCTAGCCTACCAACCCGATGAATATTTATCCTCTAATCACCTCTTGACCGCCAAAATAGAAATCCCTATCATATACCTTTGCTTTGAGCTTCCACTTCATCCAAATGGTTTAGATATCACCATGGCATCCATCAATGTAGATATCATCTCTGGGACTAAGTCTATTCTCATATCTCAAATGATATCGTTAGTCCACAATTGTTTTTTTAATTAAAAAACACAAATTAGAGGCCTAGATGCTTTCGACAGAGCCCTGTGATGAAGCTGGATCAGACATTCTCCATCCAGCGTGGCACGCCAAGCCACCCTGGTGAAGAACACCCCGCCCCCAAGGCGGAGAGGTTGGAGCCATCATCCAACACAAAACCGGACCCTTCTTGGGTCCTGAGATACGCCAGATGCGCCCACATGAGCAGGGGGCAATATATGGAGTGAGGTCGTTGCAAGGCTCACTAGCGTGGTCTCGACCACCATGGCAGAGACATCTGTCAAGTCCGTCCCGCTCAGTGGTGTGAGGGCACCCGTCGGTTGCTAGAGTGGGCTGGTGTCGCGTAGGCCGTCTCTTGCTCCACTCCCTCGAAGCTGGCATAGAAGGCCCCTCAAGAAATCCCACAACGGCTGTTCCTGCCCTGACCTTTGGTTCGATCACCAGTGGCAAATCTAGAATTGAAATGGAGGGGGCTCATTTCATCTTCTTCCTCCTCTCCTCTCTCTTTCTCTTCTTCTTCCTCCTCTTCTTCACCTATGGCTAAAAATTCAAGGGGGGAGGGGGGGCTTTAAGGGGGCTCCATGGACTTTTGGGGGGTAGGGGGGCTCCAGCACCCCCTGCCCCCCTGCTGGATCCGCCCTCGTCGGTCGCAGCAGCAGGCGCCTCCTCGGGGGCATGGGACTCAACCTACATGTGGCTCAGTAGGGGTGGACGTGGCCATCCTTCCCTGGAGAGCAAAGGGGAAGACATCTCCAAAAGTCACCCTGATTGATCCAACTCCGCGACCATCGCCTCCACCAAGTCATGATCCAAAAATGTCTCAGCAAAAGGCGGGGGAGGGCCTGCAGGGGCATCGGCCAACTCAGCCACGGC
>CM014274.1:40076529-40094510 GCA_004135705.1 Alloteropsis semialata
GTAGATTTTTACCCATGGGGCCCATAATTACAAAGTCTTTCTTGGTTTCATACTAGCCTGTTGACCTTTTACACGATGTTTGATTTCATATTTCAATAACTGCCAATTATTGATATACAGTGAGTCTGAGATTAAAAATTGCATTTTTGTTACTGGTAGCCAACTAGCTATCCGTTAGATGAAAACATGCAATTTATGTGCTAAGTTTGTACTATTTTGCTTGATATGACAGACCATATCAATGTACTCCATCCGTCCAAAAAAGAATGATGTTCTAGAATTTTTCAGACAGATTAAAGATGAATGTAAAAGACGCATGTGCCCCTAACTAAAAGAGTAAGTTGAGATGGAGATAGAATACTCGCACTGTTTGCTAATCTGATTTAATGCTATATATGGTAATTGATGCGGTCTGAATCATAAAACATCAATCTTTGTGGGACAAATTTTGAATCCCAGAACATCATTCTTTATGGGACGGAGTGAGTATGTGTTTGCTATATGAACAAACCAAATGGATACCCATCACCTAGTGGGTGTCCAACGGGTATGGGTGGGGGTGTGAAAACGCACCCATTGGAATGGTTTTTGGTTGACTCTCACCATACCCACCTATTGCAATACGCAATTAGAGTATCTTCAGCAATCCCCAATAAACATTTCCCAATAGCCAGTTAATAGGACATCACAATAATTCTATTATGATTATTGGGAGAGTTGCTTTTGCAACATTCCAATAATCTTGTCTCAATCCAATTACCGTATTGGAAGAATCACAACTTCCCCTCTAGTTGGGGAGAGTTGGGGTGGATTATTGGGAGAATCACAACTTCCGCTGTTCAACAGCAAGAGCAATGTATATTGCCAAAGTGATCTTTATAGATGGGTCCTATATAAGTGGTCAATAGTTGTTTCTGATCCCATAATGTTTATAACATAAGAAGGTAGCAAGAAGAGAAGAAGAGGAGAGAGAAATAAGAGATGCATTCATTATTTTATTGCTTATGGGTGATCTTTAAGCTTATGGGTAGCTACAACTATGGACTGCTATAAAGACTACCTCCACAATGTTTATGGGTACCTATATGACGTCATAAGGACTGCTTTTGGACACATTGTGGCTGCCCTAAGTGCATCCCTTTTTCTACGGTTAATTTATTGCTTTACCATACCTTTTGATTCTGACAACTAACTTTCAGTCGAGTTTGATTCTGACAACTAACTTTCAGTCGAGTTGTTCAGCAGCCATCTGTTTATTTCTATTCTTTATGCATTTTGTAAGCTTTTCGGCCGTGTGCTGCCGTTTATGACCGAGTGCTTAGTATTGGGAGCTCGATGGGAAGCATGGATCTGGTGACGGGGGCGATGGGCAACCTCGTTCCCAAGCTGCTACAGCTTCTCCAAGATGAATACAACCTGCAGAAGGGCGTCAAGAAGAAAATCTAGTTTCGTTCAGATGAGCTGGAGAGCATCCATGGCGCCCTTCGCAAGGTGGCTGCCACGCCGCCGGACCAGCTGGACGAGCAGGTCAAGATCTGGGCCCATCAAGTCAGGGAGGCGTAGTACGACATGGAGGACATCCGACACCTTCCTGGTTCACGTGGAGGGATGCCCTAGGCCCAGTGACCAATCCAGGATGATCCTCATGCTAAACACCCTTCCAAAGCAGCTTGGCCCCTAGTTACCTTGCCTAAAACTGAGGGTGGTCTTGGAGTTTTGGACTTGAAAACACAGAATGAAGCTCTCCTTCTTAAGAATTTACATAAATTCTTCAACCATGCTGACATCCCTTGGGTGAAACTTATCTGGGAGAAATATTATCCTAATGGCAAGTTGCCTAATCACACCAAAAAGGACTCATTTTGATGGCGTGATATGCTAAAACTTTTGGATACTTACAAGGGTTTAGCTATGGTTCAGTTACAGGATGGCAAAACTTGTCTGCTTTGGGATGACTTATGGGCTGGTAGAGTGCCCAAGCAAGCATTTCCAGAGTTATACTCTTTTGCTCAACACAAAGGAATTTCGATACATCAGGCGAAATCATCTCAACACTTTCATCAGCTGTTCCATGTTCCTCTCTCTGAGATTTCTTTCCAACAGTTCTTGCAGCTTCAACAGTCTGTACATGATTTGCCCCTCACCACTGCTTCTGATCAGTGGACCTACATTTGGAACTCACCAATGTTTTCTTCCTCTAAAGCTTACAGAGCACTGAGGGGGCGCCGAGATACTGATCCTTCATTCAAATGGCTATGGAAGACATCTTGTCAGCCTAAACATAAAGTTTTCTTCTGGCTTCTGTTGCATGAAAGATTAAACACACGAGGGCTGCTTCATCGTCAGAATATGGAACTTCCATCTTATAACTGTGTGTTTTGTCATACTGACCTGGAAGAAACACTACACCACTTATTCTTTGGCTGTGGGTTTGCGCAAGCCTGTTGGGGCCTTCTGCATTTGGAGGTTGATGCCTCTCTTAGTGTTTTTCAGATTTTGGCAACCCTCAGAGAGCAGCTTCAAGTTCCCTTTTTCATGGAGATCATCATTCTCATGTGCTGGTCAATATGGCTTGCGCGCAATGATGTGGTTTTTAATAACGTGGCACCCCAGTTGGCAAGAACACAGGTCCTCTTCAATAGGGTCTTCGCTCTATTATTGTATAGAGCCAAGAAAGTTTACTTCCCTTTTATTGAACAATGGCAAACGGACCATTTGTAATCTTTGTTTTTGATGTTTTTTGAACCTTTGTACTCCTTGCTCTTTATTTTCTTAATATATAATCAGTAGGGGCCTACCCCTCTTGTTTCCCTCAAAAAACAAAGCACCTTGAAAAGGATGGGCAAGCTGCTGATTAAGGCCAAGGCTTGCCGCGACATCGCAACCGCCATTGAGGAAATCAATAAGCGGCTGCAAGAGGTGTCCGAGCGGCGTGATATGTGCAAAGTCAGTGAGATTGTGGCCAAGCCTGCCGCAAGTTCGACGATTGATCCTCGCCTTGAGGCCATGTACAGAGGGGTGACACATCTTGTTGGCATCGAAGGAGCAAGGGAGGAGGTCATATCAAAGCTGTCCCTGCAGAGGCACGATGTGTCTAACGCGAAGTTGAAGATTGTTTCTGTTCTAGGAATTGGAGGATTGGGCAAGACTACCCTTGCCAAAGCAGTGTATGAAAAGCTAAAGTCCCAGTTTGGTTGTGGGGCTTTTGTTCCGGTTGGCCGAAATCCTGACTTGAAGAAAGTCTTTAGGGACATCCTTATAGATCTTGACAAGCACAGATACACGATGGAGGTCAACGTGTTGATGTTGGATGAAAAGCAGCTCATTGACAAACTCCGAGATTTCCTTGAGAGCAAGAGGTATGAATTACATAAAATGCTTTTTTACGCTGATGATTAATTGTATCTTGTGTCCGGGTAATTCTGCATTTAGTGCATAACTCACGTTAAATGATTTGTATAGGCAGTCTCTAAACTATTACACACTCAGTTTTTTAATAGATGCCGTATTAGATTTGTCCTAAATCAAAGTTATATACTAAGAAACAACTTTGACTTAGGACAAACCAAATACGACATGTAAAAAAACAAGAGGGAGTATGTGATTCTCGTCCAGGTCCTCAAACTATGAAACTTAATTTCAGGATGCATGTTTGATTTTGGACCGGGATGACCAATCTAAATAGATTAGGGACCTGTAACTGCCGTTTTTTAGTTTGGGGACCTGGATTATAGTCACCTAATAGTTTAGGGACCACCTTTGTAATTTACTCATTAAATATTTGAGAAATTTTACAATGGTTGAAACAAATTAGGATCGTCCATCAGACTAAATTCAACGGTTGAAACATAAAAGGTACCAGGAGGTACCAAGATGTACCTAGAAAAAGGTACCAAACAGTACCAAAATAGGTGAGACTGATGTCAAAATAGGAAAGGTATCTCCCGGTACCTTACCAAAATAGGAAAGATATCTCCCGGTACCTCGTGGTACCTCCCGGTATCTTTTCAACCACCATAAAACACCTCTAAATATTTACTTGTTACAACCACGGTGCCGTTACTACTTAGCTTATGTGCATACATTCCAAAGCATACATCACCGTGAGATTTATATGTTTCTTATGAACTAAACTGAAGTCAATGAGTGATTTCTCAGTTTGTTTCTTAGATATTAGTTAGGGGTCTGTGACATCATTGCCCAAGGCTTAATAGGATTGATAGAATACTCATACCAACAAGTTACAACTTCTTTTCTGGAAGCTCATCTCGAAAGAACTCCGAGGTTAAGCGTGCTTGGCCTGGAGCAATTTCGGGATGGGTGACCGACCGGGAAGTTCTTCCCGGGTGCGCATGAGTGAGGACAAAGTGCGCAGAAAAGACTCGTGTTGGTCTGTGAGGGCATTCTCGAGGTCCTAGAGAGCTGCCAGGCGTAAGCGGGCCCGGACCCGGGGGTCGGGACGTTACAATTGGTATCAGAGCCGACTCTCGCGGTTTCACGGGCGCGTGGGGTCGCAGTTGCGCAGGCATGGTGCGCATGGCTGGTGTGAGCCCAGAGTGGTCACACAGCATGGCACATGCGCTGGCACTGGGCACACGGACGTGGCCAAGAGAGGACGTTCCTGGCTTGGGGTTGACCGACGAGGACGTCGGTCTTCTAAGAGGGGGAGGATGTGACATCCTGGCCCAAGGCTTAATAGGATTGATAGAATACTCATACCAACAAGTTGCAACTTCTTTTCTGGAAGCTCATCTCGAAAGAACTCCGAGGTTAAGCGTGCTTGGCCTGGAGCAATTTCGGGATGGGTGACCGACCGGGAAGTTCTTCCCGGGTGCGCATGAGTGAGGACAAAGTGCGCAGAAAAGACTCGTGTTGGTCTGTGAGGGCATTCTCGAGGTCCTAGAGAGCTGCCAGGCGTAAGCGGGCCCGGACCCGGGGGTCGGGACGTTACAGGGTCCTGTTAAGAAATATCATACGGCAACCAATTTAAAGAAGAAAGAATTTTGGTCTTATCTCGTTATATTTTTATTCGGTGGTTGTGACTCGTGATTTAAGACATCAACTATAGTTGCAATGCATGTTTCTTAGAACACCTTATTAATGCAATATCTCAAAACCAAGACACTAGGCTTTGGAAGTGGCTCTAGGAAATTGGGATGCAAGAAAGACATATTATTTCTGTTAGTTTCTTTAGTTTTTGATGTCACCATTGTTTGATATTAGTTCTGTTAGTTTCTTTAGTTTTTGATGTCACCATTGCTTGATTCATTATATATCTTGTCACATCTCTTTATTATTTATTTATTTATAGATGCTTGAATAGTTGTACTAACTTATGCTCTTGCACTACTATGGATACTTTATTGTCACCGACGATGTATGGGAAGCACGATCTTGGGAAACAATAAAATGCTCTTGCACTACTATGGATACTTTATTGTCACCGACGATGTATGGGAAGCACGATCTTGGGAAACAATAAAACTAGCATTGGTTGAGAATAATAGAGGCAGTAGAGTAATCTCAACTACTCGTAAACTTGAAGCCACCAGTGGTGAGGTTCACTGGCTACAACCACTTTCCGACGATAACTCCAAAAAGTTATTTTATACAAGGATATTTGGTGAAGGAAAATGCCTTGACAATCAAGTGGATGAGGTATCTGATGAAATTATAAAAAAATGTGGTGGTATACCTTTAGCTATCATCACAATGGCTAGTTTATTGCTGGGTAAGTCAAGGGGAGAATGGTCTGAAGTGTGCAACTCTACTGGTTTTCGTGATAAAGATAACGGGCAAGTAAATAGAACTAATTGGATATTATCTCTTAGCTACTATGATCTTCCCTGTCATCTAAGGACTTGCTTACTATACCTAAGTGCATTCCCAGAAGATTACATTATTGACAAGAACTCTTTGATATGGAGGTGGATAGCTGAAGATTTTGTCCGTAAGAAACCCGGGATTGGATTATTTGAGGTTGGAGAGGGATACTTCAATGACCTTGTCAATAGAAGCATGATCCAAGCAGTGGAGTCAGAATACAATGGTATCATAGATGGCTGTCGTGTTCATGATATGATGCTCGATCTCCTCTGTTCTTTGTCACGTGAAGAAAACTTTGTCACTATACTAGATAATAACTATGGCACATTATCAATAAGCAGCGCGCGCAGGTTAGCCCACCAAAAGGAAACAATGGACGCTCATCTGGATAATAGCGAGGGCATGCAAAAAGTGAGGTCGTTCTTTGCTTACTGGTGCGACGTTAAGGAGCTCTCGTTTCTGAACTTTGAACTCTTGCGTGTGCTAGATTTAGAGAATGTATATATGAAGAGCTGGCAGCATACTGAGCATCTTGGCAATTTACTTCACTTGAGGTACCTTGGGTTAAAAGACACAAATATGCCTGAGCTCCCAAAGGAAGTGGGAGGTCTGAAGTTTCTGCAGACACTGGACTTGGTAGGAAATTTCTACATGAAAGAACTGCCATCGAGCTTGGGCCAGCTAACACAGTTGGTATGCCTACAAGCCTTGGGGGTGATTTCTTGCGGGACGAGCATACCGAATGGAGTACTCATGAAACTGACGTCCCTGGAGGAGCTGCTGGTACAATGTGACATCGACAAGCATGACAAGGGGCAGTTCATGAGAGAACTGGGCAGCCTGAGTGAGCTCAGGGTGCTCACGATTAAAGTTCTCAAGATGAATCAGAGCATGATATCAGATCTTCTTCATTCTGTAGGAAATCTCCACAAGATCCAGAGTCTAAAACTGGAGCATCATCTTGTTTGCGGTAGTATATATAATGCAGCATTTGACACGGTGGCGCTTCCTCGACATCTCCAACATCTGCTTGTGCCGGTGCTCTGTTTCTCTGGGCTCCCCTCCAGCATCAATCCCTCATGTCTTACCAACCTCTCCCACTTGCAATTGAGTGTGGTTGCTATGGATGAGTAGAGTATGCAAATCCTTGGCAGGTTGCCAGAGCTTTGTCACCTTTGGCTGACAACGGAGTTCACGGTAACAGTGACTAGCATTGCCACTGATGGTTGCTTCAAGAAGTTGAGATCCTGCAAGTTTTCTTCTTCTATGGTCCTGTTCGCGCTCAACGAGGATTCGAGTGTTTCATTTACCATATGGAATGGAACAGACGATATGACATTTGGTTCTAAAAAGAATGATGAGTATGGAAGAGCACTGGCCTTCATGCCAAACCTTGAAGAGCTTTCGTTTAAGTTTGAGAGGTTGTGGTCCATGGAGAAATGCGAAGGTAGCTATGGCAATCTCGGTTTGGAGTACCTCACTTCGCTTCAGAAAGTCACAGTGACTATTGACTTGTTGTCGTATTCCCATGTGGCGGAGGTGGTCGAAGCAGAGGCTAGCCTGAGACATGCAATTGACACTCATCCTAACCACCCTACACTTATTTTGAGACGCATGAATGAAGGTATCCTTGAAAAAACTGAGGTACGTACCCTGTCACATGGATTCCAGGTTACTTCCATCCAATGGTGAACAGAAACACCCAATTTTTTTCTAAGCACATTTCCATTTCCAGCCGGACCGTATTGATGATTGACCCATAGAAGAATGGTACAAGAGGACGAGGTCTCTTGTCCATGATGTCCTCAAATCAAAGACAGGATGAGGCAACCCTGTGCTTGCTAAGCTATTGAACAATACCTCCACGCATGTACTCTCTCTCATCTCCTATTAGCGTATGTTGCATTGTTTTCTTGATTCTTCTCCTTTGGTTGGTTCAGCGGTTGGCATGCATGACTGATTAAGGCGTCACGATACTTTCAGCATGCCAATGAAGAAGCAGGGCAGGAGGAGGGCTCAGTGGCGAGGTGAAAGCCTGACCCAGCATGCCAATGAAGAAGCAACAGGCAACAACCTTGCCCTAGTGGATCCGCAAGGGGAAGGCTTTGAGAAGAGAGTTGGCTGCAATCCCAGGCGTGGGCCTCCACCTAGGAAGGGGTCTTCTCGTCCCCCGCATAATGTCGTCGATGCCGTTCCACACCAAACCGGAGGGTCGAAGACTTGCCGAGAGTCACCAAAACTCCAATGGGCCAGCACACCAAGATTACAAGGATTGATTCAAACCAAGCACAACTGGACAAGGCTCAACACCTTGCAACCACTCTCACTAGGCCTATCCTAGCTCTCTCACTCACTATGGATGGTCAATGTAGCACAAATGGTGGCTTGGATGTCTTGTGGGTGTAGATGAACTTCTCTGGACTCTAGCACCTTGAAATGGCCGAATGGGGATGGTATATATAGCCCAAAGGATAGTCGTTGCTCAAAAAATACGCAGAAACTGTGAACGCCGTATAATCCATCGTGCACCAAACCCTTATCAGCGTATAATACGTCGTGTGCTTTTCCAACGGTCGAAACCACTTTTTTAACGGCTACTTGCACATGTTGTATACTTTCAACTTGTACGCTGATTGTCGCCGTACCATACGCCGTATGGATTTGTCCAACTTCATCTTGACAAAGCTCATGTGTAAAGTGTACGCCAATAGTACGCCGGGGGTCGCCGTACGCTGTGTAGAAATCTTCAGCACCTGCCTTGGCATACACGTCCTATATTTCGCCGTGTATACAAACAGTAATACCGGAATATACAACCAGCCCATCGCTTTTTAACTCTCGTCACCTGGTCCATCCACGCAACCGTGTAACCAGAGTTATCTTTAGTTTACTGTTTTCTACTTATCTTTGCTAGTTTATTTATATGCTTCCATGCATTGCCCTCCAAATGAGCCAGAGGTCCAGTCCGATGGCTTATTGTCCAGTGCTGATCCCAGATAATGGAACAAACTAGTCTGATGGCAAAGCAGAACAACTAATCAGCAACCTATATGGATTATACCGTCATCAAAGTATGTTTTCCTTTTTTGTATTAAGTACTGCATGTTGGAGATATGCGAATTATTCTACCAAATTTTAATTTGAGGCATATTTCGTAAGGAAAAGCTACTGCCATATAAAACAAATAACCAGGCATAAAACCCAAGAACGAGGACAGCAGGAACATCATAGATATAGCCAGCATATATGAAACACACATAATCATACGCTTTGTTGCACTATCACTGATCTATTGACTTACATAATAGCGCTCCGTCCTCATGTAGATTCGATGTAAGGCAGTGCAAAACGAAGTCGATCAGTTTCGAGCAGTCACATAGTTGCGCTGCCCAGAAACCTTATTGTCGCCCCTCGTGCAGGCTTCACGACGGCAAGGGCTTAGAGATACTGCTCCTCTCCTTCTCAGTGCATGCCAAGAAGAAGAGCCGGCGAGATCCAGCAGCTCAGCACCACAGCACACTTCTCCTGGAATCAGAGAGAAAGTTCAGAAAGAGTTCGTGGAGATTTCCTCATTTATATTGCCTGGACGTCTCCAGGTCCTCTTATAGAGAAATCGGCAGCCCACTGCTGACCGTTTCATCTATAATGACGCCTCATTAATTGGCAGTAGTAACCGCCCACTTAATTCTAGATTAAGGCATTGATCGCGTACTTATCCTTTCTAATGACCATTGTCAAAAGATTAATACGCAGATGGAAAAAAGATTACACAAACTTGGCTTGGCTGCTCGCTACATCGAAAGTCACAAGTCACGCGTTCGTATACGCGAATACGCACGTGCGCGCGTGTGTAACCTTAGCCCCATTCTCTCTTTGTGTTCAGACTAGTGAGAGAACTCTCGTATTTAAGTTGGCAAGTACCAACTCAAACCAGCAGTATGGGACAACTCTATGACATGCACTCTTGCTTTTGGGATTCCATAAATGGGCCTCTCCATGGGCCTATTTTCCAACAATCCCCCACCAATGCCAAAGTAAGAAGAAGGAGAATGACAAAGGATCAGTGTGCTGTAATACTATTAATATACCAGCATTTCAGTATGAGTTCCGTACGGGTTGAACTTATACCTAGAATAACAAGATTCATCTTTCCGCGGCTGAAGAATGGACTACGCCTTGAGTTCTCAGCTTTAGTGCAGTCAGATTTCACTCGAAGTCATAGCTGATACTAGGCTGCCAAAGTAACCTCGCCTAACCGGAGCGTTAATGGTCTGCTTCCGTATCTTTTAGTGACCTTTCAATGAGAGCCCCCTGTCTCAAGAACTGCGACCTACAGTTAGGCTCACGTAGGTGTTATCCTTCAAGAATATCCTACATGCTGATATCTTTTTCAACGGAAAACATTAAGGCTTTATGCCAACCTTCCATGCAGTAAAGAGTACTTTATTTGTCATTTGGACAAGGGTACATTTTTATTATGTAAATGTACTCTTTGAGTTACACCATCAATTTGTTCTTCCTATTGCCTACTTCACGGGATCTCCAATTACATAGGATAGGTTGCCATTGTGATGCAACATATTCAAATGGGCCTCATACCCATGTCCTTAGAATTCATAGTAATCGCATTCCATGCCAACCCCTTTGTAAAAGGGTCTGCTAGATTCTTTTCAGTTCGCATATAGCTCACAGCTATTACTCCGGAGTTTTTCATTTTTCTGGCAGTTTTAAGCCTCCGCTTAATATGTTTGTTGGACTTGGAATTATCCTTTGTATTCATAATCTGAGCTAGCATTGATTGGTTATTGCAATACATTAGGATGGGTGGTACCGGCTTCTCAAGCAAAGGCAAGTCCATCAACAGCTCTCTTAGTCATTCAGCCTCATTAGTGGCAGTCTCAAATGCTACAAGTTCTGCTTTAGCCGTAGACTTTGTCAAGACTGTTTGTTTGCAGGACCTCCACGCAACTGCAACACCCGCTAAAGTGAATAAATAGCCATTGGTAGCTTTGATCTCATCCGAATCTGAGATCCAATTGGAATCACTATAACCCTCTAACACACGTGGGTATCCCGACTAGTGAATCCCAAGCGTTGTAGTGCCTTTCAAATATCGCAGCACTCTCTCTAGTGCTTTCCAATGATCTTCTCCTGGATTAGATGTGAACCGACTCAATTTGCTCACAACATAGGAGATATCAGGTCTCATGGCACCAACTAAATACATAAGGGATCCAATTATTTGAGAATATCTCAGTTGATCTCTTCCCTGTCCTTCGAATTTTCAAAATTTCACACACATCATAGGGAGTTGGAGAGACTTTATAGTCCTTAAAGCCAAAACGGCTAAGGATCTTCTCTATATAGTGAGATTGATTCAACATTATCCCATCCTCACTTTTTATCAACTTAATATTCAGAATAACATCTGCCGGTCCCAGATCTTTCATATCAAAACATCGAGATAAGAAAGTCTTGATCTTATCAATCACGGCAGTGTTGGTCCCAAATATGAGTATGTCATCAACATACAAACACAATATAACTCCTTCACCCCCACCATAACGGTAGTACACACACTTATCTGCCTCATTCACTCTGAACCCCGCAGATCTTAAAGTGGTGTCAAATTTTTCATGCCATTGTTTGGAGCTTGCTTTAGGCCATACAACGATTTTATTAATCTGCACACTTTATTCTCCTCCCCAGGAATTACAAAACCATCTGGCTGCTCCATATATATTTCTTCCTCCAACTCTCCATAAAGGAAAGCAATTTTCACATCCATCTGATGGACATGTAAACCATGGGAGGCAGCCAGCGCAAGGAGAACCCATATGGTAGTAATTCGGGCAACAGGGGAGTAAGTGTCAAAGAAATCCTCTTCTTCTTTTTGGGTATAACCCTTGGCTACAAGACTTGCCTTGTACTTATCAATTGTATCATCAGGCCTCAACTTCTTTTTAAAAATCCACTTGCATCCAACTGGTTTACACCCGCTTGGATATTCAGTGATCTCCCAAGTCCCATTGGACATGATGGAGTCCATCTCACTATGGACTGCCTCCTTCCAATACTCTGCATCAGAAGATGCATAAGCCTCTAGAAGTGTTTTTGGCACATCATCCACAAGATAGACAATAAAGTCATTACCAAAAGATCTCGCTATCTTTGGTCTCTTACTTCAGCGTGGAGTCTCATTGACTACATCATCATCTTCATCGGATGTAGTCGGTTCACTATTTGATTCAGGTGGTATAAATGGTACAGGTGGAGTATAAACCTGATTTTCATCACTGCCCGTTATTCTCATAAGATACACATTCTCAAAAAAAAAGAAGCATCTCGTGACTCCATGATTGTATTTTTGCTCACATCAGGAGTATCGGATTTTACTACCAAGAATCCATAAGCCGTACTATTCTGTGCATAGCCCATGAATACACAATCAACTGTTTGGGTCCAAGCTTTCTCTTTTTCGGCGCTGGTATATTGACTTTTGCCAAACAACCCCACATGCGCAGAAAATTGACATTAGGCTTTCGCCTCTTCCATCCCTCATAAGGAGTGACATCTTTGCTCTTTGTCACAACTCTATTTAGAACAAAAGTCGCTGTCAAAATAGCTTTCCCCCACCATTCATAGGACATACAAGCACTTTCTAGCATTGCATTCACCAAGTCTGTAAGTATTCGGTTTTTCCTCTCAGCCACCCCATTTGATTGAGGTGAATATGGTGGTGTAACCTCATGGATTATACCATGATCAGCACAGAATTGAGAGAACTCAGTGGAGATATATTCTCCTCCATGATCATCACGTAAACGCTTGATCTTTCTCTCAAGTTGGTTCTCAACCTCGGCCTTAAATATCTTAAAGTAGTGAAAAGCTTCATCTTTTGTTTTCAGCAAGTAAACATAGCAATAACGAGTAGCATCATCTATCAAAGTCATGAAATATCTCTTGCCTCCTCTAGTCAACAATCCATTCATTTCACATAGATCTGAATGGATAAGATCTAATGGTGCCAAATCTCTGTTTTCCTCTAGACTCTTAAAACGTTTTCGAGGTTGTTTCGCTTGTACACAAGATTGGCACGTTGATCCTTTGACTGCTTTAACTTTTGAAATTAATTCTAATCTGGACATTCTAGCAATGGTGTCAAAATTAATATGACAGAAACGAGAGTGCCACACATTGGACTCACAAATTTTATTCATGGATGCAACATTTAAATGATAATTCGACTCAACAGTATTTAGGCGGAACAAGCCTCTGCTGTCATAGCCTTTACCAACAAAGTTCCCGAATTTAGAAATTACAACTTTATTGGACTCAAACACTAACTTATATCCATTTCGACATAAAAAGTATCCAGTAATGAGATTCCTGTTTATTGACGGAGCATGCTACACGTTCCTCAAAATGACAGTCTTCCCTGAAGATAGCTTCAGTTCGACCGTACCAACACCAAGAACAGGTGCAGCTGATCCATTCCCCATCAAGACGGAGGAGACTCGCGCTCCCTGATAAGAAGAAAATAGAGACATGTCAGAGCATACATGTATATTCGCTCCAGTATCAATCCACCAATCATTAGATTGCAATACTGAGAATACACTTGGTATTTCACCATACCTAGATGAGTCGGCCTCATTGCCATTGCCAATGGTGACGTTCACTTTCTTGTTTGGCTTTTCATCATATCTGTCTTTGCAGTGGCGGCAATTCTTCACAAGATGCCCTTCTTTGCCACACACATAACATGCGCTGATTTTATCTTCTTTCTTATGTCTCTTGAAGTTAGTGGTTTTCTTGGCCTTATCACCATACCGCATTTTTCCCTTACCCTTGTTTTTGGGCTTGATCACTATGATGTTTGCACTCGCACCCTGAGCAGATGTGCCAGGAGCATCCTTTGCCCTTGCCTTTTCTTCCACATCGAGAGCTATTATGAGATCCTCAGTGGAGATATCCTCTTTTTTATGTTTCAGGCTAGTGGCAAAATCCCTCCAAGACGCAGGGAGTTTGGCAATAATGCCCGCAGCCACAAACCTGTCCGGCAGAGGACAACCCAAACTTGCGATCTCTCCAACCAGCAGCTGCATCTCATGTGCCTGTGCAACTATCGACTTTGCAGCATCAATGTTGTAGTCATAGTACTGCTCACAGGAATAGAGTAAGTGACCACCTTCAGAGACCACAAACTTGCGCTCAAGTGCATCCCACAACTCTGTGGGGTCTGTGTAATTCATATACACATCGTAGAGCTGATCTGACAACAAAGTCAGAATGCATCCAAGTGCAGTATCACGCACACTGGAAAAGGTGGCCACTTGTTCATCTGTGAATGGCATCACTGGGTGGATCACCCACCACAGTCCCATAGAAATGAGCCAAAATTTGACTCTAGTCTGCCATCTACGGTAGTTACCACCAGAAAACCTCTCAGGTTTCATTGCATCCGAAGCACCAGCCATTGCTGAATTAGAATAAGCGCATAAATAAGGTTTCTGGATTGTTGGAGATATGCGAATTATTCTACCAGATTTTAATTTCGTAAGAAAAAGCTACTGCTATGTAAAACAAATAACCAGGCATAAAACTCAAGAACGAGGACAGCAGGAACATCATAGATATTGCCAGCATATATGAAACACACATAATCATACGCTTTGCTGCACTGTCACTGATCTATGGACTTACAGAATAGCGCTCTGTCCTCGTGTAGATTCGATGTATAGGCAGTGCAAAACGAAGTCGATCAGCTTCGAGCAGTCGTGCAGTTGCGCTGCCTAGAACCTTTATTGCCGCCCCTCGTGCAGGCTTTATGACGGTAAGGGCTCAGAGATACCGCTCTTCTCCTGTTCAGTGCACGCCAAGAAGAAGAGCCGGCGAGATCAGGCAGCTCAGCACTACAGCACATTTCTCCCGAAATCAGAGAGAAAGTTCAGAAAGAGTTCGTGGGGATTTTCTCATGTATATTGCCTGGACGTCTCCAGGTCCACTTATAGAGAAATCGGCAGCCCACTGCTGACTGTTTCATCTATAATGACGCCCCATTAATTGGCAGTAGTAACCACCCACTTAATTCGGGATTAAGGCATTGACTGCGTACTTATCTTCTTTAATGACTATTGTCAAAAGATTAATACACAGATGTCAAAAAGATTAAGTCACAAGTCACGCGTTCGTTTACGCGAAAAGAATGCGAATACGCGCGTGCCTGTGCATATGTAACCTTAGCCCCATTATCTCTTTGTGTTCAGACCAGTGAGAGAGCTCTCGTATTTAAGTTGGCATGCACCAACTCAAACCAGCAGTATGGGACAACTCTATGCCATGCACTCTTGCTTTTGGGATTCCATAAATGGGCCTCTCCATGGGCCTATTTTCCAACACTGCAGTCTTATAAGAAATATGCAGATGTTGGAATTGCCTGATATTACACAAGTATTGTCTTCGTGCACGGCATGATTGTAGACATTAAATACTTTTTTCATGCACTTCATCCTTTCATAGATTCTTTTTTCTCTAATATGCAACAGGAATAAGCTACTTTATGTCATAGTCCAGTCGATAGGACTAAGTAATCCCTTTCAAGATCTACTTTCAGGCCGTAATACATCAAGAAAATGTTGTATATTTCGGTAGTTCATATATTCAGATATTAGTAGCTCTGTACTGCTGTGTTTAGAATACATATATCTCACTAATGATCTTTGAAATTTTGAATTACTTTTAACTTCTTCATTTATTCAATAAAAATCAGTCTATCCTTTGGAATATGTTGTTAACAAAGCATTCTATATTTTCATGCAGGATATACACAATACTGATGTTAAGATGATCAAAGGATGAAGTGCAAGATTTCACTGGAAGAGAATAAGATTATTGTTTCAGAGATATGTATTTTTTGTTTAAGGCTGGAAACATCTTGTTCCTTAGTTAGTGTATAAGTTTATTGTTCCTATATACCAACGCATATATATGTGTTTCAATAGACCTTTGCAACGCAACCTATCGCAACTCATAGATCATGCGTTGGTATATAGGTCATAGCAATGCTTATTTGGGCTTTTTGCAACGCATATATGCATTGCAAAAGGGGTGTTCCTCTTGTAGTGTTACCACCTTTTTCATTGGATTAGAGAGCCAACTTCCTTACAATCTCCCTATCTAGTTTGAAGTAGCACCATGGGTGTGGCCTCCCCCTAAGTGCAACATCTCCTTCATGACTTCTCCCCTACATGTATTCTCCCCCTTTCTCATGACTTTCCCCCTCTCTCATGAGGTCTTGTACATTAAGCTTGCTCCGATCGAAACTTCTCCCTCTTTGAAATCAAATCACCTAAAAGGACCTATCGAAAACATCATAGCTCATAGAGGGGATTAGTTGCCTAGAGAGTTAGTCAAATGTCACTTATAAGGTAATGTCAAATAAAGACAATGAGTGATACTTGATCATAAGAAAATGTATGAGCACATAACCTATGAAATTAGATATGAAGATCGTAAGTTTGACAGGACATGGCTCAATTATGCATGAAAGCACCAAATTTTCTATAATCATACATGTAGAGTTGTAGGGTCACATTATGAGTGAAGCACATTCTCTAAGTATGATATCACACGGCACAAAGAGACAATAAGAATATGCTTGATGAACAAGTTAGTCTCTAAAATCACAATCCATAATCTAAACTCCCCCTAAATGTGTGCATCTCGTGTTTGAATCACTAGCAAAGATGTGCACATTGTTTTGAACAACAATTGGAAAGCTAAGCCTAAAGCTTGTGGACATGGTACTCAAATCATACCTTGTGAAGTTCATGTATGATGAAAGTAACCAAATGTAGAAAACCTACACAAACTTAGCAAACCATGTAAGTTGCTCAGGGGTTAGAGTGCATGACACAAGCAACTTAGCATAAGATAGTAACACTAGATATTGCAAGAGATACCACATGAAAACAAAGGTTATGAAAGGTAGCACATGCAAATCTAGCAAGGTAAATAGGCAAAGAATTTTGGATTGGATTACCATTAGCTTATTTACCTTTGTGTGGGGAATTTGGGCAAATGATGTCCAATCTTGCAAGCTTGGCTACTCGATGTGATCTTCCTCTTCTTCTTGTGAGCCAAGCCTCCAAATTCCCTGAAGCCGATCTGTGGGCTTCAAGTATCTTTTGGAACCCAAACCTTTTGGGGCCCCTTCATGTTGGTGATGACTTCCTTGGGCACCCAAATGGGTCAGTTCCAACCCCACTCCTTCATCTTGGGCTTCCCAACTGTGTGCAACAACCTTGCCATTAGCCTTCTTCTTGAGGACATAGGTCTTGGATTTTATCTTTTTTTCTGGTTAGGCTTGGTGTAGATGAGAGAGCTCTTGATGGTGGTTTTGGCCTTCTTCTTCTCAATATTGGTCATCTCTTTGACTAGTGGGTATTGATAGAACTCGTGGCCTTCTTCGTATCACTTGAAGCAAGTCACGGTTGCTCCCTTCTCAAGCTTGTTCACCATGTCATCATGGTTATCTTGAGAAGGTTGGACATTGCTCTCGGTGCTTTTGCCCTTCAACTTTGCCAAGTTTCGCCTTAGCATCTCCACTTCTTGCTTGAGCTCATCATTCTCCTTGGTCTACAACAACATTCCCAATACATTTCTCATTGCCAGGGGGTGAGCAAGATTCATTAATTAAATCAATGCAAAAGGCAGAAGCATCAACCTTGGAGATAGGAATAGCACAAGAAATAGCTTGATCCAAGTTTAACAACAAGCCCTTAGGTTGATTGTTAAGGCTCTCAATTTGGAGTTCTTCATTCTCCTTGCTAAGCAATTGGAATTTGTATAACAATTTTTCAAAATTTGTACCAAGGAGTTCATTAAGATCATTTAGAGACTTAATATCTTTATTTAGTTTCTAAGGGCTTTTTGTTGTTCATGAATCAAAGTAAGAAGCTTAGCGAGGGCTTCATCATCGGAATCGGAGTCATCACTTACATCGCTTTCCATACCTTTGGCCATGAGGCATAAGTGTGATGAGAAAGAAGAGATCTTGATGTTGAGTATATCATCACTCACTCATTCTCCAAATGTGGTGAAGGCTTTATGCTTGGGCTCCTTCTCCTTCTTCTCCTTCTTCTTCTTCTTCT
>CM014274.1:40095510-40134013 GCA_004135705.1 Alloteropsis semialata
GGACGTGTTTGATGAATCAAAAGTGCCAAAAGTGCTTAAATGAGATGCTAACAACCCAAGAGAGAGTCTAAGTTCTGTTTTTCTGGGCAAAACCGGTTTGACCGGTTTTGGGAACCGGTCGGATCGGTTTCTAACTTTAGTTTGTCAGGCGCTGCACAGCGTCCTGTCGGAACTTCCGACACTGTGCCAGAAGTTCCGGTAGGACCGGAAATAGCCGCTGCTCTTCATCCGGTACGCTCTGTTTGCCGCCGGAAATCTCCGGTGGATAGTGACGGAATTTCCGGCAGCTATGTTCTTAGCGCTGACTCAGTTGACTTTGGCTTGTCCGGAAATATCTGATGACTATCTCCGGTGCGCTCTGTTCGGGATCGGAAATTCCGGTGGGTTATGCCGGAAGTTCCGGTGGGGCTGTTCGTAAGGCTGTTTCTTAGTTCAAAACAGTGCCTTACCGGAAGTTCCGACACTATGTCGGAAATTCCGGCAGGTGCCCTGACAGTGCATAACGGCTAGTTTTTGGGGGACCTCTATTTATACCCCCTCAGCCCCTCCTTTCTTTGCTGCTGACCTAACCCGAGACAAACACCTTCACAAGCATTCTTTTCACTCTCCCAACTCCCTCTAGTGCCAATTCTTGCAAAGATTTGAGTAGGGCTTTGGGTGTGAGTGATTCTTGAGGTGTGAGACCAAGCCATTGAGTGAGTTCATCCTTTGTTCATCTCAAGAAGCACTTGAAGCAAGTTTGGCTCGTCGATTCTCGTTCATTACTCTTGGAGCTGAGCTCCTAGACGGTTAGGCGTCGCCGGCAACTCCCAACTTCTTGTGGTTGAGTGCCGGACGTTTGTAATCTTCATCCCTTTGTGGGACAATAGTAAGAATTTCAATCCGGCCTTTGTGGTTGATTGAAGGAGGCAAGGGGTTAGAGTTGACCTGGCTCTAAGTGAGCACCTCAACGGAGACGTAGCTCCTAAGTGGAGTGAACTTCGGTGAACAAATCATTGTCTCTTGTTCTTGATTATTGTTCTTCACGTTCATATCGTTCTTGAGCTTAAATTGACCCGATCTATATTGTGTTAAGTTTCCGCTGCTAGAGATCTTAGTTTTAAGCTTCCTAACACTTGTGGTGAACTTTCTATTCATATAGAATCTGCTATTTCATTTTAGTTTTTGAATCTCGAATTCAGGTTTTGTCCTGCCGGAAGTTCTTCCCCTGTGCCAGCAATTTCCGTTGAACCGGAAATTCCGACATAGTGCCAGAACTTTCGGCACATTTAATTTTAATTTGTGAAATTTGCAGAAATTTTTATACAGGCCTATTCACCCCCCCCTCTAGGCCTAGTGTCGGTCCTTTCAAGATGGCAAAAAGATTAAGTCACAAGTCACGCGTTCGTTTACGCGAAAAGAATGCGAATACGCGCGTGCCTGTGCATATGTAACCTTAGCCCCATTATCTCTTTGTGTTCAGACCAGTGAGAGAGCTCTCGTATTTAAGTTGGCATGCACCAACTCAAACCAGCAGTATGGGACAACTCTATGCCATGCACTCTTGCTTTTGGGATTCCATAAATGGGCCTCTCCATGGGCCTATTTTCCAACACTGCAGTCTTATAAGAAATATGCAGATGTTGGAATTGCCTGATATTACACAAGTATTGTCTTCGTGCACGGCATGATTGTAGACATTAAATACTTTTTTCATGCACTTCATCCTTTCATAGATTCTTTTTTCTCTAATATGCAACAGGAATAAGCTACTTTATGTCATAGTCCAGTCGATAGGACTAAGTAATCCCTTTCAAGATCTACTTTCACTACGAAGGCCGTAATACATCAAGAAAATGTTGTATATTTCGGTAGTTCATATATTCAGATATTAGTAGCTCTGTACTGCTGTGTTTAGAATACATATATCTCACTAATGATCTTTGAAATTTTGAATTACTTTTAACTTCTTCATTTATTCAATAAAAATCAGTCTATCCTTTGGAATATGTTGTTAACAAAGCATTCTATATTTTCATGCAGGATATACACAATACTGATGTTAAGATGATCAAAGGATGAAGTGCAAGATTTCACTGGAAGAGAATAAGATTATTGTTTCAGAGATATGTATTTTTTGTTTAAGGCTGGAAACATCTTGTTCCTTAGTTAGTGTATAAGTTTATTGTTTAAGAGAGATCATATATATTTTCCTTAAGGCTGCTAACATGGTGGTCCTCTTAGCCAGTGTGTACAATCCCATTCTGTAGCATTTCGTTCTCTCTAGAATCTGATAATGAATGAAAATATGCAATGTCTTAAGTATGTTGTTGTTGGTTGTTTCTGCGACTGATGGATGCTACTAAATCATCAAGTCATTTTGGTTTAAAATAATAATTATTTTCCAGCATATATAATGTGAACGTTTAGCCAAAGCACATGCTAATCTAGTATAGCAACGCATATATGCGTTCCTGCATATCCGTTCCTACCTTGCAACACATATTTTCACCTCTTACCAACGCATATATATGTGTTTCAATAGACCTTTGCAACGCAACCTATCGCAACTCATAGATCATGCGTTGGTATATAGGTCATAGCAATGCTTATTTGGGCTTTTTGCAACGCATATATGCATTGCAAAAGGGGTGTTCCTCTTGTAGTGTTACCACCTTTTTCATTGGATTAGAGAGCCAACTTCCTTACAATCTCCCTATCTAGTTTGAAGTAGCACCATGGGTGTGGCCTCCCCCTAAGTGCAACATCTCCTTCATGACTTCTCCCCTACATGTATTCTCCCCCTTTCTCATGACTTTCCCCCTCTCTCATGAGGTCTTGTACATTAAGCTTGCTCCGATCGAAACTTCTCCCTCTTTGAAATCAAATCACCTAAAAGGACCTATCGAAAACATCATAGCTCATAGAGGGGATTAGTTGCCTAGAGAGTTAGTCAAATGTCACTTATAAGGTAATGTCAAATAAAGACAATGAGTGATACTTGATCATAAGAAAATGTATGAGCACATAACCTATGAAATTAGATATGAAGATCGTAAGTTTGACAGGACATGGCTCAATTATGCATGAAAGCACCAAATTTTCTATAATCATACATGTAGAGTTGTAGGGTCACATTATGAGTGAAGCACATTCTCTAAGTATGATATCACACGGCACAAAGAGACAATAAGAATATGCTTGATGAACAAGTTAGTCTCTAAAATCACAATCCATAATCTAAACTCCCCCTAAATGTGTGCATCTCGTGTTTGAATCACTAGCAAAGATGTGCACATTGTTTTGAACAACAATTGGGAAGCTAAGCCTAAAGCTTGTGGTCATGGTACTCAAATCATACCTTGTGAAGTTCATGTATGATGAAAGTAACCAAATGTAGAAAACCTACACAAACTTAGCAAACCATGTAAGTTGCTCAGGGGTTAGAGTGCATGACACAAGCAACTTAGCATAAGATAGTAACACTAGATATTGCAAGAGATACCACATGAAAACAAAGGTTATGAAAGGTAGCACATGCAAATCTAAATAGGCAAAGAATTTTGGATTGGATTACCATTAGCTTATTTACCTTTGTGTGGGGAATTTGGGCAAATGATGTCCAATCTTGCAAGCTTGGCTACTCGATGTGATCTTCCTCTTCTTCTTGTGAGCCAAGCCTCCAAATTCCCTGAAGCCGATCTGTGGGCTTCAAGTATCTTTTGGAACCCAAATCTTTTGGGGCCCCTTCATGTTGGTGATGACTTCCTTGGGCACCCAAATGGGTCAGTTCCAACCCCACTCCTTCATCTTGGGCTTTCCAACTGTGTGCAACAACCTTGCCATTAGCCTTCTTCTTGAGGACATAGGTCTTGGATTTTATCTTTTTTTCTGGTTAGGCTTGGTGTAGATGAGAGAGCTCTTGATGGTGGTTTTGGCCTTCTTCTTCTCAATATTGGTCATCTCTTTGACTAGTGGGTATTGATAGAACTCGTGGCCTTCTTCGTATCACTTGAAGCAAGTCACGGTTGCTCCCTTCTCAAGCTTGTTCACCATGTCATCATGGTTATCTTGAGAAGGTTGGACATTGCTCTCGGTGCTTTTGCCCTTCAACTTTGCCAAGTTTCGCCTTAGCATCTCCACTTCTTGCTTGAGCTCATCATTCTCCTTGGTCTACAACAACATTCCCAATACATTTCTCATTGCCAGGGGGTGAGCAAGATTCATTAATTAAATCAATGCAAAAGGCAGAAGCATCAACCTTGGAGATAGGAATAGCACAAGAAATAGCTTGATCCAAGTTTAACAACAAGCCCTTAGGTTGATTGTTAAGGCTCTCAATTTGGAGTTCTTCATTCTCCTTGCTAAGCAATTGGAATTTGTATAACAATTTTTCAAAATTTGTACCAAGGAGTTCATTAAGATCATTTAGAGACTTAATATCTTTATTTAGTTTCTAAGGGCTTTTTGTTGTTCATGAATCAAAGTAAGAAGCTTAACGAGGGCTTCATCATCGGAATCGAAGTCATCACTTACATCGCTTTCCATACCTTTGGCCATGAGGCATAAGTGTGATGAGAAAGAAGAGATCTTGATGTTGAGTATATCATCACTCACTCATTCTCCAAATGTGGTGAAGGCTTTATGCTTGGGCTCCTTCTCCTTCTTCTCCTTCTTCTTCTTCTTCTTCTTCTTCTTCTTCTTCTTCTTCTTCTCATACTTGATCTTCTTGATCATCATATGTTGGTGATGCTTCCCATCCTTGATGTGGACCATGTACCCCATTGAGTTGATCTCCTTCATACTCTTGATAAACTTCTTGACTTGTATTTTGAGCTCAAGGGTCATATCTTCATCTTCATCTTCATCATCACTTGAGAAGTCTTCTTCTTCCTCTTTACTTGAGCTCTCCTCCTTCTACTTGCTCTTCTTCTCTTGGTTGCTCGCAAGAGTAATGCTTGGAGTAGGTGAAGAAGATCTTGGCTTTGGCTTGATCTCCATGCGTAGCTCATATACCATCACCTTGTTGAGGACTTGATTTGGCGTCCATTTGTCGATGTCTTTCATGAAGAGGATGGCCGTCATCAAATCATAGTCCGGCTTGTGAAGGTTGTGGAGCAACAAGCGGATGATGTCCTTGTCATCAATGTTGTTGACGCCTAAAGAATTTATCTCATTCACAAGCATAGTTAAGCGTGAGTACAAGGCTTCTGCATCCTCATGCTCAAGGTGCTTTAGGTTGTCAAGCTTATGTTTGAGAACATGATATTTTTCATTTGACACATCCTTTGTGCAAGCGAATACATGATTGAAAACTTCATCACTTAAGGAAGACAATAAAATGCTCCTAGCAATAGAATCATGTTGTGTTTCACCTTTGGAGGGGCCTTTCTTTCCTTCATTTGTCATGTGCCAAATATCAAGCCCCTTTGCTTGAAGGAAAACTTCCATTAGCACTTTTCATTTTTGAAACCCGTGCCATCAAAACATGGAGCTATCCCAAGATTATCCATCCTCTCCCCAACGAGCTAACTCATTAGGCGGTGAAGCCAAACCGATTCAATGAGCTGGTTTCATAATTTGCCAATTGAATAGCCGTAAGCTTTGAACTTGTACGTCGTGCATCACTTTATCATACGTCGTCGCCTTTCTTCAGGGAGCTTCACACGTCATATGCTTCTCAACATGTACGCCGTTGGTTGGCGTATCATACACCATGTGTAATCTCTGCGGGCTCATCCTATTCAATCAACTTAGGCCCTTTCATGGTTTCTCATGCCAATACCATGTCTTGGATGCCCTAAAATAAGACTCTCTAGTTTTTGGCTATGCTTTGGAATCATCCTTGGGACGTAATTTTCTATGTATATAAATTAACAAACTTGTTAGTCCCAAATGACTATGTTATCATTCAATCATCAAAATCACAATATAATGGCACATGGGGCTATTTTCCTTACATTCTTGAGTTCAGGGGCGAAGCCAGAAATGGCTTCCACCCTGGACTGGATGCATGGACTAATCAAAACTGAGCTAAATTCTAAAGTTTTGCAGTAAAGAACTGCATAATCTACCTGAGACACACCAGAGTGGACCCATGCTGCAGCACACCCAACACGGTTTATTTGCTTTTGCCACTCTGACTCAAACGTTGCAACGAATTTGCTATTTGTCAGGCATGACACCCACATTACAGCTTATGATGACGTGGCCAAAAGTAGGAAGAACACATATATCCCTGACTTCCTCAGGTTAGCCATCCCCTCCCCTCTTCCGCCACTGACATGTGGGGCCCAGATGTCAGGGTCTTCTCCAACCTCAGACTTTTTTTTCCTCGGGCCATAAAAACCAGTGCCAAGCTCGGCCCCAGATTTGCTCAGGTCTAAACATGGTTTTAGACGATGCTCTACTTGACATGAGGGCATGTGGTCTTAGGTGCAGTACTTGGTATTTCATAATGTATTTGAGATAATTTCTGGTGATGCACTAGTTGAAAATAAACAAAATGGAACTACCATGTGCATTCATAGATTTAATCACGTGGTACATATATTAAACTAATGATTGTCTCACCTTTTTAGTAAATGATCATCCTCAACTACATAAACAAATCAAAACATTTGATACGAATAAACATGAATATGGAATGTGTATTGTAAAAAGCGGCATATCAATTTTGGTTGGAAAACCCCATCTGGTTTGTTATACCAACAGGGACTTAAAGGCCCCCTTTATTTTTCTCTCTCTTTCCATTCAATTCTTTTCATTTCAATTACGTTTTTACATGCTAATATACGTATTCTACACTACTATTATTCATCCATATATAGAGTTCATTTTCTATTATGAAACCCAAAACTAACATGTATATATACAAATTGATATTATTACAAATATTAGAGATATTATTACAAATATGTGCTTCGTGCATTGATTTCCTTTCCATCCCAGTGGAAACACCTGTCTCACTTATGACCTCTCAAAAACAAATCTACAAGGTCCTCTTGATTCTTGAATTGCCCAGACTCTATCCCTTGGTAGGATCTGATACTACATCCACATAACCTATAAAAAATGAAAAGTATAAATACATGAAAATTTGGAAATATGAATCAATGCAAAATGAATAATATGAAAATCTCATGTAACTATGAATATATAGAAAATATGTGAAAATTGGATATGTTGTTTGCGTACTTCATTTTCCAGATCACTCGAATTCTTGTCACCTACAAGATTGTCAATGAACTCACAAACATATCCTCGTAAAATTGTTGCCATATTCTTTCCTTAAATACTTTAGAATGAAAAGAAGTCATAAAAAATGATGATAGAAGCTTAGCAATAATTATTCAAAACTACTACCGTCTGGCACATACGGAAAGTCTTTCTTGATGACAAGTTCTTTCTTAAAATCACCTATGAAAAGTCTTTCTCGATAACAAGTTGTTTCTTAAAATCACCTATGTGTTTTCGTCTTTTCAAACAAAAATTTTCCAATACCAGCGTATTAAGAAGAAAAAAAAAATGAAATTCTCCAAAATATTTACACAATTTACCATCAAGATTAGCATCCACCTAATTAGCATTTATATAATTAGTTACCATCAAGATTAGCATCTACCTAATTAACCTTCATATAATAAACTCCCTCGTGTCAGAGAAGAATCTAAGTAGCATTCATATAAAATCCCTCATGGCATACAAGATTCCACCTCCATGTTACTAAAATAAGAATGAAGACCTCGGGACTGGTCCATTCAATGGATTCTGTTCCTGTTTAAAATATGTCTTAAGCAGTGGGCTAATGACGTGCATGTCATGTTGGCAGCACTTGCCCAGGTATCGTTTAAAGAATCTGACCAGTCTCTCAAGCCTGGATAAATAAAGAGCAGCAAGGCCTTCCTTCTGCATAAAAGGAGACTTGGAGAGATGCGAAGGTACCGGGAGAAGAGCAAGGAATGAAGATGTGTGAGAGCTTAGACAATTCCTGAGAGCACTCCCCCTATTGTAGTAGTGTGTAGCACAACCACCCTGTAATATTGAAGAAGACCATTGTATGGTGTTCTTTGTGAGGTAATCCACCATTTTTGTAAGTTGTGTGTGGGGTTTTCCGAAAGGGAAAACCATATGTAAGCTTGTTTGTAATGAAGTAATTTTCCTTTAAAAATCGCTTTGTCTACTAGTCTATCTGTGTGAAACGAGCTCCTATGCTAGGGACCCTATAGGAGAAACAACCTCTCCGGAAGTTCTTGTTTAAGCCCTGTGTTTTGCGTCTGAGAGAACATTGTGACCATAGAGTGTTCCCTTGGGTGGAACTGTCTGGGGAGACAATATGACTCTTTTGCATAGGCATGACTTGGGGCATTTGGGAAAGGTTATCTACTTCAAAATATAAACCTGCAATAAACATGGTCAGTATTGAGTAGGACTATCACAACTGCGAAGAAAACCGATTGTTTTGTTGGTTTCGCCAACCTGCAAGGTCATGAAATATACGCTCGCTAATATAATCACCTTTACTAATACCTCGATCAACTAAGGTGCAATATTGTAATATGATGAAATATTATACACCTAAAGGACCAAATTAATCCCCTTTGGACTAATTAATCATTCTCTCAAAGGGGATTAATAAGGTCCTTTGGGTGTATAATATTTCCTTGTATTAAAATATTGCTCCTTAGTTGATGGTGGTATTAGTAATGGTGATTATATTAGCCACATATTTCAGTTGCAGGTTGGCGAAACCAACAAGATAGCCGGTTTTCTTCACAGCTGTGATAGTCCTACTCGTTACTCACCATGTTTATTGCAGGTTTATATTATGAAGTAGATAACCTTTTCCAGATTTCCAAGTCGTGCCTATGCAAAAAAGCCATATGGTCTCCCCAGACAACGTTCTCTCGGACGCCAAACATAGGGCTTAAATGAGAACTTTCGGAGAGGTTTCTCCTATAGGGTCCCTAGCATAGAAACTCGTTTCACACAAACAGATTAGCAGACAAAGGGATTTTTGAAGGAAAATTAATTCATTTACAAACAAGCTTACACATGGTTTTTTCCTTTCGGGAAACCCCACATTCAACTTACAAAGACTGAGGATTACCTCATGAGGAACACCGTACAACAGTCTTCTTCTATATTAACAGGGTGGTTGCGCTACACTCTACTACTACATAAGAGTGCTCTTAGAAACTGGCTAAGCTCTCACACGTCTTGCTTCCTTGCTCTTCTCCCGGTACCTTCGCATGTCTCCAAGTCTCATTTTATAGCCGAAGGGAGGGTCTTGCTGCTCTTTATTTATCCACGCCTGAGAGACAGCTCCGAATCTTTAAACAACGACACCTGGGCAAGTGCTGCCAGCATGACATGCAGGTCATTAGCCCACCGCTTAAGACATACTTTAATCGGGAAGAAAATCCATTGAATGGACTAGTCCCGATGTCTTCATTCTTATTTTAGTAACACAAAGGTGGAATCTTGTCCGTCACGAGAGATTTTATATGAATGCTAATTAGATACTTCTCTAATATGAGGGAGTTTATTATATGAAGGTTAATTAGGTGGATGCTAATCTTGGTGGTAACTTATTATATTAAAGCTAATTAGGTGGATGATAATCTTGATGGTAAATTGTGTAAATACTTTTGGAGAATTTTATTTATTTCTTCTCAATATGCTAGTGTTGGAAAATTAAAACATAGGTAATTTAACTTGTCGTATGTACCGGACGGTAGTAGTTTTGCATAATTATTGTCAAGCTTTTATCATTATTTTTTATGACTTCTTTACCTACTAAAGTATTTAATGCGGGAATATGGCAACAATTTTATGCGGATACTATGACTTCATTTACAAACAAGCTTACACATGGTTTTCCCTTTCGGAAAACCCCACACGCAACTTACAAAGACAGAGGATTAGCTCACGAGAAACATTGAACAACGGTGTTCTTCTATATTAACAGGGTGGTTGTGCTACACAGTACTACTACTTTAGAGGAGTGCTCTTAGGAACTTGGCTAAGCTCTCACACGTCTTCTTTCCTTGCTCTCCTCCCGGTACCTTCGCATGTCTCCAGTTCTCCTTTTATAGCCGAAAGGAGGGCTTTGCTTCTCTTTATTTATCCATGCCTGAGATACAGCTCAGAATCTTTAAACAGCAACACCTGGGCAAGTGCTGCCAGCATGACATGATGGGAACTAGGGTGCCCGATCTTCCGTCAGGTGAAGGATAACTCGTTTTGGGCGGAGGTGACGCACCGATCCGGCTTCAGATCTCAAAGACCCGAACTCCTGCAATCTTAGCACCACGATTCCTCTGGTTATCAACCGTGTCACAACCCGGTTGACCTCGCCACGAAGGCTAATCCCTGCCTGTGAAACGAAGAACACAAGCAAGAACTCGAAGGCGCAGCTCAAATATGAAGTGACAAACTGCAGATGAATGATTAAGCACACGAGTTGGGGTTCTACAAACCGACGAACGGCGAAACTGTTCTTGACAGATTAATCTAAGCAAAACCCGAGTCTAAACGATGGCGGCTACTGAGTTTAATAGCTAGGGATGCCCTAGGGTTGGGGGCGCACCAGGGTGGGGCGTCCTCAACATGGGCCAAAGGCCCGACAAGGCCCGACACTATACAAAGCCTGAAAAGGCCCAAAATAGGTGACGCAACACATTTTCGTGGTCACACAGAATGATCCACGAAGCTTTTGGAGCTAGGACCAGAACCAAAAGAAGCGTCTCGTTGTCACGGTTCCAACGCATCCAAGAACACCTTGATTGGACGCCGTATGAGGGAGATATCGCTGTTTTGGTGCAGACACGTCGGCTGAATCCGAACCGAAGATGCTGTCCAACTTGGCGACGACTGGTAGCTTCGAGATGAGGCCGGCTCATGTATGTTCAGCGTGGTGATGTCCTCATCATGACATGTACGTCATTAGCCCACCTCTTAAGACATACTTTAAACGGGAAGACAATCCATTGAATGGACCAGTCCCGAGGTCTTCGTTCTCATTTTAGTAATACAAAGGTGGAATCTTGTCTGTCATGAGGGATTTTATATAGATGCTAATTAGATTCTTCTCTGACATGAGGGAGTTTATTATATAAAGGCTAATTAGACGGATGCTAATCTTTATTGTAACTTATTATATGAAGGCTAATTAGGCGGATGCTAATCTTGATGGTAAATTGTGCAAATATTTTGGGATTTTCTAAGTGTGGTCTTTCACGCCCGCTATTAGGTGGGTATGGGTATGTTATTCATCTCGTTTTCATGGAAACTAACAACGCGGCATAATACAAAGCCCTTATCCATAGGATGAGAATTGTAGTCTCCCTTGGAATAGAGCACATCATGGTGTACGATGACTCCAAGGTGATCATCAACCAAGTTAACAAGGAGTGAGACTGCGCCAAGAAATAGATGGACCCATGTTGACGGTTCTTAATTACCATATATGATTGTCAATTAATGCATAAAATTTGCAAAAGATGAGCACCAAACATAGTGATAGGACTTATTTCTAATCCAATCCGTGAGTTTTGGTGTATATGTGTATGCAGGAGTTAAATTAAAGAAATTGGGGGCTACAAGGCCATGGGTTCGGCCAAACCTAGGTGAGGCCTAGTGACAACTGTCCTTGCGCACATGCAGAGAAGCACATCCAGAAATGATCCATGCCATTGACTCATGATCGGTTGAATATGTGGGGCAAGATAGAGTCACATGGAAGGAAGAGTATATATTAAGTATTTAGCTATGCTATATATCTATAAAGTTCATACCCATTAAGTATTAAATCCTTAAAAAACTCAGCTCTCATGCTTCCACGTCACTCCTATTTCTCCACCATTGGATTATAGTTATACTGTTGTAATCTGTCCCTCCATTTAGCTTTTGTTCATTGTCGCTCTTCGTTAGCCCACCGTGACACCGTCCATGTATTGGTACACCTGCGCTTCTCCCTTCTATCCCTTCCCCACGGCATCAAGCCGAGAAACCGTCGACCCCTCATCTCCTGTAACTGGCCGAGGCCACCACAACACGGCGCACTCCCACGATTTAGCGTCAATTCAGCTGCACCTTGACTCTTGCAGTTCTTTCTCTTCCCTTGATTTCTTCCTTCCACTTGACAACAAACATACCATGGTGGCGCCTAAGCTGGATTAGTCAGCTTCTTGCCGCACAGTGGATGGCGTTAATCTATGCATATACACCAGCTGACCCCTGTGCACAACGAGCAGTTGAGGAGTGGCGCTGCTGCACATGCTTCCTTTTTCCACCATTGCTAGGCCACTGCTCCCCACCCTAAAATCTGTTCTCATGCATGGAATTGTGATAAAATAGTGATTACCCTATTTGTTCTTCTCTCCAGTTTTGTAGATTCGTTCGATGGTTGCTCTGATCCTTACTGCCTAATTCTAACTTGATTTCTCATGTATCCTGTAGGTTTATTTTATTTCTGTTGGATTTTGGTACAGCCTTTTCAATTGAAAATTGAAGTATTCATGATCAGTTGATACAATGGGCATCCCACCGCCTCCTAGAGGTTCCATTTTACAAGTTACATTACCTTACCAATGTTTTTTTTTTGTGAAAATTACCTTACCAATGTTAGACAGTTTAATTTAGTCATACTTTTTGTCCGTTGTTTCGAGCAGGCAGTTTTGTATTATCTGCAAATGCTATGCAGGTCCCAAGTTGAATTAGGATTCTTTAGTCAAGCAGCAGTGTGTGATTAGCTAATTTAATCATTCGATGTGCAATATTCGTCCACACAACATAGAGGTGCCAATTCTCTCTTCCTCTATTTACTTTTATTGGTGCCTCATCTTAGTTATGTGGCAGAATAAATTGCAATGCAAACTACTACTATTAATTCCAGTTTGATGCATTATAAATCCCAAATCTGTCGTTACTGGCTTGAGTTCTTTACAGCACTCCATACTACTCTATACTAGTGTCTAAGAAGGACCAGTATAAAAAGATCATAAGGTTAAGATTAATTGTATAGTACTGTAAACTTTAACTGTGGTATAGTAATATATAGTGAGTAGTATAGTAGTATATAAGTATTTTGGGGAAAAAATAATGGTGTAATTGAAATATTTATATTTAAAAAAATTACTTTGATCCTTGATATATTTTTTTGCATCTCCTATCTCTAATTTTATTTCCATCCAAGTGAAATTACTAAACTACTCCTTACTTATGGAGGTTTATACTATATACCACTCATTAATAGTATGGAGTACCGTAAAAGAGCTCGGCTGCCTTTTACATCTCTTCTTCTATTTCACCATTGTCACACATCGATGAGCACAGCTATATATTCCCACAGGCCACAGCTTTGTCTCCCTCCATTATACAAGATCTCCCTCACAAAACACGTGTAGGATCACCAAGCCAGCAACAGGTCCTCCCTTGGTGTAATATAGTACATGCTACTTCTTTTATGCATATATACGACTTTCAATTCTATATACTACATGCTACTCCAGCAATTCTATTCTATTTATAGAATAAATTTCTTTCATAATCACATTTGTATTTATACTAAGTGCTTGCATTCAAAATAAATTAAACCATGTGCAACTCCTTCATTTTGTCCTCTCCAATCAAACCACATGTAAATTGTTGCATTCCCTAACATCCTCCAATTAGGCTGAGATTCATCTAATTTCGTCCATGAATTCCCGCAGCAACGCACGGGGAATTTAACTAGTTTCATATGGTTCAAATTGCCAATTCGTGCCTACATGTGCGCTAAATAACTACAGCTTATCTGGATACTCAGCATAAAAAAACATGGGAATGAACCCAACGGGGATTTCAAGTGGTCATCTTCGCACTCCAACCCAGGAAAAATCAGTCTCATGCATTTGGGTGGAATAAGTAAACAACTTCCCAAATTCCACAAACAAATCTCTGAAGGTTGAATGTATAAGTGATCTCGGTAACATCATCGTAACAGGGAACCATACACACAGGCACAGCAACCGAATCCATCACTAATGCATCTAGCGATTAGCTGGATGTTCTTTGCTTAGATGGATAATCTACCGTTGGTTATCAATCGATGACCCAGTTTGCAGCAAAAGTAAAACAAGATGAACGTATTCAGAACAAGACTGCACAATAACTCAACCGATGCATTTTTATACTCCATCTTTGTTGCCCATCTATTACTTTACCACAAAACACATAATGCCCAAGATCCGTCCGCTGTCCTTGATTCCAAGATGCACTGGGACTGGACCCCACACCAAAACGATCATGACATGAGCAGTCATAAAAAGCCACATTTCTTTTACCATACAGATCGAGTGTGTCAAGTCAGCTAGTAAGCTGCTGCTAATTCTCCTATCTCACTATCTGTATATAACAGCATCCTGTAAACCTAAATACAAAGTCATTTACGTATTCAGGGGGAAAGAACATAATACTGACGTATCAATCTTGCAAATGTTCCAATAAAACAAGTCCATGCCTCTATTACTTCTCAAAAATTTTCTTCACCGTGCATCCCGGTTGCTCCATGCTGGCAGAAATCAATGAACACATCCGCCGACATTTGCCATTTCAGGCTTCGATGAAAGAAGGGTTCACCACCCACTCCATGGTGAAATTTACCTTCTCAACACCACTAGACCCCAAGTTGACGAAGAGAATCTGAGCTGACCAGAAATATTCGCCTTGGACTACTGTTGTACCGGAAGACCACTACACCTTTGTAAGCTGTTCTTGGGATGCCATCCTGGATTTTTTTTTTCCAATTGAAAAGAATCAAGTTACACTCTACCACTTTTCAAATTCAAATAGGCAATTGCTAACTGAGCAAAGAACTAGCTCTATATCATATGAAAAATTGTTGCTTCACATAATTGAGAAAACTATCTAGATTTGGGTTAAGAATTTACCTTCCATTCTTCAAATATTCCAAATTGACGAGCTATCCGCTCAAAGTCTTCCTGGTCATTGTATTGGATCCTTACATCCACAGCCATGTTGTGAGCTTTCAACACAGCATCCGATCCATGGAGGGGCGTGGCACTAGCCACCTCTTTTCCAAATTTGGTTAAAAACTTATCCTTAAAGTATCGCAAGAAAAATGATTAGGCACTTTCTTATGTGAATGGCGGCAGCCTTTGAAATCCAAATTAGTTCTTACCTCCCCAAGGTAACTCAGATCCTCAGAATTCCAGTCAATCTGTGGCCACAAATATGAAACAACTAAATTTCAGCAACAAGTAGATTGTAACAGGAATAGAAATGAATAATATGGAAAGTTTTGCCTACATGAACATCATTTAATTTAATGGGCTCCAAATATTGCTCGAAGAATTGTCCCAAGCTTGATCCCTAGAAAGAAAGCATAATGCCAAAGTATAAATGTGAGACAGCCATCCAACAACAAACTGCTATCCGTTGGTTTTTCATCGCACAAAGAAATGTGGTACGTGCCACTGCAGATTCACTTTTGACTGTTAACTGTTGGTCTGTATCGAATGAAGAAATTTGGTACCGGTGATTGCTATTCCTATTCAAATAATTAAAAAACAATTATGAACAACAGGCAACGTACATGTTTGCCAAAATTGTATGTTCTGCAGATTTCCGGGCGTATGAATTGCCGATTTCCATGTACCTCCTTTAGCCTCACCCAATCATCCCAATAAGTAAAGTCTTGTCAAGGAAGAATTAGATGATAAAAGGTGGGGAAATAGCATATGTAGTAATAAGAAAAACATGTCTAGACAACAGTAAGGATATGCTTTAGGCCACTTTGGCGACAGTTCAATCCAAGTGGACTTTGTTAACATCCATCCAAGTCCAGGAAAGAAATCCGAGCGGTAAAGTGCTTCTACAAAAACGTAGCATAGCAAAGTGAGTAGTATTCCCTGTATATAGGGAAAGGAATTTGGAAAGTAAGAGCATCGTAGTACTTACTTGGGTCGTTAACAAACTGTTTTTGCCCATTGTCGTTCCAAGAAGAAACAGCCATAATTGTCCTTACATGCCACAATGATTAGAACAAAAGGAAAGTGATTAGGGAAATTATAAATTGAATTCCTCAGATTTTCAAGTAGAAAGGACAAAAACTGTAACATACTTGTCATTATCAAGTAATTTAGCTGCAGCCTCAAAGTAGTCAAAAAAATCCGGAGCAATCTCCATGTCATCTATAAACAAATCATGAAAACATGTTGGAAAACGAAATATGAACTAATTCATGACCAAAGGATCATAGATGTCAGACCTTCTAGAATGATTACTCGAGCAAAGTTATGTTTAATGAATAGCTCATCCAAGGCCCACTTATAATGTTCTGAAAAAGTGAGAGTGTTAGGAACCACATAAAACCCTTAAGTACACCATACATCAGTTAAGGAGCACTTACTAGCAATCTTGTAATATGCTGTCAATTCTCCTGGCCTTTCAGTTCGCACAGGTTCAAAATCCAGATGCTGCAACATACAGAAAGCATAAGGACCACAGAAAGTCTTAGCTAAATGAATCAATTACTGCTTTGCTTAGAAGTAAATTGAATGAATGAATGGGAAAAATACACTACCATTCAAATTTATTATTAATGTGAATTTGACATTCTGTCAATTAGTTTCTAATAAGGTAAATTAGTTTTACTCTCTAAGTGAAAACAGGAACCACGGGAAAAACATCGGAGGCCTTTTGGTCTCTATTCTCTATTTCGTTCTGGAATCATTGCCATCATCCTATTTGAGAGTTGAGACCCACACAAATGTTGAACCCTGATGCTACCAAAATAATGCAAGGGTTTCTTCCATAAGAGCTATATAAAATTCCAAAAGCGAACTGTTATGAATAGCACATAACTGTATTTGAACATCCAGAGGGTAATATAGAGTGCATGAGTTGAACAGGAGGATTCTAGTGCTGAATGTGTGAAGGATTCTATTACTTCTACTAAGAACATCATCTCTCTGTGACAATGTTTAACCAGTTATGCTCCAAATAGTACAAGAATCATGAATGCAATGGATTGTTCTGCAGTATTAGTTAAATAAGCATAAAAGAGCTCTGAAACCAAACAGAAAATTTGTTACTGCACCTGCATATATGTTATTTGTTTATAATCCAAAGCTTTCTTTTTCACATCTCCATTTTTTCCATCCTGTGACAAGAAACGAACCAATAAAAAAATGGATTCCCACACACTTAATGGATCCAACAACAGAAATTGCTATTCCCAATACCTGAGATATAAAAAGCGGAAACTTTGAAGCAACTGATGTGTGATACCTGAAACAAGTATTACCCATCACTCATTCAAAAGGGGGCTCTATGCACCAAGCTGGTCGAGCTAAACAGGATTAACAGGTCGCAGTGAAGAATGCAACTACATGTGCATAAGTACCATAAATGATCATATACCTATAATATTAATAGTAGCTAAAATTTTTTATATGCATAAAACTTCATGTGTAACCTATATGTAACCGGTTTAGTTTATATATATTTTGACAAATGTTTATAAATTCTTGTATAATCACATAAGTAAACTGTGTGTGTTCTAGTACCAATTTAGAAAACATTTTTGGGAATCATGAGTAGAATAGATCGTTTCTCTTTTTGAAAAGAAACGATTCAGATATGAACCATACTTCAGGATAGATTCAACTGTCCTCTCTAAATAGTCCGGTCGATTGCAAGCCATTATGACAACTGCAGCAACAGGAGCCACATTCTTGTTTAGTAACTTCTGCACACTCCTTTCTGCATTTAAAAAGAAAGTATATGAAAGGATTAGAAATTACACAAGGTAGAATATACGTCAAAAGGGCGAACAACACCCAGTTAAGTAAATATACAATTTTGAACCCGATATGTAGATGGAAACTGGCAAGGTTTAAGTAACAGATATCTCACTCCTGTATTTTGGCATTTGACCAACATCATTTAGCAAACATAATTTTTTTTTGCGGGTGCAAACATAATTTTACTATAGTTAATTCCATTTGTTCCAGTGCTGTTTCTAAACATACTTCACACAAATTTATCCACATAGCATACAATGGTTAAAATATTGTCGTCTATATTCTATTCAAGACATGGAGAACAATATTTCGATTCCATAAAGAAAAAAAATGCTAGCTTCAAGATGAAACACTGTTAGGCTGTTTATGAATTGCGCACAATGCAGGGAGGAATGAACCATGTGAATAACACTCTGGTTTGGTAAGGTTCTTACTGGTGAACGAGATGTTACTCTACACAGCCTAAAAGGCTTGTAAGAGGGAGGACAAAGAAATTAAACTAAGGTAGACAAGACTGGCCAGCAAAATCAAAAATCAAATGCTAGAAGAAGGTAAATGGTTCCATACTTTCAAGATCCTGTATCAAAATCTTCAGATGTGCACGCTCTTCATCTTGCCGTGTCTTCATCTCTGTTGCATTACCGAAAAGGTTACATCTTAAATAATCATTAGATCTCTCAGTCAAGATAACACACGAAAGGAGACAACACCTCAAAAGAAAGAGAAGGAATTTTCATAAGGCAGGGGAAAGCATATCTGCAGCGCCATAATCAAAGCTGATGCTGTCTGAGATGTAAAGGTTTATTCAGGACATAACTGATGAACATGAGCATAGTAACAATTTATCATCGGCAGAAGATATGTTTTTCACAGAGCGCAGCAGAGCAAACTAAGAGTTGCAGCAACCTATTGTCAGTGTCAATGAGTAGCATTGGAAACTATATATGATAACCTATTGTATCTTGCAAACACTGGATTTGAGCAGCATCATGGATATGCTTGATTTGAGTTTTAACATCCAGAAAAGTCACATGGAGGTGCAAGTTTAAGTGTTTGTACCTTCCAATGCTACAATCTTCTCCTGCTGCATGCTGACTTGATCGATCAAGGACTTCAATTGACTGGTGCATTGATTTTCAGATTTTTCCTGTATGGCAGAAATTACAGGTTTAAACAACTTGAGTTTTGGAGTGCTTTTGATTCTAGTCCTGCGATAAGTCCACAGATGAAGAAGACCCCAAATGGAAATGCATGAAACAAACGACGGATGAATAGTACTACTTACTGCTTCTGCAAGACGGTCAGCATAATGGGACTGAGTCGCAAAGAGGCGCACCTGAAGGGTGGGACTGTGTCAGTATAGCTCACTCAAAGGGATGGAAACTGAACGAATCCATACGTGGTTAGGATGCAGAGACCGAACACCAAGGCATTAATTGAACAGCGGCCATAGAGACAGAGAATGGGCAGGCATGCTCCCTTACTTGGATGTAGATGAAAGCTGCAGCAGCAGCGAGGAGGAGGAGGCGGAGGTCACAGGGGCTTCGAGCCATTGCCGTCTGATTGGAACGATTAGACTAGATTTTTGTACAACTGTAAGAACGTTTCCACTCTGTTCTTCTGTACACAAGAAAAACAATGAAAAATAATTAAAACACTGCAAACCAGGCACAAATGATGTTTAATGTCAAAAATTAGCAGCAGCAGTAACGGAAACGGAATAAATAAGGCATTCACATTGCAAATTTCGCATAAACTAATCGTCCCAACTGATTAGCACCCAAGATCCTGAACAAATCAAGGCTCGTGCGTAGGATCATTTCAGAGCAGAGCATCCAACGGGAGCTCAAGAATGAGGAAATTACATATCAGAGCTCTATTAAGAGTATATAATCAAGATCAGAGCACTATATTCTAGATCAGAGCATGAGAGTGGAGCTCAGGGGTGATGAAATTTCAGATCAGAGCTCACACTTCAGATCGGCAGGGGGTTAGCGGGGCGCCAAACGCACTGATGGATCCTTCGCGCTCACCTTCTTCACCCACCTCTCGTCAGCAAGTCCTCCCGGTGGTAGCGGCGGCGTGGGCGGAAAAGGTCGGCCGGCTGGTGGCGCCGTGGCGGCACCACGTGAGAGAGTGGGAGCGACGTTGGGGGAAGAGGGTTGTGTCGGCGACGACGGAGGCGTCGCGGCGGCGGAGGGGGTGGGAGCAGAAATCCGCAGTAGAGAACGGCGTGGGAGGAGAGTCAGGACTCAGGAGACGCTCCGGCGCCGGCCGACTGGGGAAGAAGACGCGGTTAGTCGAGGGTGCGAGTCCGCGCTCGAGTTTGTTCGTTGTTCGAGCTTGACCGCGCGCGTCGACATTGCTGAGCTTTTTCGTACTATTTTTCTAATTTTAGCAATATGTTTTCCATGTTCCATAATTCTCCCTTCGATGCGCCATAAAAAGTATTCCACCAAGAAATTATGGGAAAATTGAGAAGTGGGCCAACACCCAATCAGCAAATTACATTTCACCCTGCCAGTGGCGGACCCAGGATTTAAACTTAGGGTAGTCCTGACCAAACTTTTTAGAACACAATTCGGTACATTTCGATATAATCTAAAAGCAAATCGGTAATTAAACGTTAAAAAACAATCAAAAGTACAATAACATATTTAAAAAGTCACATCATAGCTTCAATTCAAAACTCTATCAAATTACAATATAAAAATACCAAAGGGATAAAAGTCATACATGAATAAAAGACTACAATAGTCTATACACGCTGATGGCCATGAAAGTGTATCCTCGCTAACATTAACATTAGAGAAAATATCACACTCAATAAAAATGATCAAACAATCATTTAATAACTCGTCACTCATACGAATTCTTGTATTATTCTTCATTAGATTCAGTCTAGAGCAGTGTTCGCTTTTAATTAGAGCAGTCTAGACCTTGTTTGTACTAAGTTAAACCGTCTATTAAGGAATCAACATCTTCATTACTGTCACTAATAATTAGAGAATCCTTTTATAGCATTGGTGCCAATCCTTGCCATATATATAGGCGCACTACTAAATCGTTGAAATTTTTACAAAAATGCAAATCATATGTACAATGAATCTTGCCAGCACAGTAAGTATTAGTACTCTTTTGAGTGCTGAAAAGTTTTGACAGAATGTCTTTTGCATATATTGCTCTAGTTGTGAACATATGAATGTCATCAGGATCATTACATACTGAGACAGATTACAGTTGAGTCACAACGCCAATTGGCAATTGGTAACATATCCATGCAAGCCGACTGAGTTATCTGTGCGCCGGCAAAAGCTGGTAGCAGAAAAGCAGAGTTTTGATCTCAACACATCAGACTACAAACTAATATTTTACACTGAACCGCGAATTTAGACACCAAAATGTCTGTCAATTTCTGCATGCTCATACAAATAGGCGCGGTTCCTAATTTTCAGCACATAAAAACACATTTCCGATTGTGTCCTGGATGAAGCAACTGCCTGAGGTCAGGAAACAATCAATGGGTGATCAAAGTTGTTAGATGAAAGACCCCATCTCGAGCATTAACACATAGCATGTAAAGTAGCACCTATAAACCTTTGCTCGTTTACCAAAATCTTGCCGGTGTTTGCACGATCCCATCAGCTGAACTTGGTTTCTTCAAGAATCATTTGCCCATCGCATTGTTCTACCACTCTATCACAGCCATGGAATCTGTCGATGGCATCACCACTCTCCTTGTTTGGATCTGAAGTAGCCATTTCAAAACCAGCTGACATTGAGCACAGGATGGCACAAATGGTTGCAACCATCTCCAAGTGGCCTATGTTTCATCAGAGATCAGGATACCAACAGTCATTGACTTGATTCCATGACCCTTCACACCGATCTTGGTAATGCACTCCCAATATATTCCCTTTTGGACTTTATTTAAAAATTAAAATTTGAACTCCACCCCACCATAGCATTATCTAAAGATTTTTTCCAAGGAAAAATTGAAATAAAAAACCCTATAAATTGTATGTTTATGTTTGCTTTAGAGTTGTCTTTTTTTTCTTTTTTTCTTTTTTTTGCATTTGCGCAACTTAGCTTGCCAAACTTAAAATTGGCTTCCTCAGGTCCTCAAACTTGTGTTCGTTTGTATTTCGTCCTCTGCACCATTTGCTAACAGAATTTGATAATGCAGGAACCGCTCAGCTTTGATTAGCAGATTTGGCCTCTGCATCCTATGTTAGCTGGAACGAAATGTTGCCTCCAGTATAGCCTTTTTGAACACCATCACTATGGGAAATGGGTGCACTGAGCACGCATATTAAGAAATCATGTAGATGAATCAATAAAGATGATTCAAGCTGGTGCCTTCCATAACAGATGCCAGTAACTTAACCAGGGCTTTTTGAAAGCCCATAGATAATAGATCGACAAGTCTCACTGTTTGGTACAAAACCTAGCTGGAACATCCGATCCTGCAGTGCTAGTGACTCTGCCGTGCTCCTACTCTCACAGTAAGTCCTCATCAATGAATTGTAGCTCTCATTACAATGGATCTGAAAATCGAGCACGAAATAGTTCACAATTAGTTCTGCTCTATCAAGATCACCTTCCTTGCAGAAGCCACAAACCAAGACATCACAAATGGCCTCATTCGGTTCAGAACCAGACTCAATCATTTCCACCATTACTGACTGAGCATCCAAGCTCTTTCCCAATCTGCAAAGGCAGGTTATGATTGTCCGGTAAGTGTCGTGGTCTGGTTTCACTTCTCTAGAGATCATTTCAATCTTGAGATTCAAAGCCTCCTTTGGATTGTCACATCGGCAGTAGCAGTCCACAATCATATTGTACATCTGCAGTCTAGGACTGTGCCCATCCTCTATCATCCACTGCAGCAAACCCCTCGCCACATTAGGGCGCATATCATCACACAATGCACCAATCAAACAGCTATAACTCTGTGCTGGGATGACAACGCCATGTTTCCTTAGCGGAGCTACCATATTCAAGCATGTCAGCAGCTTCCCAAATTTTACATGACCCTCAATCACAACCTTGAGAGCGAATGCTACCGCCAGGAGCCCACTCCCAACCATCTCCATCAACATCGACCTCGCCTCCCTTATCCGTCCTTCATTACAGTACCCTGTGATCAGAACGCTATAAACAACAGCATCAGGGCACAAGCCACTCTGCACCATCCTGTCAAACATCCGGCGAGCATCGTTCAGCCTCCAGGCCTTGCACAAACCGTCTATCAGAATGGTGTGAGAGACCAAATCCGGTGGTACGCGCCTGTGTGGCATTACCTCGAACAGGCGCAGCGCGTCCTGCAGCCTCCCCCTGCGGCAGTAGCCCGCGAGGAGGGTGTTGTACGTCACCACATCCGGTTCGAACCCTTGCTCCTCCAGCTCCTCGAGGAACCCCTGCGCGCGCTCGGCGTCCTCCCCACGGCAGAGGGCGGCGACAAGGATGTTGAAAGTGCGCGCGTCGGGCCGCACCCCGGCGCGGACCATAGCTGCGCGCGCGGCCCAGAGCTCATCGAACCGCTCCGCGCGGGAGAGCGCGGCGAGGAGCGCGTTGAAGGCGGCGGCGTCGGGAGGCGCGCCCGCGGCGGCCGCGCGGAGGGCGGCGTGGAACGCGTCCCGAAGGCGGGTGTGGCGGAGGAGGGCCTTGACGAGGAGGCCCGAGAGGGAAGGGTGCGGCGCGGTGGGAGACGCGAGGAGGAGCGTGGGCAGCGCGTCGTGGCCCGGGTGGAGACGGACGAGGTGGGAGAGCGCGTCGAGCGCGTGGGAGAAGTGGCGGGAGGAGGCGAGCGAGTGCGCGAGGAAGGCGAGGTGCGGAGGCGAGGGCTGGAGCGGCGGCGGGAGCGCGAGGAGGAAGCGAAGGGTGGGGAGCGGGTGCGAGTGGCCCGCGCGGAGCACGACGGCGGTGAGCTCGTCGTGGCCGAGGTATGGGAGTAGGCGGGTGAGGTCGACGGGCTTGACCTCGTCGGAGTCGTCCGCAGCGGCGGCGAGGTGGGTGGCGACGAGGTCGACGACGGCGACGTGGGGGTTGAGGGCTCGCGGGAGGAGCGAGGTCAAGGTGCTCGACGGAATGCGCGACACAGCCTTGGACATGGCTTTGGGCGCGTGGGCAGAGCGGAGCGCCCCCGTGGCATCAAAGCCATCTCAAGGGAGCCTCTCGAAACCGAAACCCTCCGAGCTGTGCGTATGACATGCGGGACCCACTGGTCCGCGGCGGAGCATAAACCCCCATTCCGTCGCTTTTCTTTGGCGTGCTGCGCCGCCACGAGCGAGAGCCAGAGGAGGTGAGAGATGAGTCTTCAGATTCCGGCGAGATTGGGCGCGCTCCGCCGCCTCCTTCTTCTGGGCGGCGAAGGTGGGCTCCCGCGCCTGTACTCCACGGGCGACCGGCGCCGGCGGGTGATCCGCAAGGCGCAGGAGGAGGAGGAGGACGAGGCGTTCCTCCGCACCCTCAACTTCGGCGCCGACCCCGAGAATAACCCCCTTCCCCCGCCACCGGGGCGCGGCAAAGGAGGCCCCGAGGCCTCCGCTTCCGCCGGTAGGCAGCCGCAGCAGGAGCGGCCTCAGAAGGCCGTGGGAGAGACGCTGTTGGAGAAGCTGAAACTGGGGGATGCCCCCTCTGGAGGCGACGCCGAGGGGAAGCAGCCTCAGGACGAGCCGGATCCCGCGCAGCCAGTGGACGTGGACGAGATCTTCCGGAAGATGAAGGAGACCGGGCTGATCCCCAACGCCGTGTCGATGCTCGACGGGCTGTGCAAGAACGGGCTGGTGCAGGACGCCATGAAGCTGTTCGGCTTAATGCGGGAGAAGGGCGCCATCCCGGAGGTCGTCATCTACACCGCGGTCGTCGAGGCCTTCTGCAAGGCTGCCAAGCTTGACGACGCCGTGAGGATCTTCAGGAAGATGCAGGGGAATGGGGTCATCCCCAACGCATTCAGCTACTGGCTCCTGATACAGGGGCTGTACAAGGGCGGCAGGCTGGATGATGCCATTGGGTTCTGTGTGGAGATGTTTGAGGCTGGGCTCGCGCCGAATGCTGAGACGTTTGTTGGCTTGGTTGATATACTGTGCAAGACGAAGGGCGTGGATGAGGGCGAGAAGCTTGTGCGGAGCTTCCAGGATAGGAACTTTGCTATTGATGAGAAGTCCATCAGGGAACACCTGGACAAGAAAGGTCCATTCTCCCCAGTGGTGTGGGAGGTGATCTTTGGGAAGAGGAAATCGGGCCGACCTTTCTGATATATGCTAGAAATTAGTATGTGCACACTCTCATCATTCTATTAGCCTTGCAGTGATGGTTTCTCAAGAGTTAGCTTGCTTCCGTGGTTAAACAAAATGTCTACCATGCTGTTTTATGTGGACTCGACCATTGTGGAGAGCTGTATGCACTATTGTTTCATGCAATTTACCACAATTTATTCATCTGCTACCAGAAAGACTTACTTACTGCATCTGTCCAGTTGCTTTGTTATGTTGCTGCTACTCGAAGGCAACGAGTTGCTACTATTGGCAATTTAAGTGCATGGTTACCAATCCACCCATGATTCATAGTTGGTAGTTGGTGCTCAGATAAAACTTTGTTTTCATCTTGTTGCTACTTCATGACGCTGACTTGATAATTTGAGGCTCATTTTGTTTCGAATTCAAGACAGTGACAACATAAACCACAATTTGTTGACTGGTAATTTCCATGCATGATGAACAAACTTGAAACTTGGAGGAACTAGTAGGAGATAAAAGGTTTCTGAATCGAGTTGGTTTTCACAAATTCAAGGTAAATAGGCTTCTTGTGCTGGTTGCATGTTCATTACCTGTATGTCTTTTTTCTTGTGAAAAATACATCATTACAATTGTAGCCAGTACATGCCTCAAATTCCTTCCCTCCCTTTGTCCTCCAAATTTATTTTACCTAGACTACTGTGGTTGTACTTTGGGGCGGTACAAGTAGTTCATCGGGCCAGGAAAAGTAGCATCTGAACCACATAACTTTTGGAGGTTTGATGTCTATGTAGATACTGCTGTACCACTAACCATGTTGCTTACGAATTTGTCCACTTTGATTTTTAATAATCACAAAGGTGCAACTGTGAAATTGTTGCTCTTTAAATGGCAAAAGGAAAAAAGTTTGCTGATCTCACTTATCCTAAAATCACTTTACTCCTCTGTAAGTGCTGCCTATTTGCTTTTCCACGTTTAGCCCACTGATGCCAAACTAATTCCTCCAACCTCCACAAAAGTTTACTTCGATTGTAGCTACTGAAAGACCTCTTTGAAAGAGATAGACCATCTTTTTATACAAGGGAAAGAAATCAATTTAACCCCTCGACTGTTGCTGTGGTTTAATCTCCACCATCATTTTCAGTACTGTTTATCGTTCCATTATGATTTGGTCACATGGGCTGCTGGGCCACCAAATTTGCCTAGTTGGGTGTCCAGTCAGGACCCATATCAGAAATAACTAAAAGCCTAGTCTTTTCTCTCTAGTCTCTTCCTCTTGCTCATAACTGAACCAGTGTTATCCTAAACGCTAAACGGTAAACAGTCGGTCACCCTTTGTTTAGCGTTTAAACGGTTTAGACGGTGTTTAAACGGATTAAAACGATCTAAACGGTTTCAAACAATATTACTAAAATATGCATATTTTTATGTAAAATTAATTGTTCTAGCATTTATACATACTTATGCAAGTAAAAATCAATTATTTTAGTGTAGGGAAAATCCATTCTACACGCGCGTGTAGCTACTCCAAGTAATCTTGCGCTTTCACCTTGGGAAGCCGGGAGGACGGAGCGCTAACGGGTCTAATCCACGGCAAAACCTAAACCCAACTGGCCACCTCAACTAATAAATAGTTTATTGGATCTAACAAAAACTAGAGCCTGCCGTTTCTCTCTCCTGCGGCAAAAACATCCGTGGCGTCGTCCGGCGACCGGCGGGCTCTGGAGGCGCGATGCTCACCGGCGAGCGTGTATCATCAGCGATTCAGCGACACGCTACTCATCACACGCGAGCGTCTACCGGCGACATCACGTGTATATCATGGGTAATCTCTATGAAATTCCAGGTATGATAAAAAGGATGTATACCTCGGTTAGATTGATCTTGCGAGATTAGCTATTCCAATACCATTTGGTGCTGCAGCGATTAGTAGTATCCAGTGGTGAAATCAAGGTATGATGATTGATCCACTACTACAGAATTCAACTGCAGCAACGCCCCCCTTTTTTACGAGGGGCGGCTCAAATTGAAAATCGCTCTTACAGTGTCGAAACCGGCCAGCCAGATGTTCAGCCGCCCCTACAAATAGCTTAGTAAGGGCGGCTGGTGTTACCAGCCGCCCTTACAAGAGGTCTGCTTAGTAGGGGCGGCTCGTGATAGCCGCCCCTACTGTTATGTATTGTAGGGGCGGTTCATTTACCAGCCGCCTCTACTATTTTATTTGTAGGGGCGGTTCGTTAACCAGCCGCCCCTACTGTTGTATTTGTAGGGGCGGCTCATTCTCCAGCCGCCCCTACAGTGGTCTCTACCATAACAGGCGCAGCACCCCCTTCTTCCTTCTCGGGTTCACTCACTCCAACTCGCAAAAAAAGGTTGGGAGGCCTTGGGCTCCTCCCAAAAATTGCTCTACTAAGGGGGGAGGTTTTGAGCTCAAATACTTTGGTGGAGAGCTTGTGGAAGGTAAGAAAATACTATTCCATGCCTTTAATTCAAGTTTTAATGGTTGGATAGTGAGTAATTAGAAGTTTTTTTTCTCTCTCATATATGGTGCTTGAGTGATGAATTGAGTAAACTAGACCCTTATTTTGGAGGTACTAGGGTAGATTAGTTAGGGATTGGAGTACTCTTTGATTAGTCGATCTTGCATGAGTTTGTAGGGGTAAAAAAAATCATTTGTAGCTAGGGTTCATGGTGGCTTATGAACATGTGTGTTTTTTCTTTTTAATTCTTGACGGGAATTTGTAACTAGTTTATCTCCTTCCTCAGAACTCCAAATGCTATGGTTTTTGTTGCATAAATTTTCTAAAATCATTCTCTATTAGTGTATTCATATGTTGTTTCATCTTTGCTATTAATTACTTTTTCAGAACTCCAAATGCCATGTTTTAGTATTTATTCGATGAATGCGTCTTTTAATGTAATTTCTGTAATTGTTTTCCTAAAGGATGGAGTACAGGAAGGCTTGGATGTATGGCGAGTTAAGGTGGAAAATAGGTTACCGTGAAGAGGTAGATAAATTCATTGAAGCTGCTCAGAAGCATGCAACGTTGACGGAAAATAGTGATGCAGTAATATGCCCGTGTCATGATTGCAAGAACAAGATAGCATGGAGAGACACGGCGGTCATCAGATCACATTTGATTATGCGAGGATTTGTTAAGGATTACACAAATTGGATTCATCATGGTGAAACTGTTATTGTTAATGACGATGATTATCTGCTTGATGGTGAGGACCCCGATGTCCTAGATCGCATGTCCAAATATTCGGAAGAGTTTGAAACAAGAATGAACCCTGAGTTTGAGAATGAACTACGAGGTGGTGATGGTTGGGATGGTAACGACACGGGCGGTGACTACGGTTGCGATGGTGGTGTTGATCATAATGATGGCGGAGCACGTGTTGGGGATGAAGATGACGGTGATCATTTGGAGGAAATGCTTCGGGCCATTGGACCAGAAATAATCCTGAAGAGCGCAAAAGGTCTTGACAACCTAGAGAGGGTGAAAGCAGCATCAAAGGAGACTGTCTATGGTAAAGAAAAGGGTTGTCCGACACACTGGACATTGCTACGTTTTGTGCTTGAGCTACTCATCCTGAAGGCTAAGTATGGGTGGTCGGACTGTAGTTTCAATGATCTGCTGCGTCTCCTATCCTGGTTGCTACCAAATCCAAACTTAGTTCCCGCCAACACCTACCAAGCAAAGAAGGTTGTAAGTCCATTGACAATGAGTGTTGAAAAAATCCATGCATGCCCGAACCATTGTATCCTTTTTCGTGGTGACACGTTTAAAGATCTAGATAAATGTCCTAGGTGTGGGGCCAGTCGGTACAAGACCAATGAACTTTACAACGGGGAGGAAGCCTCCACAGGGAACAAGAGGAAGAAGGGTGGGAAAAAGGTGGTACAAGAAGCTAGTGTCCAAGAGGGCACTCCATTAGGCCATGATTCAAAGCAAAGAAAAATTCCTGCCTTGGTAATGTGGTACCTGCCAGTGACCGACCGCTTGAGGCGTATCTTCCTAAACCCGAAAGAAGCCGCACTCATGACATGGTGGGATGACGAACGCAAGGTAGACGGTGATAAGATTGCACACCCGGCTGATGGTACTCAGTGGCAACGCTTTGATGAGAAGCACAAAGGCTTCAGCGCTGACCTAAGGAATGTACGGTTTGGCTTGAGCACTGATGGAATGAATCCCTTCAATGAGAGGATGAGTGACCACAGCACTTGGCCAGTGATCTTGACCATGTACAACATCCCAACGTATCTGTGTCAGAAGAGAAAGTACCTTTTTCTTACTTGTCTCATTTCAGGTCCAAAACAACCAGGCATTGACATAGCCGTGTTTCTTGAGCCTGTGATGCAAGAATTCGAGAGGCTTTGGAAAGATGGGGTGCCGATGTTTGATGCATTCCAACAGCAGGACTTTATATGTCGAGCCATAATCTTTGTTACTACCAATGATTATCCTGCGCTTTTCGCTTTGTCTGGACAGATCAAAGGGAAGACTGCATGCGTAGTCTGCTTGGACGGTACTAAATATGTGTATCTGAATGCATCCAAAAAGACAGTTTATCTGAGGTACCGGCGCTTCTTAAAGGAAAATTACAAGTACCGCAGCATAAAGTTTGTACATTATTACGACAACACTCTTGAGACTGAACCCCCTCCAGAGAGACGGCAAAATGGACAACATGTGTACAGAATGGTGAAAAACATACGCATCGTCTATGGAAAGAAGAAACAAGATGGGACGATCAGAGATAGAAGTACAGCTCCTATCGAAGGCGTACCTTTTAAGAAACAATCGATCTTCTTTCAGTATCTTGAATATTGGCCAGACTTGGAGGTTCCCCATGCCATTGATGATATGCACTTGAAGAAGAATGTCTTTGAGAGTCTCGCGGGTACCTTCATGGACACAGCCAAGTCAAAGGATGGTCTGAATTCACGGAAAGACATGGTGCAGCTAAAAGTGAAGCCTCAACTTCACCCGGTAAAGGAGGACAATGGAAAATGCACTCTGCCTGCGGCTTGCTGGAACTTGACCCCAGAAGAGAGGAGGGCTATATGCACTTACCTAAGGGGGGTTAAAGTTCCGACTGGGTTTTCAGCAAACGTCAAGAAGCTAGTGTCCATGAAGGACCTGTCAATAACACACTTGAAGGCCCACGATTGTCATGTAATGCTGACAGTGTTCCTACCTATTGTTATCAGGGCTATAAAGCCAGGGTTCTTGAAAATGGCTATCACCCGCATGTGCTATTTCTTTTCAAAGATTTCGCAGAAGGTGATTGACAAGAAAGAGCTGAGTGACCTACATGATTTCGCGGTGGAGACCCAAAACCAGCTAGAGATGTGTTTGCCTCCCGCATTTTTTGATATAATGCCACATCTCATGATTCACATGGTTCATCAGATCGAGGCACTGGGCCCTTGCTACTTGCATGAAATGTGGTCCTATGAGCGGTTCATGTCGGTCCTAAGCCGATACGTGCATAATCGAGCATACCCAGAGGGCTCCATGATAGAGGGGTATAGTACTGAAGAAGTAGTCGAGTGTTGTCAAGAGTATCTAAAAGTACAGAGAGGGATTGGTAGACCCGATTCTCACCACAAGGGTAGGTTGGCTGGGAAAGGCACCAAGGGAAGAAAAGTATTCATTGATGAAGATTACAAAGAAGTGAGTCAAGCGCATTACAGTGTCTTAGCGGCTACAAAGCTGATGGAACCATACATTGATGAACACTTCGCTATCATTGAAGAAGAGAGAAATGGCCGCTCAAATGACTGGGTCATGAAACAACATAAACAACGATTGGGTACATGGTTGAAGGACAAAAACATACCGACTGGAGAAACCATAGATGATGTTACCATTCATAGGTTAGCATCGGGGCCATCGAGACAAGTGACATCTTGGCAAGCTTACGACATCAATGGGTACACATACTATACCCACGCAAAGGATAGTACTTGTATGAACCAAAACAGCGGGGTTCGAATAGAGGCCATCAATGACACGAACCGAAGAATCAATTACTTTGGCATCATTGAAGATATATGGGAACTTGACTATGGAATGGGTATACAAGTGGCCCTGTTCCGATGCCGGTGGATCAAGCAGCACGAACTTAATGAGATCGGGTTGACGACCGTTGACCTCGAAAATCTAGGCTACCGAGATGACCCCTGGGTTGTTGCTTCAAATGTAGCACAAGTTTTTTATTTACCTGATCCGATTTCAAACCTTCCACCAAAGAAGAGGACAAAGCACGTGGTTGTCTCTGGGAAACAGCACATTATCGGAGTTGATGGCGTGGACGATCCTGATGAGCACAATAAATACGCCGAAATGCATCTATTCACAGACTTTACTAAGAAGATCAATGATGTGGAAAAGAACTTTCCCAAAGACATATTGCCATGGGAAAGGAAAGGTGTCAAGGGGAAAGTCGTTAGGGATGGCTAGCTTTATGCATGTGAGACTACCTTTTATGTATGTGTGAGACTACATTTATGTATGTGAGACTACCTTTATGTATGTGTGAGACTACATTTATGTATGTATGTGAGACTGCCTTTATGTATGTGCGAGACTACCTTTATGTATGTGTGAGACTACATTTATCTATCAATTTTAAAATATGAATTTTGAATTTTAAACAAAATACAAGTAAATGCTATCATTTGAAGGATAAAATGGACTTAGATGAAAAAGTGATGAATATAGGAGTTATAGGGCTCACCAAGATCTACCTTTTTTATATTGGTCATTTTTTGATTTGAGAAAGTAGAAAAAACATTGTCACCAAATTCATATACTCTCACATAGTTTATTAAACTATATGAGAGATAAGCCAATTTGTGAACAATGTTTATCAACACTTTGTCAAATGCAAAAATGACCCAAATATAGATTGTAGACACTACTGAGTTAAACAAACTTGGTATTCAACACTTTCCAATTTAAAATCATTTAGTGTGTCAAAAACTTGGTTTTTTGATTTTTTTAAAAAAATTGAAAATTCATTAGTAGGGGCGGCTGATTCATGAACCGCCCCTGCTAATGCTTTAGTAGGGGCGGCGCATTCACCAGCCGCCCCTACTAAGTCCCCCAGGTATATATACCTGAGGGCGCTCGGGAGCCCGATTTGGCTAAGATTTGGCTAAGTCCGGGCGCCGCCTCCTCCTCTCCGACGCCGGCAGGCTGCCCGACTACACCGCCGCCTCCGCCACCGCCACCGACGACAACGCCGCCGTCATCTCGTGCCCTAGCTCCGCCCTGACATCCGTCCGCTCCCCCCAAACCCCTCCGTGTCGCAGGCCGCCGCGTGCGCACGGCGGCTAGGGTTTCGACCCCGCCGCCACCGCCGAGCCGCCGCCATCTCATGGCCTAGCTCCGCCCTGAGATCTCTCCGCTGCCTCCCAACGCCCTCCATCACCGGACCTCCTCCTTGTCACCGGCAGCCGCGCGTGCGCCCGGCGGCTAGGGTTTTGTCCCCCTCCGACTCGACCTCGGCGTCCACGGCTGGGGTCTTGGGCGACCTCGGTGCGCGTGCTCCTGCGTGGACCTCGACCTCGACCCTAAGCTTGGCTGCCCCTTGGTGAAGTGGGATTTGAGGTAAATCTTCCTTCAGCTGTCCTTGCCTTCCTGCAGTGGGATCTGAGATGTGTTTCCTGTAGTGGATGATAGAAATGCTCACTGTCTTGTATATATGCTCACTATCTTACTGCAGTGGCCTTACCTAAGCATGAATTAAGTGTATTTGATGACAAGTGATCTTAGTTTTGCAGAAATTTAATATATGCTCACTAAAAATGCTCACTATCCTATATATGATCACTATCTTCTAGTTTTGACACATGCTCACTGTCTATATATGCTGACTGTCTTTACAAAATGCTCACTGTCTTTCTAAATGCTTACTGTCTTCCTAAATGCTCATTGTCTATATATGTTGACTGTCTTTACAAATGCTCACTATCTTCACAGATGCTCACTGTCTTGACACATGCTCACTGTCTATATATGCTGACTGTCTTTACAAAATGCTCACTGTCTTTCTAAATGCTTACTGCCTTTACAAAATGCTCACTGTCTTTCTAAATGCTTACTGTCTTCCTAAATGCTCACTGTCTATATATGCTGACTGTCTTTACAAATGCTCACTGTCTTCACAGATGCTCACTGTCTTCACAGATGCTCACTGTCTTGACACATGCTCACTGTCTATATATGCTGACTATCTTTACAAAATGCTCACTGTCTTTCTAAATGCTTACTGCCTTTACAAAATGCTCACTGTCTTTCTAAATGCTTACTGTCTTCCTAAATGCTCACTGTCTATATAGCATGAATTAAGTCTTTTTGATGACAAGTCCTATATACATGCTCATTTTAGGGCCTATCACTCAATTGTGCCCTGTCCTACTACACTGTCATATATATGCTCATATATATGCTTAATGTCAAGTATAGGTTCAGTTTTGCTTGTCCTGTTTAAGATATGCTCACTGACTTTACATATGCTTTTCTCTTTAAAAAAGCTCAATGTTTTTTGACATGCTCACTATTTTTATTTGTCCTCTTCTCCTCTCCTCTCCTCTCTGTTTGCCGATGATGAAATTGTCTAACTCTAGAAATTATCTGGAACATGACCTGATGATCATGATTTTGTTGAGGAACTAGGCATCATTATCAGCCCCCCTACTATCTTTTTCTATATGCTCACTGTCTTTATGATGCCTTTATGCTCCAAGTTCATGATCAAATGATGAATGACATGTTTCTGAGGCCCCTACCACTACTTATACTATTAGTGCTCGTTTTGTGATATATGGCTGTTTTTTTACCAACTCTTGTCTCTATATTTGGGAAGCAGCAACTGCTTTGTCTTTGCCGATGATGAAATTGTCGATTACCATAATTATCTGGAATGAGCTGATGATCATGATCTTGTGAGCAACCTGGCATCAATACCAGCCGCCCCTACTCTGTTCTTCTATATGTGCTCACTATGCTTATAAATGCTCACTGTGTTTATATATATAATGCCTTTATGCTCCAAGTTGTTGATCAAATGATGAGTGACATGTTTCTGAGGCCCCTACCACTACTGCTCATTTAGTGAGCATATGTAAGGACAGTGAGCATTTGTAAAGACAGTGAGCATATATACACTCTCATCTCCTCTCCTCTCCTCTCTGGCCGATGATGAAATTGTCCAACTCTAGAAATTAACTAGAATATGATGAGCTGATGATCAACAACTTGTCCATCATTGGCAGCCGCCCCTACATTATCTTCACCACCTTCCATGTTCCGATGCCTTGATGCTCCAAGTTCATGATCAGATGATGATTGACATGTTTTTGAGGCCTCTACTTTCTACTCTCTACTCGTCTCGATTGGAGTGCCAATGGATACTAGCCTCCACTCCTTTTTTTGTGCAATTGCTATTTTTTAGACTCATATATATGTGCCTTCAGAAACAAGTACCCTTAGTAACATAAATGCTTAAAGCGAGACCTAGCATATCATCTAAAGTACCCTTTGTTTTACAATGTTAGAACGAATCGAAACATGTCACCGTCAAGAGACACTGCAACTCCAAGCCCTAACCAAGAGAACAACGTTGAAGAAGGAAGACCACATGGCATGAGTCAGGAAGACATGAACAAAGAGTTAGACAACGATATACATGAGATGCTTACTCAGGATCCGTTAGAGGAGGAAGTAGAAGAGGGAAGAGAAGCAGAAGATGGAGGAGCAGGAGAAGAGGGGGATGATGACGACAATGATGACGATGACGATGACGATGATGAGGATGAAGACGGGGGATATGTAAGTCCCGAGGATCCTTTCCCATTTGAACCCAGGCATAGGCCAACACAGGACGAGCTGGACAAGGATTACGACCCAACTCAAGAGGTAGAGATAAAGCCTTACTAAGCAATGTTCGCTAACACTTTATCGGTGTTACATTACCTAACACTTTGGTCTCCTGTATATATAGGCCCCTGCGGACACTCCTCGTCCAAAAAGAAATCGTCGACGTCCGCGACATCTCGACGGACAAGACAGAGCAGAGGAACGCAGAGCAGAGGCAAACACCACAGAGTTGGACGTTGCCGGCTCTGCTCCAGAACCTCAGGGCACAACCTCGGAGCCAAAGCCACAGAGGAAACGGGGGCCTAGAAAACCAAACCAATATCCTGGGAAGGATATACTCTATGTGATAACAGAGGTCGGGCCAGAAGGTGACATCATTGAGCCTAAGATGGCGAGAGCAAAATTCCGTAATGCGATGGGCGCCCTTGTAAGAGATGAGTTGAACCCAGCTGTGCCAACATGGAAACATGTATCAGATGAAACAAAAAAAAGGCCTATGGGACAGGTTAAAGGGAAATTTCCGGTTCCCCGCAAAAGACCTTGACATATGTAGGCATAATGCCCTTAAGATGATGGGGGAGGCATTCCGACGATGGAGGTCGGAACTCAACACGAAATTTATCGAACAAGGCAGAACTCCCTTCCACGTGTATGGAAAAATAACCAGAACCCAATGGGAGGACCTTGTGGCTCAGAAGACCTCCGAAGAAGCAAAGCAACTCAGCGCCCGTAACAGCAACATAGCGAAGATGAACGTACACCGCCCTCATCTAGGCCCCGGTGGCTACTTTGCCAAGGAAGAAGATTTCCGTAAGAGGGACGAAAAGGCTGCCGCATCCGGGATTAAGGTGAATACATTGAGGAAAAGGTCAAGGAATTGGATATATGCAAGGAGTACCGATGATTCCGGTGCCTCCCTGAAGTTTGATAACCCGGCTACCAAAGAGGTAGTATCAAAGATCATCAAATACTCTGAAGACAAGGAGAAGGACTCATTCATACCTTCCAGAGAGAGGGATGAGCTCAGTCTTGCCTTGGGAACCAAGGAGCACACAGGCCGCACCAGGGGGCTAGGGAAAAGAACGACTTGGAAGGTTGGGTTTGAAGAGGATAGGCACATGTACAAGAAACATGGTAGAGACCGAGCGGTCGACCTTGAAAGTACAGTTAAGGCTATGGTAGCGAAGGTGCTCGAGGAGAAGGGGTTGTCTACGGAGCAGCGGACGGTAGCGGAGCCGCCAGGGCAACTAGCACTACTCGGGAGCCCTTCGGAAGGTCCCAGCAGCCAAGGTTCCACTGCAGGCACAACCCCGGTCGATCGCATAAGAGAACCAACAAGCTGCATCTTGGGGGTTCTCATGGGAAGGGGGAACTTCATGCTGGAGGTCGCAACGGGTGTGGCACATCCTCCTGGTGGCTCATGGCACAATCAAAGGATCCCGCCAGACTACACTAGGGTCGAGGTGCATACCGTGAAAGCCCAGTACAAAGAATTCAAGATAGATATCCCAACTCCCGAGGGAGTGGACCTCCTAGGACAAGTAGAGGGGCAGTTCATCCTCTGGCACAAACGGGACATCGTGTTGATTGGGTATTCACCACCTCCGCCAAGTCAATCGCCACCTGTTGAACGTCTGGATAGAGTTCTTGAAGAAGGAGAGATGTCGCCATCCCAAGCCGACGAGGGGTTTGAAATGCCACACTCTTCTCCGCCGCACTCTTCTCCGCCACGTAAGGACCAACCTTCTCTGCCACGCACTTCTCCGCCACGTACGGAGCAAGTGGCAGATATGGCACAACCTTCTTCGCCTCATGTGCCTCCAGAAGAGCTGCCTCGTAAGGAGCAAGAGCCTCTAGAAGAGCCGAGACGTAAGGAGCAAGTGCCTACAAGAGAAGACCATCCGCAAGAGGATGTTTGGGAGGAGGCAGAGATTAGAAAAAAGCTTCCAATCCGCTTAAGGCCAGTCTATGTACCGATGAAGGACGTCACATCGATGACTAAGTGGTATGCCCATGACCAGTTCAAGCCTGAGAACCTAGTCAAAGAAGTACCACGACGGGTTAGTGAAGAGGCCGTCCAGTAATCACCGACCGACGAAGAAGTATCCAAATGTAGATGCCATCAAATGGACAAAGAACTGTCCAAAACAATATCAAAGAGGAAAGAACTTTCTACCCAACCGGATCATCCAAAACCTACCACTTGGAATGAGAAAGTTCCATGATTGGTACCTTCATGCTAGCAAAACAGATATAAGTCTTATATCAGCAGTCTTCCCCGACTTGACATTCGGATTCACCTCTGGGGTTATTGGTGCTACCTTCGACGACATCCAGACAGTGTTTCACCTTGGTGAAATGGACGCCAATCTAGTTCACATGTGGTGCCTGTAAGTCCTTTGCCCTCTTCATATGCTATAATTGCAATATTTCGATATTGACGTAATTAATCCACCCCGTGATTTGTAGGATGCAAACGCACATAGCAAAGCAACTTCCAAGTCTGAAAGTTGGCTTTGCAGATCCTCAACTAATAGCACAGGCTACTTTTACGTATCCAAAGCTATGGAGACTGGACGGCAAAGAGTTAGAAGCTGGGAAGACTAATCAGGAAAAAGAGCAGATCCGGGCGAAGGCAATCAGGGAAGCCTCCACTAAGGTTGCGGCGATCATATGTACGACTTTCAGACGTCTCCAACATAACGATACTATATGGCTACCTTACCACTATGAGTAAGTACAAATAAATACATAAACCTTTGCAGAATACATCTTCTATGCTAATTTATGAGCTTATTGGTTTCCTGTGATTGAATTCATGCAGTAATCATTGGATTGTTATGGCCGTCGATGTCGGGCACGGCATGGCGTGGGTTTGTGATTCATTAGACAGGGACCCGGTGACGTACAAAGATTTCGTAGCGATTGTCAAGACGTATGTATATCAAACAATCCTCTTATTTAACCTTGTACCCTCCACTTTTGAATACTAACAAGTTTCTTTTGTGAAATCACTTCGAATAGGGCGTATAGGCACTACGTTAACAAATACAATGGGAGACATCATCCAGAAAGGAAGTCTGAACTATATGTGAAAACAAAATGTGCGGTAAGTATGACCAGCTAAAATAGTTCATTATAGTTTCCCTACATTGCTTTGAAATGAATTTCCTAACATTTGTATATGTGAAACAGTGTCCCAAGCAGAAGCCCGGAAGCGTACACTGTGGATATTATATATGCAGTATGGTGAGTAACACAAAGGCCTACAGGAGACACCCAGGATTGGTAAATATTCACTACGGCTCTTTTCAATTGCTCACTGTCTTTAGATAAATGCTCACTGCCTTTGTATATGCTCAATGTGTTTGTATATGCTCATTGTCTTTCTAAATGCTCACTGTCTTTGTATATGCTCACTGTCTATACATATGCTCACTGTCTATAATATGCTCACTGTCTTTCTAAATGCTCATTGCCTTGGTAAATGCTCACGGCCTACATATATATGCTCACTGCCTTGGTAATGATCACTGTCTTTGTATATGCTCACTATTTTGATAAATGCTCACTGCCT
>CM014274.1:40135013-40169067 GCA_004135705.1 Alloteropsis semialata
GTATATATACCTGAGGGCGCTCGGGAGCCCGATTTGGCTAAGATTTGGCTAAGTCCGGGCGCCGCCTCCTCCTCTCCGACGCCGGCAGGCTGCCCGACTACACCGCCGCCTCCGCCACCGCCACCGACGACAACGCCGCCGTCATCTCGTGCCCTAGCTCCGCCCTGACATCCGTCCGCTCCCCCCAAACCCCTCCGTGTCGCAGGCCGCCGCGTGCGCACGGCGGCTAGGGTTTCGACCCCGCCGCCACCGCCGAGCCGCCGCCATCTCATGGCCTAGCTCCGCCCTGAGATCTCTCCGCTGCCTCCCAACGCCCTCCATCACCGGACCTCCTCCTTGTCACCGGCAGCCGCGCGTGCGCCCGGCGGCTAGGGTTTTGTCCCCCTCCGACTCGACCTCGGCGTCTACGGCTGGGGTCTTGGGCGACCTCGGTGCGCGTGCTCCTGCGTGGACCTCGACCTCGACCCTAAGCTTGGCTGCCCCTTGGTGAAGTGGGATTTGAGGTAAATCTTCCTTCAGCTGTCCTTGCCTTCCTGCAGTGGGATCTGAGATGTGTTTCCTGTAGTGGATGATAGAAATGCTCACTGTCTTGTATATATGCTCACTATCTTACTGCAGTGGCCTTACCTAAGCATGAATTAAGTGTATTTGATGACAAGTGATCTTAGTTTTGCAGAAATTTAATATATGCTCACTAAAAATGCTCACTGTCCTATATATGATCACTATCTTCTAGTTTTGACACATGCTCACTGTCTATATATGCTGACTATCTTTACAAAATGCTCACTGTCTTTCTAAATGCTTACTGTCTTCCTAAATGCTCACTGTCTATATATGTTGACTGTCTTTACAAATGCTCACTGTCTTCACAGATGCTCACTGTCTTCACAGATGCTCACTGTCTTGACACATGCTCACTGTCTATATATGCTGACTGTCTTTACAAAATGCTCACTGTCTTTCTAAATGCTTACTGCCTTTACAAAATGCTCACTGTCTTTCTAAATGCTTACTGTCTTCCTAAATGCTCACTGTCTATATATGCTGACTGTCTTTACAAATGCTCACTGTCTTCACAGATGCTCACTGTCTTCACAGATGCTCACTGTCTTGACACATGCTCACTGTCTATATATGCTGACTGTCTTTACAAAATGCTCACTGTCTTTCTAAATGCTTACTGCCTTTACAAAATGCTCACTGTCTTTCTAAATGCTTACTGTCTTCCTAAATGCTCACTGTCTATATAGCATGAATTAAGTCTTTTTGATGACAAGTCCTATATACGTGCTCATTTTAGGGCCTATCACTCAATTGTGCCCTGTCCTACTACACTGTCATATATATGCTCATATATATGCTTAATGTCAAGTATAGGTTCAGTTTTGCTTGTCCTGTTTAAGATATGCTCACTGACTTTACATATGCTTTTCTCTTTAGAAAAGCTCAATGTTTTTTGACATGCTCACTATTTTTATTTGTCCTCTCCTCTCCTCTCTGTTTGCCGATGATGAAATTGTCTAACTCTAGAAATTATCTGGAACATGACCTGATGATCATGATTTTGTTGAGGAACTAGGCATCATTATCAGCCCCCTACTATCTTTTTCTATATGCTCACTGTCTTTATATATGCTCACTGTCTTTATGATGCCTTTATGCTCCAAGTTCATGATCAAATGATGAATGACATGTTTCTGAGGCCCCTACCACTACTTATACTATTAGTGCTCGTTTTGTGATATATGGCTGTTTTTTTACCAACTCTTGTCTCTATATTTGGGAAGCAGCAACTGCTTTGTCTTTGCCGATGATGAAATTGTCGATTGCCATAATTATCTGGAATGAGCTGATGATCATGATCTTGTGAGCAACCTGGCATCAATACCAGCCGCCCCTACTCTGTTCTTCTATATGTGCTCACTATGCTTATAAATGCTCACTGTGTTTATATATATAATGCCTTTATGCTCCAAGTTGTTGATCAAATGATGAGTGACATGTTTCTGAGGCCCCTACCACTACTGCTCATTTAGTGAGCATATGTAAGGACAGTGAGCATTTGTAAAGACAGTGAGCATATATACACTCTCATCTCCTCTCCTCTCCTTTCTGGCCAATGATGAAATTGTCCAACTCTAGAAATTAACTAGAATATGATGAGCTGATGATCAACAACTTGTCCATCATTGGCAGCCACCCCTACATTATCTTCACCACCTTCCATGTTCCGATGCCTTGATGCTCCAAGTTCATGATCAGATGATGATTGACATGTTTTTGAGGCCTCTACTTTCTACTCTCTACTCGTCTCGATTGGAGTGCCAATGGATACTAGCCTCCACTCCTTTTTTTGTGCAATTGCTATTTTTTAGACTCATATATATGTGCCTTCAGAAACAAGTACCCTTAGTAACATAAATGCTTAAAGCGAGACCTAGCATATCATCTAAAGTACCCTTTGTTTTACAATGTTAGAACGAATCGAAACATGTCACCGTCAAGAGACACTGCAACTCCAAGCCCTAACCAAGAGAACAACGTTGAAGAAGGAAGACCACATGGCATGAGTCAGGAAGACATGAACAAAGAGTTAGACAACGATATACATGAGATGCTTACTCAGGATCCGTTAGAGGAGGAAGTAGAAGAGGGAAGAGAAGCAGAAGATGGAGGAGCAGGAGAAGAGGGGGATGATGACGACAATGATGACGATGACGATGACGATGATGAGGATGAAGACGGGGGATATGTAAGTCCCGAGGATCCTTTCCCATTTTGAACCCAGGCATAGGCCAACACAGGACGAGCTGGACAAGGATTACGACCCAACTCAAGAGGTAGAGATAAAGCCTTACTAAGCAATGTTCGCTAACACTTTATCGGTGTTACATTACCTAACACTTTGGTCTCCTGTATATATAGGCCCCTGCGGACACTCCTCGTCCAAAAAGAAATCATCGACGTCCGCGACATCTCGACGGACAAGACAAAGCAGAGGAACGCAGAGCAGAGGCAAACACCACAGAGTTGGACGTTGCCGGCTCTGCTCCAGAACCTCAGGGCACAACCTCGGAGCCAAAGCCACAGAGGAAACGGGGGCCTAGAAAACCAAACCAATATCCTGGGAAGGATATACTCTATGTGATAACAGAGGTCGGGCCAGAAGGTGACATCATTGAGCCTAAGATGGCGAGAGCAAAATTCCGTAATGCGATGGGCGCCCTTGTAAGAGATGAGTTGAACCCAGCTGTGCCAACATGGAAACATGTATCAGATGAAACAAAAAAAGGCCTATGGGATAGGTTAAAGGGAAATTTCCGGTTCCCCGCAAAAGACCTTGACATATGTAGGCATAATGCCCTTAAGATGATGGGGGAGGCATTCCGACGATGGAGGTCGGAACTCAACACGAAATTTATCGAACAAGGCAGAACTCCCTTCCATGTGTATGGAAAAATAACCAGAACCCAATGGGAGGACCTTGTGGCTCAGAAGACCTCCGAAGAAGCAAAGCAACTCAGCGCCCGTAACAGCAACATAGCGAAGATGAACGTACACCGCCCTCATCTAGGCCCCGGTGGCTACTTTGCCAAGGAAGAAGATTTCCGTAAGAGGGACGAAAAGGCTGCCGCATCCGGGATTAAGGTGAATACATTGAGGAAAAGGTCAAGGAATTGGATATATGCAAGGAGTACCGATGATTCTGGTGCCTCCCTGAAGTTTGATAACCCGGCTACCGAAGAGGTAGTATCAAAGATCATCAAATACTCTGAAGACAAGGAGAAGGACTCATTCATACCTTCCAGAGAGAGGGATGAGCTCAGTCTTGCCTTGGGAACCAAGGAGCACACAGGCCGCACCAGGGGGCTAGGGAAAAGAACGACTTGGAAGGTTGGGTTTGAAGAGGATAGGCACATGTACAAGAAACATGGTAGAGACCGAGCAGTTGACCTTGAAAGTACAGTTAAGGCTATGGTAGCGAAGTTGCTCGAGGAGAAGGGGTTGTCTACGGAGCAGCGGACGGTAGCGGAGTCGCCAGGGCAACTAGCACTACTCGGGAGCCCTTCGGAAGGTCCCAGTACCCAAGGTTCCACTGCAGGCACAACCCCGGTCGATCGCATAAGAGAACCAACAAGCTGCATCTTGGGGGTTCTCATGGGAAGGGGGAACTTCATGCTGGAGGTCGCAACGGGTGTGGCACATCCTCCTGGTGGCTCATGGCACAATCAAAGGATCCCGCCAGACTACACTAGGGTCGAGGTGCATACCGTGAAAGCCCAGTACAAAGAATTCAAGATAGATATCCCAACTCCCGAGGGAGTGGACCTCCTAGGACAAGTAGAGGGGCAGTTCATCCTCTGGCACAAACGGGACATCGTGTTGATTGGGTATTCACCACCTCCGCCAAGTCAATCGCCACCTGTTGAACGTCTGGATAGAGTTCTTGAAGAAGGAGAGATGTCGCCATCCCGAGCCGACGAGGGGTTTGAAATGCCACACTCTTCTCCGCCGCACTCTTCTCCGCCACGTAAGGACCAACCTTCTCTGCCACGCACTTCTCCGCCACGTACGGAGCAAGTGGCAGATATGGCACAACCTTCTTCGCCTCATGTGCCTCCAGAAGAGCTGCCTCGTAAGGAGCAAGAGCCTCTAGAAGAGCCGAGACGTAAGGAGCAAGTGCCTACAAGAGAAGACCATCCACAAGAGGATGTTTGGGAGGAGGCAGAGATTAGAAAAAAGCTTCCAATCCGCTTAAGGCCAGTCTATGTACCGATGAAGGACGTCACATCGATGACTAAGTGGTATGCCCATGACCAGTTCAAGCCTGAGAACCTAGTCAAAGAAGTACCACGACGGGTTAGTGAAGAGGCCGTCACCAGTAATCACCGACCGACGAAGAAGTATCCAAATGTAGATGCCATCAAATGGACAAAGAACTGTCCAAAACAATATCAAAGAGGAAAGAACTTCCTACCCAACCGGATCATCCAAAACCTACCACTTGGAATGAGAAAGTTCCATGATTGGTACCTTCATGCTAGCAAAACAGATATAAGTCTTATATCAGCAGTCTTCCCCGACTTGACATTCGGATTCACCTCTGGGGTTATTGGTGCTACCTTCGACGACATCCAGACAGTGTTTCACCTTGGTGAAATGGACGCCAATCTAGTTCACATGTGGTGCCTGTAAGTCCTTTGCCCTCTTCATATGCTATAATTGCAATATTTCAATATTGACGTAATTAATCCACCCCGTGATTTGTAGGATGCAAACGCACATAGCAAAGCAACTTCCAAGTCTGAAAGTTGGCTTTGCAGATCCTCAACTAATAGCACAGGCTACTTTTACGTATCCAAAGCTATGGAGACTGGACGGCAAAGAGTTAGAAGCTGGGAAGACTAATCAGGAAAAAGAGCAGATCCGGGCGAAGGCAATCAGGGAAGCCTCCACTAAGGTTGCGGCGATCATATGTACGACTTTCAGACGTCTCCAACATAACGATACTATATGGCTACCTTACCACTATGAGTAAGTACAAATAAATACATAAACCTTTGCAGAATACATCTTCTATGCTAATTTATGAGCTTATTGGTTTCCTGTGATTGAATTCATGCAGTAATCATTGGATTGTTATGGCCGTCGATGTCGGGCACGGCATGGCGTGGGTTTGTGATTCATTAGACAGGGACCCGGTGACGTACAAAGATTTCGTAGCGATTGTCAAGACGTATGTATATCAAACAATCCTCTTATTTAACCTTGTACCCTCCACTTTTGAATACTAACAAGTTTCTTTTGTGAAATCACTTCGAATAGGGCGTATAGGCACTACGTTAACAAATACAATGGGAGACATCATCCAGAAAGGAAGTCTGAACTATATGTGAAAACAAAATGTGCGGTAAGTATGACCAGCTAAAATAGTTCATTATAGTTTCCCTACATTGCTTTGAAATGAATTTCCTAACATTTGTATATGTGAAACAGTGTCCCAAGCAGAAGCCCGGAAGCGTACACTGTGGATATTATATATGCAGTATGGTGAGTAACACAAAGGCCTACAGGAGACACCCAGGATTGGTAAATATTCACTACGGCTCTTTTCAATTGCTCACTGTCTTTAGATAAATGCTCACTGCCTTTGTATATGCTCAATGTGTTTGTATATGCTCATTGTCTTTCTAAATGCTCACTGTCTTTGTATATGCTCACTGTCTATACATATGCTCACTGTCTATAATATGCTCACTGTCTTTCTAAATGCTCATTGCCTTGGTAAATGCTCACTGCCTACATATATATGCTCACTGCCTTGGTAATGATCACTGTCTTTGTATATGCTCACTATTTTGATAAATGCTCACTGCCTTTGTATATGCTCAATGTCGTTGTATATGCTCATTGTCTTTCTAAATGCTCACTGTATATAATATGCTCACTGTCTTTCTAAATGCTCACTGTCTATATATGCTCACTGTCTTCACAGATGCTCACTGTCTTTACAAATGCTCACTGTCTTCACAGATGCTAACTGTCTTCACAGATGCTCAGTGCCTTTGTATATGCTCAATGTCGTTGTATATGCTCATTGTCTTTCTAAATGCTCACTGTATATAATATGCTCACTGTCTTTCTAAATGCTTACTGTCTTCCTAAATGCTCACTGTCTATATATGCTGACTGTCTTTACAAATGCTCACTGTCTTCACAGATGCTCACTGTCTTGACACATGCTCACTGTCTATATATGCTGACTGTCTTTACAAAATGCTCACTGTCTTTCTAAATGCTTACTGTCTTCCTAAATGCTCACTGTCTATATATGCTGACTGTCTTTACAAATGCTCACTGTCTTCACAGATGCTCACTGTCTTCACAGATGCTCACTGTCTTGACACATGCTCACTGTCTATATATGCTGACTGTCTTTACAAAATGCTCACTGTCTTTCTAAATGCTTACTGTCTTCCTAAATGCTCACTGTCTTTGTATGCTCACTGTCTTCACAGATGCTCACTGTCTTGACACATGCTCACTGTCTATATATGCTGACTGTCTTTACAAAATGCTCACTGTCTTTCTAAATGCTTACTGTCTTCCTAAATGCTCACTGTCTTTGTATATGCACACTAGCTCTAAATTAGCTCATAATCTGTACATATGCTCACTATCTTTTTATATGCTCATTGTGTAGTGGAAAGAAGACATAGGAAAAAGAAACTCCCCATACAGCGATGACAACCTCTTGGAACTTGTCGGTGACCTTTGTGACTTCCTATTAGACCAAGTTATTCACACCAAAGGTGAGTACCATGACAGAGGGTCCAATCTAGCGACGAATCCAACTTATCAACATCTGCGTGAGTGGGAAAGGCTAGGCTTGGGTCGTTAATTGAACTTGTGAATGTTTTGTACTTTTGGCAAGCACGATATGTACTTGTGATGTGAACTATTGGATTTGTGTAATGGACTTGTAATTTATGTGAATTATATGTGTATTTGTGAATGCAGCGAATTTATGTGAATTTATGAAGACAGTGAATTTATGTGAATTATATGCATTCTGTGAGTTATATGCAGCGAATTTCAGATTTGATTTTTTTTTGTCAGAAAAACAACTGTAGGGGCGGTTAGGGAATGAACCGCCCCTGCAGAAGTAAATGATAGGGGCGGCTGTCTTTCCAACCGCCCTTACAAAATGGATTAGTAGGGGCGGTTCTGAAAAGAACCGCCCTTACAGTTATATTTTGTAAGGGCGGCTGGAGTAACCAACCGCCCCTACTAAATGTTTAGTAAGGGCGGCTAGTAACAATAGCCGCCCTTACTAATGTGTTTGTAAGGGCGGTTGTCGGAGCCGCCCCTGCTATCCAGAAACTGTAAGAACGCTTGTTTAGGGGCGGCTGGCAAAACCGCCCCTACAGAGGCTTACCAGCCGCCCCTACAGCTGTAGTAGTGATCCTTCCCAGCTGATCGATTTATTTATCTTTATGGTTAATCAAATCCTCCACTGAATTTTTTTTAATATCAGGCTTCGGCCGGGCCACCTTCCATGCATCTAATCTAATCAGCTAGCTGCTCATGAGGCAGCAAGTGCCATCCAGGTGATTTAGAAAATTGCTATACGTAATCGCTCATACTGTTTCTCGATTATGCATGTATCACCTATTGTTCTTTTACGTTATAATTTTTTTTCATATTGCGTATCACTCTCCAGATTAGTCCGGTTGATCCAGTAGTTCACACGAAAATGCGCCACCGATCGATCTCCAGCGTTCTGGATTCATGCACCGTGACATGGGTTAGCTGGTGGTGATGACTGATGACAGCGTGGACGTGTTGTTGGGTTGCCCTGTCGACCCGCGTGCAACTCTGGTCTGCTCTCGCAAATTTGCGTGCTATGTCGCTGGGTGATGGCTGTTCAGACGAAGTATCAGCTGATACTATTATTTTGTTCAGATGCGAGTATCACTTGATACTTATTTTTTTCATAGGAGGGTATTCGATGATACCTTTTTCATAAGATAGTATTAGTTAATATTTTTCCTTTTCCTGAGAGAGTATTAGTTAATACTTTTTCTTGCCCATAAATTGATATGTATATGAACATGTATGTACTAACTGTAATTAAGCACGTACATACTCAATGTTCATGCATGCATTCGTTTTTATTATAAAAATGTACATACATGTATTTACTCCGTGGAAACATGTACTGTTGCTCTTGCACATATAAATATATAATATAAAAGCCGACGTTGTGCTTATCCAATTAAGACGCCATGCACATGCAGTCGAGAGAAACATACGTTGCTGAACTGAGTACCTTTTTTCTATTGTGATTTAATTAATTTCTCCTCATGTACGTTACACATCTCCCCAAAAAAAGGTATGAACACATACCCGTACACTAAATATCTATCAACAAGGAAGTATGTACACATACCTGTATACTTTAATCTGCATCAAAAGCATGTACACGTACTCCTAAACAATTATACACGCCGAAGACTCCACAAACTCCATTCAAAAAAAGTATATGCTCATGTATACTCATACGTCGAAAAAGTATATACACATACTAACATTTTCCCTCGTATCCCAAAAGATAAATAAACGCTAATACACTCTCCTGGGATACTTTTACGTGCATGGCTGCACATATACTAGCTAGCGTGCCTCTCAACTGTCCTTTCCAAACGGATTGCCGATCGCCTCCTAAATCTAGGAGATTAGGTTCAGCAAATCAGCCCTGCAACGCCGCCATGCACGCGTGCCTGATTAGTAGGAGGAAAGCATCGCTAGCGGGTTTCACATACGTGTTTGTAGCGCCCGCGAACCTGACCGCGGAGAGGAATCTCGCGCGTGCGTAGCTACACGCGCGTGTAGATAAAACGCGTCCTTTTAGTGTATATATATATATATATATTATTTATGCATGTGAAAAGAATCAAATATATATATTTATGCATGTAACAAATCAAGTGTACATATATATGAATATAATAAACTTAAATATATAAATCCATACATGCAAAACTCAACTTGATTTACCTCGTGTTCACCTAAACAACCGTTTAAACAGTTGTTTAGCCCGCTTAATACCGTTTATCTCCGTTCCGTTTAGGCCGTTTAGACCGTTTCCCCCTTTTTTTGACCGTTTAAAGGGTCTACCCCCTAAACAAAACAGTTTACCACCGTTTACCATTTAGCGGCCGTTTAATCGGCCGTTTAGGCGAACACTGAACTGAACACAAGTACTCAAGTAGTATACTTTTTTTTCTTTTTTATTAAACAGACTAAAAATGCGCTAATGGCAAATGGTGTCAACATGTAGCAAAGCCATCATTGAGATATTGTGTGCACCAACTTTTAGTAATAGGGCGTTTAGTTGAGGGTAGAAAATAGACTGTAGCAGCAATAGGTGAACTTGATTGAATTAGTTTAGTAATATGTTATCTGAAATGACTTGTCGAGCATTTTGTTCAAACTTGGAATCACTTTCCTGATAAATATAAATATGTTTTATTGTAGAACTAAACTGCAAGTGGTCAGTTACCATAGTTATATGAAGAGCTGTTACTTTTGAATTTATTTAGTATACCAGCAGAATTTTTAGTTTACTCATGTATATTACATAACTTTTATCAAGCATACTGAAGGTTGAAATTTTGTTGTTGTGTTTTATCAAATATGCATAAAAAATGTGCTGTTATTCTTGATACCTTTTTATCTCAAATTCACGTGCTATGTTTAATGGTCTTCATTGAATTAGAATCTAGTAGCATCGAAGTTCCTACTGTGTTTTTTGACAGACTCGAAAATCCCTGAAATGAATCAAACTGCTAGTGCACTTGACTCACATTTCTTCCATGGATTTATTTCCATATGTTGTTAATCAAGGGAAGTTGCCTCACCTTTCTATTAATATTCATGTAGATTGGGGCTGAGGCATCTTGTTAGTTGCATGACGTGTGCCAAGCTGTGAAAGTTACAGCTCATGCAAAGCTAACTTATTACCTTACTAGTGCTACAATAACTTCCTGTAACTTTAGTTATATTTTTAGAAACGATTAAAGCAAGTAGTCCCTACATAGTAAAATATATTTCCTCTGAGTGGATGTCTACATATCTGAACTAACCATATGTTGGATGCAAAATATCCTTGTGCGCAACCAGCTGTAATGAAGTAGTCGTCTTTGAAGTTCTAACAAACAACAGCAATGGGAAGTTTAGTTCCTTATGCTGTTTCATTTCTCCTAAGACTTATTTATGGAGTCACAAACATACTAGCCAAAGTTGCTTTTAACCAAGGCACAAGTGCATGTGTTCTTGTTTTCTACAGGCTTCTGATAGCTAGTGTGCTCTTACTGCTCCTTGCCTTTGCATTTGAAAGGTATGCAAATTTTGTGCACTACGGGAAATCCCAAGTTTGCCGAGTGTCTTCATGTTTGCCGAGTGTTTTTTTTCGGGCACTCGGCAAACAACTTGTTTGCCGAGTGTTTTTCAAAAAACACTCGGCAAAAAAAAAACACTCGGCAAAAATAGGGTTTGCCGAGTGTCAAAAAAAAAACACTCGGCAAACAATATCTTTGCCGAGTGTTTTTTTTGACACTCGGCAAAGGTCCTGTTTGCCGAGTGTTTTTTTTGACACTCGGCAAAGTCATAATTAAAACCACATTTTGAAGTAGTAAATCAATTCAAATTAAAAAGTTTTGAACTACAAAGTTGTATAACTTCTCAAGATGCTGAACTTTTAGTTTGGTCATTTCTTCATTCGACAAATTCATATGAATATTGTTCACAAAATCTAGATCTCTCGTAGAGTTTCCTGAAACTATAAGAGAGATCTATAAGATTTGTGAACAATGTTACTCTCACTACATCGGATGAAGAAATGTCATATATCAAAGTTGTAGATCTTCAGATGTTATACAACTTTGTAGTTTAAAATTTTTTAATTTGAATTTGTTTTGCTAATGAAAAGTACGTTTGTAGTTCTCAAAATTCAAAATTTGAGTTTTTTCAAATGACCTCGGATGAAAAAACAGTCAAAATAATAGTTGTAGATCACAATAAGTTATGAAACTTTGTAGTTGACAACTTTTTCATTTGAAATCATATAGTCAACGAAAACTAAGTGTGAATGTTCTCAAATTTGAAATTCAAATTTTGTAAATGACCTCGGATGGAGAAACTACCAAAATAAAACTTGTAGATTTCAAAAAGTTATAAAACTTTGTAGTTGACAAGTTTTTAATTTGAAATCATTTAGGGCCTCAAACAAGTAATTTACACTCAGTTTAGTATAATACGGTAGGAATCAAAACAATATCTAGTCACAGATGAGAGTGTGGTGCAGTGGTAGAGAAGGTCACGCGCGAGAGAGAGGTCGCGGGTTCGAATCCCGCCGACCGCGTAGCGCGCGAATTTTCCGCGAAAAATGGCGCGACTTGCTATTATCCGCGAAAAAGATGGTTGGAGTCCTTCCCACATTGGAATAAATTTTTTTTGCTATTATTTTCAGTATTTTTGAGCACTGGAAACTGGCTGTTTGCCGAGTGCCAAATAGCACTCGGCAAAGGGTTTGCCGAGTGTCCGAGAAAAGACACTCGGCAAACAGCTCTTTGCCGAGTCACTGTTTACCGAGTGTTGTTTGCCGAGTGTAACACTCGGCAAAGTGTTTGCCGAGTGTATTTCGGCCTTTGCCGAGTGCATCTGGCACTCGGCAAACAGCCGGGTTCCCGTTGTGGTGGCTTATTGCTTTGATGTCATTATAGACGCATGTGTTGAGTTTATTTTTGCAGAAAAACTGCCCCACCACTGTCATTCAAAGTCTCACTCAAGCTATTTGTGCACGCATTATATGGGTACGTCAAATTACAACTTTTTGAGATATGCCTAAGTTTCTTTCTATGAAATGGCTCTTTGAACGAAGTGTTTGGCTATGTTGATGTTCAAGTTAGTATGCTTAACTGAAATGTATTCTTAATCTGAGAAATTCTTACTTGGATTTGTTATTACCACATGGTTTCGATTTGTACTTCTCATCCACACGTTATTTGTTTGGACTGCTTATTTGCATGCATGTGTAGCTTTGGAGCGAATAAAGTTATTTTGCATGCAGGAGTAGTAAGCTAAAGTCATTTTCGGCCCTTAAGTGCGAACTTAATAATTTTGTCAGCTGGCAACAATGAAATTTTGCATAATAATCTTCTTTTGTTTTGTTTGCTCAGGATGTCCGCTTCTACGATCATATCATACATTGGCCTCAATTACACTTCAGCTACATCTGCTTCTGCAGTAATAAATCTTCTGCCAGTGTTTACTTTCGTTTTGGCTGTCATATTCAGGTAAGATTTTCCATGAAAATTGCTATTTTCCTTGAAATTTGTGGACAATAGATTCTTTCATCCATTCTCTTGCTTAGGTCATTAATAGTAACACTTAATCAACTATGGCATATACTGGTCTTAGTAAATGTTAACTTTCTAAACTTGTATATACGCTCAATGAATAACGCTTGTGTAATTGTGGATAAGACCATATGTATTATATGTCGTGAAATTCCATTAGTTTTGATGTATTTATAGTTGAATTCATAGTAGACTTATTATTCGTTGCCTATAAAAAAGGGAGTATCTATTTTGTAACTGGACTAGATAACAGAATGGAGGTAAGAAAGAATCCAATTTTACCCCCGTCACTGCTAAATAATATTCTGGAGATTGAGGCCCCTCGTCTAGCTGAAATTTCTTCTAAAAGATCAATGAGAGCTTTAGATGAGACTTTTAAATGTGTAATAAACCTAAACTTTATGAGCTATTAGGATTTTAATGAACATGGTTGGTTAGTGAGACTAGTCTTTCATGGGTGTGAGTATTTGCTGCTCTAAATTTTATAGGATGGAGTCTTTGAACTTAAAGAGGTCCCATGGGGTTGTTAAAGTTTCTGGCTTGGTGCTTTGTTCCATTGGTGTTACTGTACTTGCGCTGTACCAGGGACCTGAGCTGAAATCTTTCATCCATCACCGTCTTTTCCATGACGCAAGTCATGATGATACTAATTCCTCAAAGAAATGGATATTGGGAGTCAGCTTGCAGTCTTTTGCGGCTCTAATGTGGGCTCTGTGGGCTGTACTTCAGGTATCACCTCTTGATCTCTTAGCATGCACTTACATAATTACACATGTGTTGGTTTGCGGTGCAATATTGTTTGTTCTAAAATCTAGCCTGCATGGAACTTCCTAGGGACATCTGTTTGGGGATTATCCATCTAAGCTGCTTAACATAACACTCCAGATAATCTTTGCAACTGTTCAGTCTTTTCTGATGGCTCTATTAATTGAGCGAGATTTTTCAAGATGGAAGCTTAGTTTGGATGTAAGCCTTGTGGCGATAATCTATTGTGTAAGTATAAAACCCCTCAAAACTATTTTCTGAATATTTTGATAACCTTGTAGCAGAGCTATATCTCGAGCTTATTGTTTTTAAACACGTGGATTTAGCCATCTGTTATAGACTACAGAGAGTGAATTATATTTGTTCCTGTAGGGTGTGCTACTCCAGTCCTATTAAGTTCATTGTCCTTCCAGCAAAAGGACTGAAATATTTGAAAAACTGCTACAGTAAAGATCACTGGAAAGTGGAAACACTGGTTGAAATGGAAGAACACTGGCTGGAAACTGTTACTTTTGAAGCTTCTTATAATTTTTACTGAACTGCTTCCGGCTTGGTAAACATCACTGGAAACACTGGTTGAAATGGAACAACACTGGCTAAAGTGGAAACATTGGTTGAAATGGAACAACACTGGCTGGAAACTGTTACTTTTTAAGCTTCTTATGTTTTATTACTGAACTTTGCAGGGTATATCACTTGCAGTTTTGTCCTATCTGCAAGTTTGGATAATTGACATGAGGGGGCCTGTATTCCTATCCATGACTGTACCATTGACATTGGTATTCACAATCATCCTGACATTCGTCATAGGAGAAGCTGTGGCCCTGGGAAGGTGTGTTGTTCTAGTCACTTCACGGCATAAATGAGCTTTATCTGATACAGAATAGCAAAAACCAATTCTTTCTCTTGGGATATGCTTTTCTGATGCACAATGCAATAATGCACTTTGGTCTTCATATGCAGTGTAATAAGTGGAGTCCTAATGGTTGGTGGTCTGTATAATGTACTGTGGGGGAAGAGAATCGAACAAGTAGCTATGAGCGCACGAGATGTTGGCGGAAATGCTGCTCTGGATCTGGAGGAACAAGAAACAGAAGCTTCAGTTCGGAAAACAGAGGATTAAATCAACGCAGTACCAGATGTGGAAGAGGAAGACCGGCGTTAAATCAAATGATTGTACCAATAGATCCTTGGCAAATAGAACTGAAACTATGTGGCACAATATTATGTTTGGTGTAGTCGTTCTGTTGTTTCAGAATTAGTACTGGGCCACTGTCAGGTTGCTATTGTAGGGAGTATCCGGCCAATCCAAAGGGCCGTGAGATGTGCAAAAAGTTGTCGTGGGCTGTGAACTGTGAAAAAAAACTATTGTGGGCTGTGAACTGTGAAAAAGCTGATGTGCGCTACGTCACCACCAGCTCGATTCCCCGCTCGTCTCCCCCGGCCTCTCATCCCCATCCGTCCTGCACTTCCTCGACGGCAACAGAGGGTGGCCGGCCGCTCGATTTTTGCAGCAGCGTCACCGGAGACTCGATTCACACAGCGTTGACTCGATCTGTCCATGGGAGAGTCGGAGAGGGGCAAGACGGAGTAGGGAGGGGCTGAACCGACGACGCCCTTCGGCCAAGGGCTGCGCCGCCGGGAGAGGAGCGAAACCGCCTCAACCCTAGTGTGCGGTGCGGCGTGAGGTCGAGAGAGGGGGGCGAGACTGCGTGCGAGAGGGTCGGGCGCAAGAGGACCGAGAGTAGAGACCCGCGGTGAAAAAAAAAAAGATCACGAACTGGTACGCTCTCATAACCGATGGCAGATGGGTAATTCGGACCAAGTGTTACCCTAGAAGCAAGGTCGGAGGTGCTGTGAGAATTGAACCACGAGAAAGCAACTTTTGTAGTAGACGGTGTCCGAAAGTTTATCTGTTTGGTTTGGCTTCTGGAGGCAAAAGCAAGTTGAAAAGCCAAACCAAACACACACATAGTTTTCTTTGAGTTATGGTCCTGAGAAACTATGGTTTGGAAAACAAGAGCTGAGGAGTCCCACAGTTGAGTTTCTGAAATTGCAAGAGATTGCAGTCCTGGCAATACCAATGTTTTCAACAACTACAAGAATCTTTTACATCCAAATACTTGCTAGTTCTTCAAAACCAAATTATTTTGGTAAACCATTATATTTTTATAAAACATAAAAAAAAAACTCTGTTTTGAGTTCTTAATTGTGTGGCCCATTTATGATGTCAATTTGGCTACATTTTTCAGTTTGTAAACATACTTGCCTGAATACTTGTGTGTGAGATTCCAATTACTTCACAATAGTTATGCTGCTATGGTATTTTGCTGCGCTAAGCATCAATATAAATTGCCTTGAGCGTTGTGCTAAGCACATCGGAAGTTTCATCTTTAATGAACGAAATCTGCCCTCGGATAACAACCCTCGGATGCTGCCACGTCATCCCTAAATAACAACCCTCGGATGGAGCTCTATCGTGATATGAACCGTTGGTTCTTTTGCTTTGCCAACAAGGTCGCAATAGTTTGAGATGCACCGGGAGCCGTCACGGAGGACCCCGCGATGCCTCGCGACAACGACTAGACTTCATCAACAACTGTATATCCTCTCCGTTGTTCGTCTCTCATCGCAGATGTACTTGCCCGCAAAAGCAGATTGAGTCCCTCCGCCTTTATCCACCTGCGTCGTACAGTCGTTTGCACCAGGCCTCCCAAGCCCCAATGCTTCTCAATCTGTCAAAGGGAGCCGCCGCGCGCCTGATGGCCCACTGGAGCAGACCCACATCTCTGTCCTCATGCAGGTTCCTCGCCAGTCGTTGCTGAGCAACGGAAGACAGAGCAGGTGTATTGGAGACCGGAACATTTAGGGCGCTTTGCGCGCCCTATTGATACTATACTTAAATTTAAAGTTGTGATCTCACGCCAAAGCTGCTGAATCTATCTATTATCTTAATACAATAGTGTTAAAAAAATACAATAGTGTTAGAAGAAGTCACTATATATGTTTACATATTTACGAGAGGGCCTAAAAATTCTTACGTAATCGAAAAAAGTATACACCGTTAGATTTTATAGCAATCTAAAAATGGTCTATGTTAACCCATTCGACAAAGAAGTGAGTTAAGGAAAGTTGTTTGTCATTATGAAATCCTCGACCTCTTTCTTTTGGGACACTAATTCATTTTGGTTTCTTTCCACAACCCACTCTCCTTGTTAGTAATTTGTATTTCACTTCAATGCTATTGTTTCATTAGCACCTCCAGCCAATGAGGTGCTTGACATTTTTTTTGCGAAAGACCAGTACAGACGCAAACGCTCACACGCACGCACACTCACCCCGATGAATACACGCACGCAAACCCTACCCCTATGAGCACCTCCGAGAGACTGGGCCGGCTGTTCCAATCTTGAGATTGACGAAATCACCACAGACGCCTTGCTATCGACGGGTACGTCGCCTACCACTGAAAGAATAGCGCCGATTAAATCATGGTATAAATTCAAGAAAATGTGACACCCGTGCTGAGTCGAAGACTCGAACCCGGGTGGACAGGTTCCACTACAAGGAACCTAACCAACTAAACCATGCTTAATTTCACGAGGTGCTTGACATTCCAATCCTGCAAATTGTCTCTATCTACTGGGCTATTGCGTCTCATAATTATTTTTCTATTTTTATTAATACATTTCTATCCTAACTATCATTGCCGGCATGAATTAGCACCAGTTCAAATAATGATGTATTTGCACCAGTGTCATTTCCTGTCGGCACAAATAACTATTATACGTGCCCGCATCGACGCTGGCATGAATAGCCATCCCCATTTGCATCGGCTTCATAGTGCCAATCCAATCATCGGCACGAATTAGGTTTTCGTGTCAGCGCCAATGAAGGTCGTCTGTGCAGATGTATCTACAACTCTAAATGTCTAAATGCTTCTAATAAACAATGACAATTGGTCTTTGTGATTATTGCAACAAGGCTCAAGAACTCAAAGGTAAAATAAGAAGAAAATAAAATTAGGAATCCAAATACCACACACTTAAAATGTTAGAGCGCCAAATAAGAAAATTTAGAACACCAAGCAATAGTTTTAAGACAAAACATCTGATCCCAAGCTATGAATCAATCATCATGCACTTTATATGGATAGCACTAATTACCTGTAGGGTATATGACTTTTTTTTTTCACAGCAAGAGCTGAAATGGAATCACCCAATGTAGAAAACTGATCCGTCAATATTTTGGGATTTTTAAGTGTTCATGTTGCGCATTAGACCACACTGCTTCCAGCCAAAAAAGCTTACCGTGCATTTACAATGCAAAAGATTTCTTGCTCCAAACACTGTGCGGGTGGAGAAGAGAACCGAATAAATATTGGCAAAAAAAGTTTTGAATACATAGTGAAAAAGTATGATATTTATTTGGTACAGGTAGCTTGTAGCTTGTATCAATTATCTCCATGGATCAGATAACCACCTAAAAAGCAGAGAGTTAGCTACTATATGTAGCAGTTGTTCAAACATTGGAAAACTCAAATCGATAAGTCATGTTGCACCGGTGGGCCTTGCTGTGGCGACGTGGCCCAGTGGGGCCTCATAATGAGTGGTTGTAAGAAAACGGTAGCTTCTATTGCTCAACTGTACGACGGACGCATGGAGTCGCCGTACACCCGTGAAGCGCGGAGAGGCGATGAAGAGCCAGCTCCCTTTAAGAAACCCGATATACGAATTATTTTACTAGTTTTTAATTCGAGGCATATTTTGTAAGCAATTGCTGCATAAAACAAATAACCGGCATAAATCTCAAGATTGAGAATAGCAAAGACATCATAGACATAGCCAGCAGATATGTAATAAACATAATCAAACAAACTACTGTACTATCACCCATCTTTGGACTTACAGAATAGCGCTCCGTCCTCGTGTAGACTCGATGTAGAGGCAGCGTAGAACGAAGTCGATCAGCTTCGAGCGGTCGCGCAGTTGCGCTGCCTAGAAACCTTATTACCACCCCTCGTGCAGGCTTCATGACGACAAGGGCTCGGAGATACCGCTCCTCTCCTTCTTAGTGCACGCCAAGAAGAAGAGTCGGCGAGATCCGATAGCTCAGCACCACAGCACACTTCTCCCAGAATCAGAGAGAAAGTTCAGAAAGAGTTCGTGGGGATTTTCTCGTGTGTATTGCCTGGACGTCTCCAATCGGCAGCCCACTGCTGATTGTTTCATCTATAATGACGCCCCATTAATTGGCAGTAGTAACCGCGCACATAATTCGAGATTAAGGCATTGACTGCGTATTTATCCTCTATAATGACCATTGTTAAAAGATTAATACGCAGATGGTAAAAGGATTACACAAACTTTGCTGCTCGTTGCGCCCCAAGTCACAAGTCACAAGTCACGTGTTCGTTAACGCGAAAATAACGCGAATACGCGCATGCGCGCGGGTGTGTAACTCAAACCTTATTCTCTCCAAGTGTTCATACTAGTGAGAGAGCTCTCGTATTTAAGCTGGCATGCACCAACTCAAACCAGCAGTAAGGATAACTCTATACCATGCACTCTTGCTTTGGGATTCCATAAACGGGCCTCTCCAAAGGCCAATTTTCCAACAGCAGGATCCCTCCCCGCTGCTCAGCCGCTCATGTTTGCTCCACTTTGAGGTTGAGCCCACGGAGTATAAATACATGGAAGGCAAAACAAAAAGAATGCAATCACAAGAGGAATACGAAAAATCCCTTATGTTGATATAATGATTTTGGAGTTACAGGTACACACTGAACTGTTGCAGAATACGCCTGGAAGGGGGAGTGGCTTTGCACGTGCAAAGGGGCGCGTATACCACGATGTTAACTTTAAGGTCGCCCGGCACTTGGGAAACTCACGGTCGCTCCGCGCTCCGTGCGCGAGCCTTTTTTAATTTGCTCTGCTTTTTATTTTTTTTTCGCAAATCCACTATGCTCATGAGTCCGCGCGCGTCAGCACGTTTCGTAGCGTGCTGTGATAACGCTGCCGCGTTCCTTCGGATCTCCACATGGCAGTTTTTCTTTTTTCTTTTCATTTTTTAATTCCGACAAAGTGGACCAAATTAATGACATGCTTCCTTTTATGCCAAATTATTACGTAAAACTTTTACACAACAAAATATGATAAACGAGGTACAAAATTAGCACATTTATATAAAACTTTACATAAAAGATTTTATGACAAACTTTTATGATAAACTTTTATGACAAACTTTTATGATAAATTTTTATATTGTAAACTTTTATGTAAATTTTTACATTACAAATATAATTTAGCAGCAGTACTATCAGTATTTTTAATTTAAAACTTTTATAATATTAAATTTACATTAGGAAAATATGGTGTTTTGCATATCTTAAGAAATCTATTTTTCTTCGGCTTTGGTCCCTCTGCCATAGAATGCCAAATTGGTTAGTGTTCAGGGTTGTTGGGGCGACTCCGTCCTATCGGGTTCAGAAGGATATTTGGGGTTTAGGGCGGCCGTGTACCCTGCCATAGAAGGCTAAATTGCTTCGGTTTTGGTCCCCCTGCCATAGAAGGCTAAACTGGTTAGTGTTCAGGGTTATTGGGGGCGACTCCGTCCTATCAGGTGCAGAAGGATGTTTGTGTTTGGGGCGGCTATGTACCCCCTGCCATAGAAGGCTAAATTGATTCGGTTTCGGTCCCCTGCCATAGAAGGCTGAACTGGTTAGTGTTCAGGGTTATTAGGGGGGGCGACTCCGTTCTATCGGGTGCAGAAAGATGTTTGGGTTTGGGGCGGCTATGTATCCGCTGCCATAGAAACCTAAATTGCTTTGATTTTGGTCTCCTGCCATAGAAGGCTAAACTGGTTAGTGTTTAGGGTTATTGGGGGGCGACTCCGTCCTATCGGGTGCAGAAGGATATTTGTGTTTGGGGCGGCTATGAATCCCCCGCCATAGAAGGCTAAATTGATTCGGTTTCGGTCCACTACCATAGAAGGCTGAACTGGTTAGTGTTCAGGGTTATTTGGGGGCAACTCCGTTCTATCGGGTGCAGAAGGATGTTTTGGTTTGGGGCGGCTATGTATCCCTGCCATAGAAGCCTAAATTGATTCGGTTTCGGTCCCTCTGCCATACAAAAGTTTCATTTAGAGCGTAAAAGTTGTTTATGGAAGTTTGCTTTAAAACTTATGGATGAAAACTTGTTGTTAAATATTTGTACAAAAATTTTGTACTAAAACTTATCTACAGTTCAAAAAACTTATGTGTTACGTAGTTATAGAAAACTTTTTGTATGTCTTAAGAAATCTATTTTTCTTCGGCTTTGGTCCCTCTGCCATAGAAGGCCAAATTGGTTAGTGTTCAGGGTTGTTGGGGTGACTCCATCCTATCGAGTTCAGAATGATGTTTGGGATTTAGGGCAGCCATGTACCACTGCCATAGAAGGCTAAATTGCTTCAACATCGATCCCCCTGTAATAGAAAGTTGAACTGGTTAGGGTTCAGGGTTGTCGGGGGGCGACTCCGTCCTATCGGATTCAGAAGGATGTTTGGGTTTGGCGCGGCTATGTATCTCCTGCCATAGAAGGCTAAATTGATTCGGTTTCGGGCCCCCTGCCATAGAAGGCTGAACTGGTTAGTGTTCAGGGTTATTTGGGGGGCGACTCCGTCCTATCGGGTGCAGAAAGATGTTTGGGTTTGGCGCGGCTATGTATCCCCTGCCATAGAAGGCTAAATTGATTCGGTTTCGGTCCTCCTGCCATAGAAGACTGAACTGGTTAGTGTTCAGGGTTATTGGGGGGCGACTCCGTCCTATCGGGTGCAGAAAGATGTTTGGGTTTGGTGCGGCTATGTATCCCCTGCCATAGAAGGCTAAATTGATTCGGTTTTGGCCCGCCTGCCATAGAAGACTGAACTGGTTAGTGTTCAGGGTTATTGGTGGGCGACTCCGTTCTATCGGGTGCAGAAAGTTGTTTGGGTTTGGGGCGGCCATGTATCCCCTTTTATAGAAGTCTAAATTGCTTCGGTTTCGGTCCCCTGCCATACAAAAGTTTCACTTAGAGCGTAAAAATTGTTTTTGGAAGTTTGCTATAAACTTATGGATGAAAACTTTTTGTTACATGTTTGTAGAAAAACTTTGTATTAAAACTTATCTGTAGTGCAAAAAATATGTGTATTACGTAGTTGTAGGAAACTTTTGTATTCAAACTTACGTGAAATTCGAAAAACTTGTGTAAGTAAAGTTTTTAGCAATTTTTTCTTTTATTTGTATTGTATTTTAGTTTTGAAAGTTATTTTATTTTTTTCCTCACCCTTTTCTTCTCCCTCCTTCCCCCCATCCCGAATGTTTTAGCTTCCTGAAAAGAAAAACCACTAAAAACTAGTTGCGCGTGGAAAGGGAATAAGTAGCACATAGAATAAAACAATAACCGCAGAAAGAAAATGACTGCGGAATGTTTCTGCTCCTACTTTTCCCCCATCCCGAATGATTTGGCTTTATTAAAAGAGACAACGGCAAAAGCGCGCAGGAAGAGAATGCCGGAAAAAAAACGCGAAAAAAAGAATGCGCGCGGAAAGGGAATGGCGCAGCGCGCGAAAAGAAAAAGAAGAAACGCGTCGGCGCGGAAAGAGAATGGCCAGCGCGCGGAAAGGGAAATTGACCGCGCAGCGTCCGTGCAAAAACGCGTCGTGTAGCTGTTCGAAAATCGACCGGACGTTTCCATTCCACCGGGCGACCGTAAATTAGATGGTCCGGCAATACCTCCTGTTGTAGTACAATACAAGTGTGATGGAAAATTTAGTTCAATTACGTATTTAATCTCATCCATTAAATTATCTAACGAGCTCATTTTTTTTCTCAAAACTCTAAACGTGTGTGGAATTATTCAACGGCTCTGGAAGGGCATGGGCTCTGCTGGCGTCGCGGCAAGGTCCGAGCCGGGCTGGATCCGAACGTAGCGGCGCCGGCGGCGGCGGAGTCTGGCGGCTGGATGCGGTAGGAGCAGCGACTGAATCAAAGGTCCGTCTACCGGAGGGGCGAAGCTGCCTTCGGCGTGGCCTGCGTGGGGAACTCCTGCCGACGGGCGACGGCGACGGAGCGGGTGCGCACCGTCAGAGCATCAGCACGGGTACGCTCGATTAGCCCAACTCGTTGATCGCTTTTGTTTGCTGCTGCGGTGCTGTGCTGGGGTGCTGCCTGGGGCGGGTGCCGGAGAGAGAATGATAGAGAACTTTGAAAATAAGCCTCCAGTACGTAGTGCCTGCTGCCCAACTGCAAGACAAAATCATAAAATCACGAAGGTGAACTAAAGTGTACTAGCACAAATGACCAGAGCTGAAAATTAAGTTATATATGCTAATAATATGTATAAAAAACAAACAGTTAACTATCCCAACAATGACTGTATTGGCAACACAGCTTACCCATCAAAGAATGCAGCATAATAACCTGGCTCGTGGATCGTCAGTGGCTGGGACACTGGAGGGCAGCCGATGCCATACAGCCATAGTAGCTCAACACCTAATGAGCTTCAGCCTCCTCAGCAAGATGGAAAGTAGTGCGCGCTTTATGATGGGTGGCTGTTTGAAATACGCATAAAAAGAAGGAAACTCTGAGTACTCAAATCGAGAAGAAAAATGAAGTTAAAACATCTCACACAAATGTATTCAATGCATCGATGGAAGAAATGGAAGCAGTCATGCAACAGGTTTTCCATTAGATGACAGTGGAAGATTTACCTTTTCTTCAGAACCTGAATGGAGACATTCATTCTATGATCTTCCTACGGATATGGGCAATCTTTGACCAGCTTTCACCATCAGGTTGGCAGCTCACCTTCAATAGCTCGCAATCTTTTATTGTTATATCTTGAACAGAACTTGGCAGTTCTGGTAAGGTTGTCAATTTGGGGCATCTCATGATAACAATTCTCTGCAAACAGGGCAGGCTCTTGGAACTTATTGACAGAGACTGGATCCCACAATCCATTATAATTAGCCAACGGACAGATGTCAAAGTATAAGACCATTCAAATGAAACGTATGACTCATTGCAATGTGCAAGTTTAAGCTCCACTGGACTTGTGCAGCCTTCAATACCGAGCATATTGTTGAGCATTACCAGGCTGCTAATAGTGATACTGCCCTTCACATGACACTGAGAGACACACTCGGCAGACAACATTGGGGCATCTATCACTGTTAACCAACGGAGATACAAGGAAGGCAATCCTTCAATGATGAATAAATCTGGCAAATGTTCTAGTGACAGAGATTCCAGGGATGTTAGATGACCTATTGTTAGGGATGTCGAGCCTCTGGACTCCTGCATGGAGTCGCCAGCAAGTAGACAGTAGGATATGCTGAGACACTGTAGGGAGGATGGCATCAGTTCTACTTCCTGTTCCAACCCTAACGAAGGGCACAAATATAAGTAAACAGAGTAAAGAGAGGGAGCAGCTTGTAAGCCCCCTAATGATCTGAGGCACCAGCAAGACATAATGTCCAGAGTCGAAAATTTGGTCATCTGTTGGAAGACCCCTTCTATGGGAAGTGTAGTTAAAGTCATAATTCTTTTTAATGCCAATTTTCTCAGTGAAGTCAGTACTCGAAGGGAATTAGATGAGGCTCCATCTGTAATACTGCATGAACAGAGTGTAAGCTCACTGAGCGCTGATGGCAGAACCAACTGTGTCCCGATGCTACTTCCGTACATAATTTTTACCCTTTGCGCATGGCAACATAACCATGCCTTGATGATATCTTCTTTCACCATTTCTAAGTTGCTTTCTCCTAGAGCACCTTTAATGGTTTGAATATGCTCTGATATATCAGTATCCATCAGTGGCATCAGCTTCTCCAAGGATGAATATTCTGCAGCTAATTCCTTCCTAATTTCAGAAGAATCCAATTCCCAGATCAAAGCAAGTTGGGATGCCAAGTGGTCTGTCTTTATCATGTTTTCCTTTTCATCATGCTGTTCCAGCTCATCACTGGAAACAAATATAAGCAGTCGGCACTTATCAACCTCAAACTCATCAAGACCTGCTGGGAGACATGGTAGTCTCTTCAGGTTTGGGACATTATAGAGCTGCAGATTAAAGCAATGCCGAAAAAGATAGGAGGCATTTGGGGGTAGACCTTGTAAAGTACTACAATTGCGAAGATCAAATCGATGCAAATTGTCAAGGTATGTACCCTCAAGCAACCAGCTTGGATATGTTGCACCTTTGTAACCATCGAGTGAAAGCCACATCAGTTGAGGCGGAGGCTTCAGTCCTTCTAAAACCTCCAGATGTAAACTATCTTCTTCATGCAAGTTTTCCCCACAACTCCACGTAAGAAATAAGTATAGAAGATGACTCTTCTGATGTAGCCTGGCCATAGAGGCGTCGTCCTTACCTGTGACGTTCTGAAGATTTTCGATGCTCAATTTGTCACCAATTTCATCCATTTCTGCCAGCTGTTGCAACTCATACCCCTTCTGCCCTTTTACATCAAAATCTTCAAGTTTTTGGAGCAAAGTCAACTTGCCAATGTCAGGAATAGGAGGCAATCGCATCCACCCTGTACTATAAGATCCACCAGAATAAGCTTGAACATACAGTAACTTAGATAAATTGCTTATTTTGTCAGGAAAGCTCTTAACTTTGTAATTGAACTGAAGTATCTGTAGGTGGTAAAGATTGCAGAACGACCCTGGCAATTCGGAGATCGCTGTTTCAAAGATGTTCAAATAACGAAGGTGTTTTAGCTCGCCAACACATTCAGGTAACTTGCTTCCACTGTAGGTGCTTCCACTGTAGGAGCACAAATACAATACACGTAGCTTCTTCAATTTTATCAGTACCTCATTGAAAATATCACTTACGTCATCCATAAGAGGATCAATGCAGATAAGAGTGCGTAAGTGTTCAAGCTTGCATATGCTTTCCTTATGAAATTGCATACTCTCAACACCAATAGACAGACGTCGAATTGTGTGTGGAATTTTTGTCTCCGTGTCATCTTCTAATCTGAAGCAGTCATCTCGAGACAATTCTCCTGCTAAATCATGAAGGAGATCGTGCATAGAATAATAAAAGCTGGCACCATGCTGCTGAAAGAAAGAGTAAGAGACCATCTCATTTAAGTAATCCCTTGCGATATCTTCCATTCTCTTATTTTGGTTGCACAAATCAACCAGTCCCTCAGCTATGTGTTGACAACCAAAATTGGCACGGGCTGCGGCTGACCGGTCAGACCGGTTAGCCTGACCGGTTTGGCTCAGTAAGTTGCGGTGCTGGTGCATGGATCACCGCAATGTTTGGTCCTAGTTTGATATAAGTGACATAATCTCTGCAATGATCGACTGTTGCGGTGCTGGGAGGTCTAGAGGACCGCAAGATTTGGTGCAAGACACAGAAGGTGGCATGTTCTCTGGAATGACAGGATGTTGCGGTGCTTGAAGACTTGGAGGATCGCAAGAGTCGGTGGTGGAGCAAAACAAGCAAAAGGGCGAAGTTCGGCACCCAGACCGGTCTGACCGGTGTGGGGGACCGGTCAGACCGGTTACCCTTATTGTAATCCGACTAGGACTCTTATTTTGGGATTCCGAGATTGTAACGAGTTGTAACTTGGTTTCCTTGCGGGACAAGACCTACCCTCCCTACAAATATAAGGGGATTCGGCGGATTGAAGACACAACAATCGAATCAATCAAATTTACTACTTTTATCCTTTACTTTTTGCATCTCCAAACCCTAGCTTTTCCAACCCTACTTGCTGTTCTTCCTGCGTCTCCGTGACGTTTGAAGGCGTCCTAGGTGGCCTGCCGATCCTAGGGCACCCCTGACGACGTTCTCCCTGACGGATCCTTCCGGGAGGCGTTTTTAGGGTTTACCCCGTTCTTCCCCGACGGTCACCGGTCCGACCGGTGCCCCTGACCGGTTAGACCGGTCAGCGCAGGGAAGCCTCAGGTTTACCGTGTTACGTGCTGCGCGATCTAGCGCTTTCGTGTGTTGACCTGATTTCTGCGTCAACATACTTTTGGCGACTCCGCTGGGGAATTGGAGATCTGGTTCGTGCAGCCGATCAATCTAATTCTATCTAGATGGGTGCCAACACCGAGTTCGATCTGGAGAACATTATCACCATCAAGGATGACGAACTCTCTGCTGAAGACCGCCAAGGACTTGAAGAGTACCTGAAGAAGAAGGCGGAAGAAGAACGCATCTACTATCTGTCGCACTTCAAGAAGGACCGCAAAGGCGTGGTCTCCAAGGTCAAGGAAGTAGATCCATCTGCTACATCTTTAGCAGCATCTCCTAAGGTACAAAACGATAAAAACTCTCATGAAGTTTTTCTTAAGTACATGGAGGATAAATTGGCCGAAAACAATGTTAATTTAGTAAATTGGACGATGAAAAAGCGTTTAGAATCGGAAGGCAAACAACACTTGGTTGAACAACCTGCCGCCGATCCTAGTCTTTTAATTCCTAAGATTCCGATTGTGCCTGATTTCAAAGCATCGGTAGCAAAGCCCGTAGAGCAACCTACATATGGCATGCCGTTGAATTATTTTGAAGGCCAATCTGTTATGCCATCTAATCCAATGATTACTCGGCCTGCTGCACCTCAACAACTTGCAACTATACCTAATTCGGTTAATCACGGCCGAGTTAACAATGAAGTTGTGAGTTTTACCCCGCAAAATCCGAACTATGGATATGCTGTACCCCCACTAGTGTAAAATTTGTTTTCACAAGGCCCAGTACCTTACGAGCTTTTTGGAAGGTACGGCCAACAAATACAGGGGATGATGTCGGCCAATCAACCTGGCCAGCATCAACCGGTCAGACCGGTCGCCGTGACCGATCAGACCGGCCCTGGAGGGTCGGGTGCGGCAAACCAGATTGTGCCGGTCCAACCGGTCAGACCGGTCACTGGATCCAGTCAGACCGGTTTTGGGGAAGCAGAAACGGGGAATTTGCCTTCTACTCCTGTGCATAATACTCAACAGCCAAATTCTCAGGATAATTCATTAGAGTATTTAGATAAAATATTCTCTATGTACAAACTTGATTTGGCTTCAGCTCTTAAGGAGAACTTGGGAGTAGATGTAAGAGATAAGGCTAGATTGTATCAAAAGCCTTATGTTCCTTGCTTTGATTTAGTTCCTTTCCCTGCTGGATTTAGACTTCCTGATTTTGTTAAGTTTAATGGGGAGGATTCTAAAAGCACTTTTGAACATATTTTTCAATACATGGCACAACTAGGCGATTCTGGCTCTAGTGAGGCTTTAAAAGTGCGTTTATTTTCTTTGTCTCTAACTAGTACAGTTTTCTCATGGTTTGCATCATTAGCTCCGCATTCTATTACTTCATGGGAACAGTTAGAACAAAAGTTTCATGATCACTTCTTTTCGGGCACTAATGAACTTAAGCTATCACATCTTGCATCGGTTAGACAATCACGCGATGAAACTGTTAATGATTACATTAGGCGTTTCCGCGATACTAGAAACCGTTGTTTTGGTGTTTCTATTTTCGAAAAGGATCTTGCTGATTTGGCTTTCAATGGTTTGCGTTCTCATATTAAAGAAAAATTAGAGAATTCTGAATTTTATAGCGTAAACCAATTGCATCAAAGAGCTTTGGCTGTTGAAAGCCGAAGCAAAGACTTAAAAGAAAGCCATAGGACTCATCGGGCTAATGTGCATAATGTAGAATGTGATTCTTGTAGCTCCGATGAAGAGTCTCATGAGGTGTTGGCTGCTGAATTTGTATGGCCAGCATCTAATAAAGCTTTTGCTTGCACATCTCTTAAGCCGACTCATAGGAATCGGCAGGAGGAGATGAAGTTTACTTTTGATGTATCTAAGTGCGATAAAATTTTTGATGAATTGCATAAGAATGGATATATCAAATGTTCTTTTAAAATTCCATCACCTGAGGAGTTAAAGCGGCGTGCTTATTGCAAGTTTCATAATTCTTTTTCTCATGCAACTAATGACTGTAATTTCTTTCGTCGACAGATTCAATCGGCTTTAAATGATGGACGATTGATTTTAAATGAGATGGAAGTTGATAAGCGCCTGTTTCGAGTCAACAATATGGTAGTCAATACTATGCATCTTAAAGATGCCAAGATGTTGGTTCGGCCCGACAATGCCGATGCAGCAGGAGGCAAGAATATTGTGATTGGAGAACCAAGGAGGGTGATGGAACAAGACAAAGTGCTTGGGAGAGAAGTTGTGCTTAAGCAAGCTCCTGATGGAAAGAAGATCTTGACTATTACAGTGAAGAATTCTGAAATTAGGGGAGAATCAAGCTCTCAAGCGCGGGATCGAAGGCCGGTTGCTCCTGCTGCCCAGGGGGCACCGGTCAGACCGGTGGCCGGCCCAGAGGCCGGTCCGAACTTTTGTGCCTAAACGTCCTAAAGTGGGAACTTGGAAGACGAACCAGGATAAAGATCAGGGGAAAACTTTCAAGCCAAAGGGAACCTTTGATCAAGTCATGGCGAAGCATATGCAAAACGCGGCCGTTCAATAAGATCGGCCACCAAAAAAGAGACCAAGTTCGCCGCCAAGGAATTTTGGTGCGATGAAGGCACCAAGAGGACAGTGGAATCAGGGCCCAAGCTCATCCAATGGTGCTGGTCCTTCTAGGCCGTGGAGGCCGTTTCCACCTCCCCCTCCTCAGCCTATTTGGAGGGATGGAATTATGTACGTGCCCTACTGTCCTGCACCCAATCAACCACGGCCTGGAGCTCCTGTTCATGCCAGAATAACTCCACAACAGCCTAGGCCTGCAGGTTTCAACAAAGACAGACGTTCGTGCCCCAGCAGCACGGACCGGTCAGACCGATCCCGCCAACCGGTCAGACCGGTTTCCAGAGGAGGTCGGGCAAGGAGCCGGCTAAGCAAGAGTATCGCCCCATGCAGAAGAAGGAAGAGCCTGCCCCTGTTATTCCAAAGCCAGTTGTGAAAAGTACAATTCAAATTGGCTCCATGGTGGTTAATCCTTCCATGGCTGATGGACCCAATGTTATTGGCACATCGGCCGTAAAAAAGGTTCCTTTGCCTCAGTACACACAGCCAAAGTGGTGTCCTCCTAGCTTGGCTCATTCTCAGAAGAGGAGATTGCAGCGGTTGCGCACTCAAACGCAAAGGAAGGAAGAATCGGCTAAGAAGTGGGAGGAGTGGTTCAATGAGGTTGAAAGCATCTAGGCCCTCTAAGTGTGTTTTGGTAATTAATGATAACCATATTGGACTAACTATTTCATTGAGGATATGAGAATAGGTTAGTCCGGTAAGATGGTTGAGCTTCAATGGTGAATTAACATTGGATATGTGTGTTGGAACCAAGGAAGCTCAAGGCAAAGGTAAAAGATAGGATATTTTCTTTTACCGGTCATGAGGTGTTTAGAGAAGATTTTTGACCGGATTGATAGGCTAGATAGCCGTACTATCAAGAGGGGTCAATTTCATTTGCATGACGAGTTTCTAGTGCCACTTTGCTCAAATGGTTGCATTGCATGCATGAGAGCTAACACCGTTGAGAAAGTGGGAAAGAAAAAGCGAAAAGAACGTGTGCTGAATATGGTACTGCGGACGGTCCGCAGCCTATTGATTGTTGGATGTTTCAATTCTCAATGTTATCACTTATAATTGAAATGCTTTATGGCAGTGCTGGTGGTCGTTCTAAGAAGGTTGTGACATCGAAGCAAAAGAAGGGAAGTTCATCTAAAAGGCCTAGAGTAGATGACTCAGATTCAGGGGATGAATATTTGCCTAGTGACTCAGAGCAAGCGCAAACTGATACTGAGGTAGAGGATGAGGAGGTTGAAGATGAATTGATTGATGAGACTGTGAATCTCGCAGGAAGACAGTGGAGCCAAAACTCATACAGAGATGCTAGGGCTTCTTATCAGTATGATTTGCCCCGTGATACTGCAAACTTGTTCTTTCATACTCGGGTGCAAGAAGATGCTTTCTATGGTCATATGGTTCACAAGAATGTGTACAAGCATCAAACCATTGATTTTTCTATATGGCAAATCAACCTGTGATGAGCTCTCTTGTTCCAAAGCTTGAGCATCTTGGCTTGAGGCAGTTTATGGAGCACAGATGTGAGTGGAATGAGGCTGTCATCCGTCAGTTCTATGCTACAGCTGAGGTGAACATGGAGGAGAAGAAACTTGAATAGATGACAGGCACAAATAGGTATTCTGCTACCTTTGCTGAATTTGCAGCGGCTAATGAGCTTAATTATGAATTCCTCACTGGAAATGAGAGCTTTGACATTACTGAAGAGTTGCACTTGGACCTTCATAGCATCACTCCATTCTATGAGCCCGCAAGAACCCATATTCATAGAGTGTACTGCAAGACTACAGGGCTAAGGCACCATCTAGCTGTGCTAAACAAGATTGTTAGGGTCACTATTCTTCCCAAGAGTGGCTACAAGGATGCTTTCATTGGATGGGCACCAAATTTTGTAAAGCATGTCATGTCAAATCAGAAGATGGATGTGGTGAAACTCATTATGTATCAAATCAATGAAAAGAAAACCAACTATGAGATAAATCTTTACCATGCTCCCTACATTATGTCACTCATTCTTGCCAAGACAAGGTTCAGGGGACCTTGCAATGTGAAGCATCTCCCATTCAGGCCATTCAAGAATGACAGAGCATTTCTTGAGAGGGATGTGACTGAGTATCTAGATGTGGATGCCAATGAGGCTTGGGAGGAGTATGTGCCTCATGAGCAAGAAGGAGCACATGATGCTCAAGATGCCGGTGCACAGGCTATGCCACCTCCACCTCCTCCTGCACAGTAGCCACAGTGGGCACCTCCAGCTGGATATTTTGATCCATACTTCGCCTCTATGCAGCAGTCCATGATAAATCAGTTTGAGCAGATGCAGATGGGTTTCAACACCCACTTTGAGGCATATGGGCAGCAGATGAATGCCAATCTTGAGAGCATGCAGACTCGTCTTGATAGCCAGCATCAGTAGCTTATGGAGAGGCAGCAGCAGCTTGAGACTCGCTTTGACAACTTTCAGACTAGCTTCTCAGGCTTCACTGATCACTTCTACTCATATTATCCAGCTCCAGTGCCTCCTCCACAGTTCTACCCTCACCAACCATTTTATCCTCCTCCGCCGCCGCCTCAGGATGACTAGGACCCTCTTTTGGTCTTTGATGACAAAGGGGGAGAAGAATTTGGAGTGATGGAGTGATTCCTTGAAGATTCATGGAGATAGGGGGAGAACTTTGGGCTTGGGATCATGGAAACATTGCATATGCATGTTTAAATTTTCGCTTTGCATGAACTACTTGTGTGCTTGTAATATCTTATGCTTTGTGGTGTTGAACTAGAACTTGTGGTTGAACCTTGTAGGATGTAATTGCCTTTCTTTAGCTTAATGTGGCTTGTTCTAGTTCTTGTGGTTTTTCGAGGCTAACCCTTTATCGCTTATGTTCATTGAATAATTATATATATATCTTGTGTAGCCTCGATTGCCCTTTTGTAGGGGAAACTCCGGAATTTCCTTATCAAATACATATGAAGATATTTCAAATGCAAAATTATATGCACATATGTAGGGGGAGTTCTTCTCTACAAAATGAATTTTTGAGTTCTTTTATCCATTCCTAAATATTAGTTTCATTGAAATGGGTAAGCGTTCTCAAAGTTCAAAAACCTTCTCTTATCACTCCTTTCTATGGTTGTCATCAATTACCAAAAAGGGGGAGATTGAAAGCATCTAGGCCCTCAAAGTGTGTTTTGGTAATTAGTGATAACCATATTGGACTAACTATTTCATTGAGGATATGAGAATAGGTTAGTCCGGTAAGATGGTTGAGCTTCAATGGTGAATTAACATTGGATATGTGTGTTGGAACCAAGGAAGCTCAAGGCAAAGGTAAAAGATAGGATATTTTCTTTTACCGGTCATAAGGTGTTTAGAGAAGATTTTTGACCGGATTGATAGGCTAGATAGCCGTACTATCAAGAGGGGTCAATTTCATTTGCATGACGAGTTTCTAGTGCCACTTTGCTCAAATGGTTGCATTGCATGCATGAGAGCTAACACCGTTGAGAAAGTGGGAAAGAAAAAGCGAAAAGAACGTGTGCTGAATATGGTACTGCGGACGGTCCGCAGGCTACTGGCGGACAGTCCGCGGGTGGCGGACAGTCCGACAGGTAGCAGGCGGACGGTCCGCATGTCAACAGACTTTCTGAGATTTTGACTAAGTGTTGGAAGGGTCTGCCGTGTCTTTGAGGCGGACGGTCCGCTGGGAATGGCGGACGGTCCGCCTGTTCTTTTTGTGAGGCGGACCGTAGGTGGCGGACCGTTTACGCAGGAGCGTGTTCTAGGGGTTCCAGGCCTCTTTTATATGGCGGACGGTCCGCAGTTATGGTTTGTGGGTCCTTAGTCGCGTGGCGAGCTGTGCATCTAACTCTGAGGCGGACGGTCCGGCCTGAGGGGGCGGACGGTCCGCCTATCGCGTAACGGTTATCTCTGACACGTTTGACTTTTGGACAGTAGCCGTTGGGGCTTAGGCGGACGGTCCGCCAAGTGGGTAGCGGACGGTCCGCCAGTCCCCTGTTTTCACGGGATTTGAAGGTAACGGCTAGTTTGGAGGTGGGGGAGTATAAATACTCCACCCACGGGTTGGGAGAAGCTCTCTTGGCACTTTTGAAGCATATTTGCAATACTTGAGCCTTCTTCCACCTCTCATTCACTCCTATTGCTTAGAGTAGCATCCTTGTGAGTGTGAGAGAGTTCTAGTGCATTGCATCAAGAGTTTGAGCTTTGGGGCACTAGAAGTTCATCAAGCAAGCGTCATCGACTTGTTACTCTTGGAGGTTGCCGCCTCCTAGACGGCTTGGTGGTTGTGGCCGGTTGAAGCACTTCGAAGAAGATTGTGAAGTTGCTCCCGTCTTGATTGTGAGAGGTTTGTGCTCACCTCACCGGAGTGGGAAGAGCAACACTAGTGGAATCGAGGTTTGGAGAGGTTCATTGATTCAAGCCGGCTCATACATCAAGAGAGGTCTTGATAGAGGAGCGGTTGAAGCTTTGGATCCACCTCAACGTGGATTAGGGGTGACCGGCAAGTCATCGATACCACGGGATAAAATTCGTCTCTCTTGTTCGGTTATTTCTTTGCTCTACTTGCTTACCACATTTAATTTGAGCAATTTACTTTCCTAGAGATTAATTTGTATCTTGTCACCCTAGGTTGCAAACCTTGACATAGGCATAGACTTGGTAGAAATAGGTTTCACCTTGTGTTACTAATAAAACTTGTTGAGTTTTGTGATTGAAGTTTAAAACCGCCTATTCACCCCCCTCTAGTCGGTATCCTAGATCCTACAA
>CM014274.1:40174668-40201632 GCA_004135705.1 Alloteropsis semialata
CCAGCGGAGTCGCCAAAAAGTATGTTGACGCGAAAACGTGCCGCGTCAAATACTAGCAAGCGCAGAGAAGCTCTTTGCAGCTTCTCTGAGCTCACCGGTCAGACCGGTCCTGGTGACCGGTCAGACCGGTCCTCGCCGGGCAGCTGGGAGCTCGGCGAGAAACCAACGAGCGCTCGTCCGGGAGAGACCCCGTCAGGATGTGCGCACCTTGGGTTGCCCTAGGCTCGGTCAGGCCAGCTAGGGCGCCTTCAAACGTCGTCGAGACGAAGGAAGAACAGCAATGGGGGTTGGAAAAGCTAGGGTTTAGAAGGTACAGAAAAGTAAAGGTAAAAATAGTAGATTTGATAAATTCGATTGGATCTAACTCAATCGGCCGAATCCCTTTATATTTATAGAGAGGGTAAGACTTTTCCCGCAAGGAATAGGTTTTACAACTCGTAATTAACTAAAACTAAGAGTCCTAATCGAATTACAGGGGTACACCGGTCTGACCGGTTCCCCGGACCGGTTAGACCGGTCAGGGCCCGGATTTTCCTAATCCTTGTTTTTCTTGCCAATTTTGGTCGCGAACAGGGCCGCTCTGGCCTATCAGACTTGGAAGGATGGCTGGGGTTGGCGGTTGTCCTGGCTGCGGCGGTGGGTTGATGACGAGTTAAGACGAGGTGACGGGGAACATTGGGGATGAGCTTTGGGTGCATCCGTAGTTGTGGTAGACAGTAGACTTAGGGTAGAGGGTGGTGTATCGTCGCCGGCCGGGGAAATGGAGAGATGGGGGCACACCACCGATGAGATGGGAAAGAGGTCAGACTGACAGCAGGCACAGTACAAGGCCGCGCTCGCTGTATGACGCGGGGAGGGGGCTGGGACTGAGAGGGCGTAGAGAGGTAAATTGACGCCTATGTTTTGGGGAACAGTTCCGATGTCGTGGTCCTTGTTCGTCGGGGGGCGCGTTTGAGTGGCGGTGACTTGGGCAGGTGGTGGAAGAAGCAAAGAAGGATTTACGTTTTCTTTATTTGGTTTAAAGCATTCGAAGTTTCCTTCAGTCGATTAACATTACTACTCCATCAACCCGTGCTCCTGCACGGGCTATTGTATTTAAAATTATTTAAAAATTAAATGCTTCATCTTGTCCCCTGATTGGATTAGGAGTAGTTCATTGTATACCACAATCAGATTAGGAAAAAACAAGTTAATTACTTTAACTTGTTTAGAAAAATGATATAACGGTCGTCATCCGTAGCAACGCACAGGCAAGGTTGCTAGTACATGTATAAATGGTCTACATGGTGACACTCATGATGCATATATACCATAACTTATTATTTCTATATTAACAATGATAAATTACCATAATTTAGAACCATATATCAGTTTAATTTTGGACTTTTCAGGAGGATGCACATGAAGATAATTAGATTAAGATCTAGGTGTTTAGTTTAGGTTATCTTTAATAAAAATATACGTGGGTAACTTAGAAACAAATTTGAATGTCATTTTAAGTTATCCATTATAATGGTATACATGAGTAAATTAGATAAAAATTATGGGATTGATTAAAATTATTTTTTATAATGGCAAAGCTCGATAATTTAGATATATTTTTAGAATTTATTTTAGAATATTTTTATAATGATAGTGGTGGGTAACTTCTTAAAAAATATAATAGATCAATGGCTATGGTTATTAGAGTTTACATGATTGACGTTTCTGAGTTTTATGAGAATTTCTAGGATTTTTCTTTTTTTTCTAGCGTATCTCGTGAAAACTAATGCGGAGTCTCCAATTAAAAAAATTAAGACTACATTTCTACCAAACTATTATGAGCTATCTCTCATTTTTTTTAATATTCGAACACAATACCTATATAGATATATACTTATTATTTTTATCCGACTGTGATAGATATTTGTTAGTAATTACTCTATAATGTTTTCATACACAATTATAATCTTTAAATTTTTACTAAGTTTGAACTATAATTGTAACGTAGAATTCTATATTGTCATTACTTCCCCTATATATTTATAAATGACAACATACATTATGCGTATATATCTTAATCCCTATATAATGTATTAATAGTGTATGAAATACATGATTTAGAATATTATATTTGTTTATATTTTTAATTAAGGTGATTTGGATTCCAATATAGGATTGCCTCATATTATTTTTAATAATGACATATGTGGGTAATATAAATATAAAGTTAAGGTGTTACTTTAATTTATGAGGTTATTTTAAATATTGTTTATAGTGGCACAATGGGTAATTTTGATGAAGATTAGGGGTTACTTTGGTTTATTTTATATAATGGCAGAGGTGAGTAATTTTGATATAGATTTTGGGGGTTACTTTAAGCTATTTTCATAATGGCATAGGTGGGTAATTTTTTAGAAAATATAATAGATCTAACGGCTATGATTATTTGAGTGTTGCAATTGATGGCCAGATGTTTTGTTTTTTTTGAGAATTTCTAGGATTTCTCTTTTTTCTAGAGTGTCCACCTAAGATCCTAGATGGCTTCATCTGGAGGCTTCAAAAGGAGCATCCAATTAGTAACAATAAGATATCCTACACGGGCCTCTGGCCAGACAACCATACACGCGATCTGGGCCCCATATACGTCCAATTACAAGCCCGGCCAAGCTGGCCCAATGCTCACTCGTTCTTTCTTCCGTGCTTCAGCTTTATCCAATACGAATCTCAGTCCATTTTTATTGGATATGAAGGCAAAACGAATAGTTCAATACGGATTCACATTCGAATAGATGTTTCACCTAGTATTTATTCTTTACAGGTACGAATAATACTAGGATATTTCATTTGTTTCGACATTTTTATTCGAACATGGATCTGGATTCGGTAGAGAAAAAAAATGAAAAACGGATTCAGATATATTTATTTAATGTGCACATTAAAATTGGATACGAATACATATATCAATATTAATATTTTAGGCGGATACGAATACAGATAATTTAGATAATTTAGATATTCAGACATCCATATCCATCCCCAACCAGAGTTGTGCTATTAAACCAAGAATGTTAATTCTGAGAATGGCTGCACATGACGAATATGAACCACAAAAGAAAGAATTAGATGCATCACAAGAGTAACAACCTTCCCTTTATACACTAATAAAACGCCAAGAACATGCTTACCGAAATCATGCCATTGTCCCGTTAAATCATGCGCAGAAAAAAATATTTAGGAAACTATATAAATGAAAAAAATGATTCCCTAGACCTTACAAATTTATCAGAAAAAGAAAGAAATTGCAAGATACATAAACAAGGCACCGGGAGTAGCAGAGCATTTCTCCAAAATTCCTCTCACCATCTAGTATAAATTTTATGTCGACTCCTCCCCGACCAAAGTTTTCCTTTTTAAGAAAAAATCGAAATGGTATAATTCTTACGGGCATTTGCATAACTATGATACACCCCAAAGAAGAAACAAAGTTTTGAGGTGAACAATAGGGAACAGCTAATCACAATCAATCTCTGAACTAAACCGTCACATGTGTCTAGGTAAAACACTCCCAGACAATCTGCTTTAAATGCTGACACACCGCTACAACTAAATCCTGTGAACTAGGTTTATGAAGAACAACCCAAGTAAGGAACCAGTGGATAATGGAGTATATAATACCCTTTCAAAAAGTTGATGCCTCAGGTATTTAACTCAATTCTAAGCCCCACACAATGTTCTGCTATATATTTGTTGAACTCTTTCATTCTTTGCGTCATCAGAATCTACTGCCAGTTTCAAATCGTTTGCAGAATATTATCACCACATCAGTCATCAACCTCTGCTTCAAATCTTTCGATCAGTATCTTATGCTTAGGTTTCGATTAAGACGGGCCAACCTGTACAGTCCCTACACAGTGCAAACGCATTACCAAAGTTGTTAACCTTTGTTAGAAGTCCTATACCTATAAAGTTCGATATGTATGCTGACGCTAAAGTGAGGAGGCATTATCTTGCTAAGATCCACCAACTTGGTCACATAAAGAAAAATGTGCCTGCATTATACACCTAGAATCTGCCCATCTCGATTGTATAAAAGACCATGTTCAGCAGCTCCAAGGGATCCTTTCAGAACAAAATAGATGTTCCAAGAGATTGCTGTAGCAATGAGAAGTACAACAGCTTTTGTGGTCGCATTTCTCCTAAGGGCCATATATGGAGGCATGCAGATAGTAACCAAAAATGCTTTCAATGAAGGCATGAGCACGACTGTCTTTGTTTTCTACAGGCATTTAACTGGTATTTTGTTCTTGGTGCCGGTTGCTTTTGTTCTTGAAAGGTAATACAAGTCTTGTTACTTATTTTTTCTTCATATATACCACCATGGGAGAATGAATCGACGACGCTTCTTTCTGCAGGAAAACTGCTCCACCACTTTCATTCAAAGTCTCTCTGAAATTATTTGTGCATGCGCTATATGGGTAAGTGAGCTTGTGATCTTATTCTGTACTTATTATCATTCTTATTCATTTGATTGTTGTCATTTTTATTCTTTTGGCCAAATGATCTGTATTGGCATGAAGTCTGAAACATAAATTGCTGTCAAACTGCCATTAATTTCAGTAAAGTTGAAAAAGTTTTCAGAATCTTCATGTTCAACTGCATGGATTTCATAACCTTAATTTTGGAAGTTCCTATCAAACATCTATGCTTGAAATAGTTTTCTTTGCACTGAGGTGCAAAGATGTTATGCTCCCTGGTTCAGTCATTCGTCGTCCATTTCTCCGTATTTGCTAATATTTCCTCCCACGGTGCCAGAGATTTTTCTCTTTGTTATTTCCCCTTATTGTTCTTAACTAGAAATAACTAACAACCCAGACTTTAGCAGTGGATCATACAGTAGTTTACCTACTGGTAGACATGTGCAGAACTTAATTATCAAAGCTGAGCTATTTATTAAGTAGGCTTGATGGATTGTTCTGTTCATAACTGGCTCTATTTATGATTTCTACTTGTTTCACTTACTACTTATAGCACAGTCAGTCAGTCACTAATCATTTCATATCCTTTTTATTTTGCTAGGATTTCTGGAGCAATTAACATATATGGCCTTGGTCTAAGTTATGCTTCAGCAACATCATCATCTGCAATATTTAACCTCCTTCCAGCTGTGGCTTTCTTGCTGGCTGTTCTTTTGGGGTGAGGTTTGTCATTTTGTTACTAGCTAGACCCATAATTTACGGATTTAAGATACCAGCGTTTGGACTAAAGCATGCACAGCGTTAGCTGCATCTTCTAAACTAGAGTAGATTTGATTAATCCTATATGTTGTTTCCTTTTTGTATAATGTCCTATAGGATCCAGTCACACACGACGTGTAGAACTATGCAATTAAAAAACTTATAAATTGATTATCACACAAATTAATGATGGAAGTATTGATAGGGTCAAAAGCCTCATATTAATTTTTTTATGAACCTAGAACAATCTGGCAAACTTACGAGCTCTTCAAGTTTAGTAAAATAGTAAGGAGCCTCTTGTTAGTTGCAATCTACCACAAACTTGATTATTATAAGTGTAGTCTTTAGATATTCAGCTTGAAAAGGTGGCTAGAGTAAATTTTGGATATTCCTTGTTCTATATCTGGTAGGATGGAAACTTTGAACTTGAAGAGGTTCCACGGGATTGCAAAAGTTTGTGGCATACTGTTCAGCCTTGCTGGCGTCATTGTACTTGCATTTTACCAAGGACCTCAAATGAAATCATTCAACCACCACCATATTTTGCATCACACAAGTAACTTACATGGTGGGGTTACTGCTCATCCTACAAGGACTTGGATACTAGGAATTTTCCTGACGACTTTATCAACTACGTCTTGGGCTCTTTGGACGGTTCTTCAGGTAAGAAAGTTATTGGAGCTTCTTTTACATGATGTCCGTAGTTTACGGCAGATCAAACAGCACTGTTGGCTTGCTCATGCCATTTACCTGCACAGTACTTGTTCTCAGGGGCCAATGTTGGAAGCATATCCATCTAAGCTGCTCAACACGACTCTGCAGATGATCTTTGCAACAATTCAATGTTTCTTGATCGCCCTAGCAGCTGAGAGAGATTTTACAAAGTGGAAGCTAGGACTAGATGCACGTCTTGTTGGTGTATTGTACACTGTAAGTTCAACAGTATCTTATCAGATTGTGTTACCGGTGTCTGTTTATTATCTTTAGCAACACATGAACATTTAGTTTTGAACATCTTATTATTCCATTAGCCTGCAGGTAACAAAAATGTGTTCTGTGAGCAGTTTAAAATTAATAGTATAATATAGTATTTTCGACAATAAAATGTTTCGAGATTATGTTTTCTCCCTGTTGACCCTAATGGAACAAAGGTTGCAATGGATTGTGCCAAAGTCCAACTATTTTCATAAGGTCATCTCAAATTGAGGTTCATTAATATTTAGAGACTGTTCAGAAGTACATTCCCAAAATTAAGCTCATGCACTGTTTTAGTTGCAAGGATTTCTCATGAAAACGTTCCATTCAATTCCCATTCTGATCTGGAGTTTTTTTTTAATTGCAAAGCCGCACTTCAAATGTGACAGGATTCAAATAAGTATTGATATGTCTCTTCAATTCAAGTATTATTAGCTTTCAAATCCTCAAAGCTCAAATATTATATTCTGCACTCGTCTCGTTGTGTTTTTCTAGCCACCAGTCTAGATAACATTTTTCTTATGAATCCTATAGTTGCATTAATACTGGAAGCCTGACACATATTTCCTATATTTCACTTACTCTTTTCCAAAAGACAATTTTTAGGTAGAGCATAAACAATAATATGGATGTGATGCTTGCTTGTTTGAAATTCCTGAACACATCGTGCAGGGCATACTTGTTTCTGGAGTTGCATATTATATGCAAGTATGGGTGATTGACAAGAGCGGACCGGTTTTCTTGGCCATGACAATGCCAATAACCCTGCTTGTCACAATAATTCTTTCTTTGTTTCTCGGAGAAGCAGTTACCCTGGGAAGGTGTGTGTGTCTGTCTGTCCTTCTGCTCATGAGTTTCTTCCCCTCATTTATCTTTTAACAAGGTAGATAATTTACCATTTTTAACCCCGGAAGTCATCTTTTTTCCCAGCAGTATCTTAGGTGGAATAATTATGGTTGGTGGTCTGTATTGTGTTGTCTGGGCAAAGAGATCTGAACATATAGATGTCAAGAAGCAACAAATGGCTGCTCCAGCAGAGGCAACACACGTTTAGATCAGACTGGCGATTCTGTTTGTACACCTGAACTTAATGTTAGTCTCAGGCTGCTGGTTTGTAGTTTGTAGTTACTGAATTGAGAGAAATGTTTGTACACCTGAACTTAATGTTAGTCTCAGGCTGGTTTTTAGTTTGTAGTTACTGAAATTGAGAGAAATTACAGCGGGGGTCTCCCTTGCTCTATTTACGTCAAAAAAATTGAGAGAAATTTGAAGTTATTTTATCCTTTTTCTTCCAGAATATGTGTCATCTCTTGTTTAAGGTTTCAATGTTTGAACTAGTGTGTGTGAATCTGTTAGATTAATTGAGTTATTAGCTAATTAATCAAACAAATCACAAGGCCCATTAGTGGTTAATGGCTAGTAAATAGTGACTAGTAACTTACCTATTGATGGATGAGAGTTACTAGTAACATACCATTTGATGGCCCTATTCACTACATTAACTTGGGACACTCAAGGGTCTCCTAGTGCCTATAAGAGAGGTGCTATCTCTCATTCTAAGAGTGAGACACACCACCAGAGCCCCTCCCATTGCTGCGCTGCAGTTTTGCTTCTCCGTTCCGGCGATTTGAGTGCACAAATAGCCGGAAGAGCAGGCCTCCGAAGCTGCGCCCTCACTTGAGACTCTGCACCCGAGGAGTAGAAGGGCGATCAAGTTTTTGGGGAGCGCATTCGCGCGACTGCTCGCTGCACACCTCTACTTCCTAGCGATTGGTGACGCAACTGCACGGCGAACATCGGCACTGCATCAGTTTTTGATCGACTACTTCGAACAGCTCAGACCATCTCTATGTCCGAGAACAGCGCATTCGGTGCCCTCGGCACTGGCTCCGCTCAAGGGTATACTATCATGAACCTATCTGGTCATTTTATCCTTTCTACAGTAGCGATTATATTCCTGTTATTCGTTACTGTTATTGCTTTGGATAATGCTCCTGCACATGTCGTAACATATGTCATGTTTTATGCTTTATATCGGATTAAAATGAACCTGAAAATGTCCTTATTTCTTACAATCCAAAAACTTGATAGGGCTTTTTCGGTCGTTGGTTTTGCTGGACAATTGAAACCGAATGTTTTTGATGGAACAAATTACAAGAGATGGGTTGGTAAGCTGCAATTGTGGCTCATGGCCATGAATGTGTGGCACATCACTAAGACGCGCTCTCTTGGTCCGCATACTCTCGAGGAGGAGAGAGCGTACCAGGCCGCTGACACCTTATTTAGAGGGGCTGTGATCAGTGTACTTGGAGAGAACTTGGTCGATGCGTACATGCAGCTTCCTTTTGGGAAGGAGTTGTGGGACGCGCTTGAGGCAAAGTTCGGTGTGGCCGATGCGGGCAGCGAACTGTATGTTATGGAGCAGTTCTATGACTATAAAATGGTTGATGACCGTCCAGTAGTGGAACAGGCTCATGAAATACAGGCGCTTGCAAGGGACCTCGAAAGCTTCAACTGCGGGCTACCAGATAAATGTGTGGCCAGTGGCATCATTGCCAAACTACCTCCTATGTGGAGGAATTTTGCTACTACTTTGAAACACAAGAGGCAGGAGTTCACTGTAGCTGGTCTTATCGGCACTCTTGATGTTGAGGAAAAGGCGAGAGCAAAGGACACACGTGTGCGTGGCAATGAGGGAGGTTCTAGCGCCCATGTGGTGCAGAAAAAGAACTTCCAGTTCTACAAGAACAAGGGCAAAGGAAAGTCTGATCAGAAGCACAAGGCCGCTCAGACTACCAACTTCAAGAAGAAGAAGAATAACAAGGGGAGTTGTTTTGTCTGCGGTGGTTCTGACCATTGGGCCAAGGATTGCAAGGACCGCAAGGACAGGCAACAACAGCACGGGTAGAAAAAGTCTGCCAATGTTGTTATTGGCGACACTGAGATGGGAACACCAGGGTATGGTAAACATGCTACTGTTCTTTCAGTTTGTCATTTACCAGATTGGTGGATTGACATTGGCGCTAATATACATGTGTGTGTTGATTACTCTTTGTTTTCCTCTTACCAGGTCACAAGGACTGGATCCGTGTTGATGGGGAATGGCTCGAATGCTTCTGTTCATAGTGTTGGTATGGTCAATCTGAAGTTTACTTCGGAAAAGACCGTGTGGCTGAAAAACGTGCAGCATGTCCCCTCAATAAATAAAAATCTTGTTAGTGGATCCCTTCTTTGTAAGAATGGTTTTAAGTTGGTTTTTGAGTCGAACAAATGTATTGTTTCGAAATTTGGTTCTTTTGTTGGTAAAGGATATGAATGTGATGGTTTATTCCATTTATCATTATCAGACTCTTGTAATAAAGTTGTGAATCATGTGTGTAATGATGATGAGTCCAATATTTGGCATTCACGGCTTTGTCATGTTAATTTCGGTTGTATGTTGCGGCTAGCCAAAATGAGTTTAATTCCGAATTTCACTTTAGTCAAAAATTCTAAGTGCCAAGTATGTGTACAATCTAAGCAACCCCGCAAGCCTCACAAGGCTGCTGAGGCAAGGAACTTGGGACCTTTAGAATTAGTTCATTCCGATTTGTGCGAGATGAACGGTGTGTTGACCAAAGGAGGAAAAAGATACTTCATGACGTTGATAGATGATTCTACTAGATACTGCTATGTGTACTTGCTTAAAACTAAAGATGAGGCATTCCATTTTTTCAAGATCTATAAAGCTGAAGTTGAAAACCAACTTGAGAGGAAGATTAAACATGTTAGATCGGATCGAGGTGGAGAGTATTTTTCTAATGAGTTCAATTTGTTTTGTGAGGAGCATGGCATTATTCATGAGAGAACACCACCTTATTCACTCGAGTCAAATGGAGTGGCTGAAAGGAAGAACAGAACTCTAACAGAGATGGTTAATGCCATGTTAGAGACAGTGGGTCTTTCCTGGGAATGGTGGGGTGAAGCCATGTTGACTGCATGTCATACTCTTAACAGAGTTCCTATGAAAAACAAAGAGAAGACGCCATTCAAGGAATGGGAAAATAAAAGATTAACGCTCTCATATTTGCGTACTTGGGGCTGTTTGGCAAAAGTCAATGTGCCAATAGCTAAGAAACGCAAGCTTGGACCAAAAACGGTTGATTGTGTCTTCCTAGGCTATGCTTTTCATAGCGTTGGTTATAGATTCTTGATAATTAAATCTGGAGTTCCTGACATGCATATTGGTACAATCATAGAATCCAGAGATGCCACATTCTTTGAGAGCATTTTTCCTATGAAAGAAACATCTAGCAGTTCTAGTCCTGAATTTGTGAAAACCCCTGAACATAATGATGTAACAGAACACACTGAACAACCGCATGAGGAGAGTCATGAGAAGGATGATAATGAAGGAACTCGAAAGAGTAAAAGACAAAGGACTGCAAAGTCTTTTGGTGATGACTTCATTGTGTACCTTGTAGATGACACTCCAAAAACCATTGCTGAGGCTTATGGATCTCCTGATGCTGACTATTGGAAGGAAGCAACCAAGAGTGAGATGGATTCCATAATGTCTAATGGAACTTGGGAAGTTGTTGATCGTCCATATGGGTGCAAACCTGTAGGATGCAAGTGGGTGTTCAAGAAAAAGCTTAGGCCTGATGGTACTATTGAAAAGTACAAGACAAGGCTTGTGGCCAAGGGTTATACCCAAAAAGAAGGCGAAGATTTCTTTCACACTTATTCACCAGTTGCCCGACTGACCACTATTCGAGTATTACTATCATTGGCTGCCTCACACGGTCTTCTTGTTCATCAGATGGATGTTAAGATAGCTTTCCTAAATGGAGAGTTGGATGAGAAAATCTACATGGATCAGCCAGATGGATATGTAGTAGAAGGTCAGGAAGGAAAAGTGTGCAAGTTGTTAAAATCTTTGTACAGCCTAAAATAAGCTCCTAAACAGTGGCATGAGAAGTTTGACAAGACTCTCACATCTGCCGGCTTTGTTGTAAATGAAGCCGATAAGTGTGTGTACTACCGCTTTGGTGGGGGTAAAGGAGTGATCCTATGTTTGTATGTTGATGACATATTGATCTTTGGTACTAATCTCAATGTGATTGAGGAGGTTAAGAGTTTTTTTGTCTCAAAGCTTTGAGATGAAAGACATGGGAGTGGCTGATGTGATTTTGAACATTAAGCTACTGAGAGAAGGCAATGGTGGGGTTACACTTCTACAATCCCACTATGTGGAGAAGAGTTTGAGTCGCTTTGGTTATAGTGATTGCAAGTCTGCCCCCACGCCTTATGATTCCAGTGTGATATTGCGAAAAATCGAAGGATTGCAAGGGATCAATTGAGATATTCTCAAATTATTGGCTAGCTGATCTATCTAGCTAGCGCTACAAGGCCTGACATCTCCTTTGCTGTGAGCAAACTGAGCAGATTTGTTACAAATCCAGGAGATGATCATTGGAAAGCTCTTGAGAGAGTAATGCGCTATTTAGGAGGTACTGCTAGCTATGGAATTCACTATGCCGGGTATCCAAAGGTACTAGAGGGCTACAGTGACTCAAACTGGATCTCTGATGCTGATGAGATAAAGCCACTAGTGGATATGTATTTACACTTGGAGGTGGTGCTATTTCCTGGAAGTCTTGCAAGCAGACCATCTTAACGAGGTCAACAATGGAAGCAGAACTCACAGCATTGGACACCGCTACAGCTGAGGCCGAGTGGCTTCGTGATCTCCTAGTGGATCTTTCGGTTGTTGAGAAACCAATACCGGCTATCCTAATGAACTGTAATAATCAAACGGTGATTGCCAAGGTGAACAGTTCTAAGGACAACATGAAGTCATCAAGGCATGTGAAGAGGCGGCTGAAGTCTGTCAGAAAAATGAGAAACTCTGGAGTGATAGCGTTGGACTATGTCCATACGGCTAAAAATCTGGCAGATCAATTCACAAAAGGTCTTTCATGAAATGTGATTGACGAGGCATCGAGGGAGATGGGGTTGAGACCCACATGAGAGTTATGTCATAGTGGTAACCTATTCTATTTGATCGGAGATCCCGTGAAGTAGAATAGTGAAACAAACTAATGGCTAACTGTGAAAGAGAGTACTCTTATACAAACCCACTCCATTTGAGATGCTTTCTCTCCTTTTCTGCATGGCAGGTTGGTTGATACCTTAATGTGATCCGAGTGGCTTATAGATTTTAAGCAAAGATGTTGTCCTGCAGAAATATCTTTTGAGGAACACACCTATATGAGTTTGATCACTAGTCATGATCTATGCGATTGGGTAATCTCTAAAGACTCATGAAAAGGCCAGGAGTATGACTTATATGCTCCAACCAGAGGGGATGCAATTTGCAGCCTAGTATCGGTAAAGGGTGTAAGTGAAATTTGCTCGCACAAAACTATCAATTCAAGGCATAGTCTATTGTTCAGTTGCGGGCAAGTGTAGCTTATGCTCTAGTTGGATGTTCAACCTTAATCAGGTCTCCATCGAAACACGGTATATCCAACAGCAGTGGAACAAGTCCCAAATGTGCCTTGGAATTTGGTGGGGATTGTTAGATTAATTGAGTTATTATCCTATTAGCTAATTAATCAAATAAATCACAAGGCCCATTAGTGGTTAATGGCTAGTAAATAGTGACTAGTTAATTACCTATTGATGGATGAGAGTTACTAGTAACATGCCATTTGATGGCCTTATTCACTACATTAACTTGGGACACTCAAGGGTCTCCTAGTGCCTATAAGAGAGGTGCTATCTCTCATTCTAAGAGTGAGACACACCACCAGAGCCCCTCCCATTGCTGCGCTGCAGTTTTGCTTCTCCGTTCCGGCGATTTGAGTGCACAAATAGCCGGAAGAGCAGGCCTCCGAAGCTGCGCCCTCACTTGAGACTCTGTACCCGAGGAGTAGAAGGGCGATCAAGTTTTTGGAGAGTGCATTCGCGCAACTGCTCGCTGCACACCTCTACTTCCTAGCGATCGGTGACGCAACTGCACGTCGAACATCGGCACTGCATCAGTTTTTGATCGACTACTTCAAACAGCTCAGACCATCTCTATGTCTGAGAACAGCGCATCCGGTGCCCTCAGCACTGGCTCCGCTCAAGGGTATACTATCATGAACCTATCTGGTCATTTTATCCTTTCTGCAGTAGCGATTATATTCCTGTTATTCGTTACTGTTATTGCTTTGGATAATGCTCCTGCACATGTCGTAACATATGTCATGTTTAATGCTTTATATCGGATTAAAATGAACCTAAAAATGTCCTTATTTCTTACAGAATGACCATGCATGGACCGACTGCAATAACACATAATTTGGACGTCCAAGAAAAAGAAAATGCCTGCTTGTTTAACAAGGTGCCAAAACGTCTGCTTTTTTGTTAACATGAAGCAAACAGAGGAAATGACCGTATGTAAATTTGATGACACATACGACGGTTCATAAAAAGCTGTCTGTAGTGTGGTGTGAATTGCAGTTGGCTCCAAAAAATAATCATTAAATTGATCAATTCATATGGCTTTCTATAGGATCATCTGCAATATTTGATTTAAAATAGATGCCTTCTTAATTTATTCATCTAAAGTTGTATTTCATTTCATACAATTTTCTTCATATGTGTGATGGTTGTTTTATGAAATTTGTCCATACCACCATTATGGAATAGCAAAAATAAAATAACCCAATATATCTGCCTTATAAACAAGCACACATCAAAACTTCGATTATAGTTACTCACACGGATAATAATGGTTCTAGAATTCTACATACACTACTACACAAAACACCTTTGGTTCGGGCCTTTAGTCCCGGTACCAATTGGGCCCGGGACTAAAGGGAGCATTAGTCCCGGGTCCAATTGGTGTGGAGGGGGGGGGGATTTAGTCCGGTTGGTGGCTCTAACCAGGACTTAGTCCCGGCTGGTGGCTCTAGCCGGGACTAAAGGGGACCTTTTAGTTCGGGTTGGAGCCACCAACCCGGACTAAAAGGTCCCCTACAAATATCGTCTTCCTCCCCCAGCCCGGCCGAGCCATGAACAGAGCTCGTTCATGGCGCCGGCCGGAGCTAGGGGAGGTCATGCCCATTTTTTTCTCGAATTTTGAAGATTTAGCTCCTCTAAGTGGTCTAAACGGAGCATATCTTTATCCCCTCATCTTTCACGGTTAGTATTTCTTATTTCATCCTTTATACATAGAGAAATTTGTGTTTTAGTGGAATGGAGAGATGTGTGAGTTTTGTTTTATTAGCACAATTGAGATATTGATTTGTTAGTAGTTTGAAGTAGTATGTTTTAGGAAATGCAGATTTAGTTTTTAATTTATATTTATACTTTAGTTATTTATCCTAATTCATATTTATACTTTAGTTAGTTCATATTTATACTTTAGTTAATTTATATTTATACTTTAGTTAATTAGTTAGTTCATATTTATACTTTAGTTATTTAGACTTTAGTTAATTTATATTTATACTTTAGTGATTAGTGAATTAAGATGATAATTTTCATTTATTGCTTAGTGAAATAGGATGGTAATTTTCATTTATTACTTAGTGAAATAGGATGGTAATTTTTATTTATTGCTTAGTGAATTAGGATGGTAATTTTCATTTATTTCAAAAACAAACTTACTATTTGTTCTACTTATAAAAAATTGCCTAAACTTGCAGATGGACCGGCAATAGATGTATAACGCCGACAAACGTTCAGGTGACTTCTTTCAAGGCATGCATTAGTTTCTAGATGTGGCAGAGCAAAACAAGAAAAATGGTTTCATGAGTTGCCCCTGCGAGGTCTGCAAGAACCAGAAGGAGCACAGTTCAAGAAAGGTCATTCACAGCCACTTGATTAGACATGGTTTCATGTCTGGCTACACTTGTTGGACCAGCCACGGAGAAAGAGGTGTTATAATGGAAGACGGTGAAGATGAGATTGATGACAACATTCTCGGATTTGCTGAATACTGTGCTTCTGCTGATACTACAATGGGTGATGCTGAGGAAGAGGATGGAGAAGATACTCCTGCAGATACACAAGTGAAACTGAGAAGGAGAGGTTGAAGTTTCAGCGCATGTTAGAGGACCATCGCAAACCTTTGTACCCGAGTTGCGAAGAGGGACTCAAAAAACTCGGGAGCACATTGGATTTGCTGCAATGGAAGGCTAAAAATGGTGTATTGGATAAGGGCTTTGGTGAGTTACTAAAAATCGTGAAGAAGATGCTTCCTAGGGATAACGAATTGCCCTCGACAACATACGAAGCAAAAAAACTCGTTTGCCCGCTGGGGTTGGAGGTGCAGAAGATGCACGCATGTCCGAATGACTGCATCCTATATCGTGGTCCCGCGTACGAGAAAATGGACGCATGTCCGGTTTGCGGCGCCTTGTGGTACAAGATCAGAAAAGATGACTCTGGTGATATAGAGGGAGAACCTATCAAAAAGAGAGTTCCTTCCAAGGTCATGTGGTATTCCCCTATAATACTACGCTTGAGGCGTTTTTTCAGAAACAAAGAGCATGCTCAGATGATGCCCGGCACAAAGAAGAGCGCAAGCGAGACTCAAAGTTGAGGCACCCTGCCGATGGGTCCCAATGGAGAAAAATCGACCGAACATTCAAAGACTTCGCAGAAGATCCAAGGAACATAGTTTGCTTTGAGTACGGACAGCATGAATCCTTTTGGTGAAATGAGCAGTAGCCATAGCACTTGGCCCGTGACTTTGTGTATGTACAATCTTCCTCCATGGCTCTGCATGAATAGGAAATTCATGATGATGCCTGTTCTCATACAAGGCCCAAAGCAACCGGGCAACGACATTGACACATATCTCATGCCATTGGTTGAGGAACTTTTACAGCTGTGGGGTGAAAACGGTGTACGTATGTGGGATGAGCGCACACAAGATGAATTTGACCTACGAGCATTGCTGTTTGTAACCGTCAATGACTAGCCGGCTCTTAGTAATCTATCAGGACAGACAAACAAGGGATATAGGGCATGCACACATTGTTTAGATAATACTGAAAGCATTTATTTGAAACATTGTCGCAAGGTTGTGTACATGGGCTATCGTCGATGGCTTCCTCTCAATCATCCGCTAAGAAAGAAAGGCAAGCATTTCAAAGGGGAGGCAGATCGTCATCCCAAGTCTATGCATCGTGATGGAAAGTACGTATCTGCTATGGTAAAAGATCTAAAAGTTGTTTTTGGAAAGGGGCCAGGTAGCGTTGCTGTTCCTAATGATAGTAATGGGATGGCACCCATGTTTAAGAAGATGAGTATATTTTAGGAGCTACCATATTGGGAAGTCTTGGAGGTCCGCAACGCAATTGACGTTATGCACCTGACGAAGAATCTTTGCGTTAACTTGATAGCCTTTCTAGGCACTTATGGTAAGATAAAAGATACACTGGAATCACGCCAGGATCTGCAACATATGGAAGAACGACATGTACTACATCTAAAATAGAGGGACAATGGTCGAAATTACTTGAGTCCTGCCAGCTTCACTCTTAACAAAGAAGAAAAGGAAAGCATGTTCGAATGGCTCAATAGTATCAAGGTGCCCTCTGGATACTCTTCGAACATTAAGGGAATAATAAATATGCCAGAGAAGAAATTTACAAACCTGAAGCCTCATGACTGCCACGTGCTCATGACACAGCTGCTTCCAGTGGCATTGAGGGGAGTTCTGCCAGAGAATCTACGATTAGCTATCGTAAAGCTATGTGCATTCCTCAATGCAATTTCTCAGAAGGTAATCGATCCAGACAACCTACTGAAGTTGCAGGTTGATGTGGCCCAATGCCTGGTGAGCTTCGAGTTGGTATTTCCACTGTCGTTCTTCAACATTATGACACATCTACTAGTTCATCTTGTCAAAGAGATTGAAATTTTGGGTCCTGTCTTCTTGCACAATATGTTCCTTTTGAGAGATTAATGGGAGTACTAAAGAAATATGTTCGTAACCGTGCTCGACCAGAAGGATGCATATCAAAGGGCTACGAAACAGAGGAGGTCATCGAGTTTTGTGTTGACTTCATCGACGATCTCAAACCGATTGGTGTCCCTGAATCACGGCATGAGGGGACACTCGGTGGAAAGGGAACAATAGAAAAGAAGGTTGTTGGTACTTGGGATGATGATTCTTTCAATCATCCTTGGTTAGTCCTTATATAGATGAACACAAGGAGCTTTTACACACTGAATTCCCGGGGAAGTCTGAGGCCTGGATTACACGTAAACACATTGATACTTTCACCGGTTGGTTGCGGAAACATCTAATGCGCAATATGGACATACATGAACAGCTAGCATGGTTGGCCAAGGGTCCCTCCTTTACAGTCTTGACATTCCAAGGGTATGAGATTAATGGGAATACATACTACATGGTGTCCCAAGATAAAAAAGAGCACCAACCAAAATAGTGGCGTCTGTGTAGATGCCCTAGACAACGATGGTAACAAGGACACATATTATGGTTACACAGAGGAGATATGAGAACTGGACTATGGCTCGTTATTGAAAGTGCCGCTGTTTCGGTGCAAATGGGTGAAGCTCAGTGGAGGAGGGGTGTTAAAAGATAATTATGGAATAACAACAGTGGACCTCAATAATCTTGGTTAGAAAGACGAACCATTCGTCCTAGCCAAGGATGTGGCTCAGGTTTTCTATGTGAAGGACATGTCTAGTAAACCGAAGAAGCAAACAGACAAGTCAAATGATGAGCCCAGGCGACACATAGTCCTTTCGGGAAAAAGAAACATCGTCGGCATCGAGGGCAAAACAGACATATCGGAAGATTATGATAAGTTTGACGAAATTCCTCCATTCGCCGTGAATGTTGACCCAAGCATTCTATTAGCTAAAGAGGATGCTCTTACACACGTAGTGATCATAAGCAAGACACATTCGTGAAAAATAAGACTATTGCCGTTCTAGATCATGATGTTTAATGTATTGTTATAACCATTATGTAAGATATTGAGCATGCACTCTTATATTATTAATTTATGTGATGGAGTTGTATTCAAATTGTTCTCAACACACATGTTCATATTAGCACATCTAGCTAGTAAATGAACTAAAAAACTAATTGAAATATATATTTTTTTGTCTGAGAATAATAATCATAACATCAATCATATTATTATCACATATAGTAAATAAAAAAACTAATTGAAATATATTTTTTTAGTAAATAAAATAAGAAACAAACTGAAAAATGACTGGGCTTTTAGTCCCGGTTGGAAGCTATAACCGGGACTAAAAGCATGTTTTAGTCTCAGTTAAGGGCATAAACCGGGACTAAAGGTGTCGGTGCCCGACCTTTAGTCCCGGTTCGGGCCACGAACCAGGACTAAAACATTCTTTTAGTCCCGGTTGTAGCCTCCAACCGGGACTAAAAGCCTCCCTCCTCTATAAAATGGCTGGCCGGCCGCGACCGACACTCGGGCTAGCAGAGCAACTTTGTCTTTCTTGTTCATTCTCCGGTCGAGGGAGCGAGGTGTGCTGCTGATTTTTTTAAGATTTTAGTGCGCCGAAGTTTTTTACGGATAGTATTTCTTGTTCATTCTCTAGTCTTCTCCAGTTAGTATTTTTTGTTAATTTCTTTGTATGTAGAGAAATTTGAGTTTACCGTATTGATGAGATTGATGAATTTTAGCACAATATTGAGTTATGAATTTGTTTGTAGTTTGCATTGATTGATGTTGTTGAACTAAAGATGTTGCTTAGAATTTAGTTATATAATTTTTAGTTTTGTTTTTCTATTCAGTATATAGTTTTTTTTGTGAGTAATATATAGATTTTAGTTAGAACAATGCCAAGGAGACAACGTCAGGTACCTCATCGTGGTGGAGGGTGGGATGATCCTGTGTGGATGCCACAAATAAACCCACCACGAGAAGCACACGCTCCTGGCCTCGTTTTTACCAAAAACAACATTGCAGTGCCCGCGCCTAACGAAGCTCATTTCAATCGGGTAAATTAATTATCTAGTGCTTCATTAGTTACATGTCTTGATTATTTCATGTAATTTATTAATGTGACTTACCAATATAGCAGATTATTTTGCCAATCAAATGGTTTAAAGATGCAGTAATGCACATCGCTCTTCGATGCCCATTGGTTTACAGAGAGGTGAATGAGAACACCAGGAGGGTTCTCATTTCTGTTGAGATTAGGCAAAATGCCTTAAGTGACCCCAGTCGGGGCCAAGTTGTGCATATCGACGTCGAATCGGGTGCCTGGCAACAAGAGCATGTTGCAGCTTGTGACGCTGTAAGGCAAGCACTCTACCGAATCCAATTACTGGGTGGGCACATTTTACCAGACTATAGCTACTTTAAGATAAAAGATCTTGAGGCGGGTGGCCTCCCCGTGACACAAATGCCTAAATTAGTTACCCCTAAATACGAATCCATCTATGTAAGTTAACTATGATTTTTTTGAATTCCATTATGAATGTTATGAAATAATGTGGTTTTGTTATTTTTTTATAGGATGACCTGTACTGTGGATACATGCATGTGTATTCCAGGTTAGAACCAATACTAAAATAGGTACTTGATTACCTACGGTTCACATTCACTAAGCTATATTCATATCGTGTTAATGGTGGATTTCAAGCGGACACAACCCTGACACATGTGGACACAAGTGGAATGACTATGCAGACAAAAATTTATGGCGAGGTTTTGGATAAACCCTATAAGGCGGTTGATAATGCGTTCATATGGGCACTTGATTACGTTAACAGATATCTAGGTGTCGAGATTGTTGACATAAACTATCCCTTTTATCTCATGAAAAAGAATGGTGTGGATGGAGATTAATTTAGTGGCGTGCATTTTTATGAATCATGTTGTAATAAGAATAATTATTAAATTTCTTAGACTAATTTTATCATTTTGTAAAAACACTAATTTTTATTAAGTGTGTTTTTGTTTCCCGTGCAAATCCAGCCCTGTTTCAGTTTAGTTTTAGTTATTTTACTAAATAGACCAATATCTATTCATATATATCATTATTACCAACAAAACTGCAAAACTTAAATAAATAACATTTGCATATATTGGTGCTTTCATAATTTATTAAATATGATAATGTGAGTGGTATTATTTTGTTTATTAAATATTAGCCAAAAAAGATAATTAAAATAGTTGATGGGATGCATAGATTTTCTTAATAGACCACTCTATACTCACAAGCATTGTCTCCATGCTTTTTTTGCGTGTGTACATGATGATCATACAGTGGCAAGGTGTATCTGCAGCTAGGTAGTGACAGTCTGTAGCCATGAGACTCATGTCTTCCATAACTATGTATTAAACAATAGTTCATGGAGTTTTTACTTCTCTCGATGGTTTTAATGTGATCCTTGGGACATTCAAATCTTTCTGGCTCACACTAAAACCAACGATGGATTCGTAAAAACTCCATCAACAATTGTTTAACATGATTATGGAAGACATGAGTTTCATGGCTACAGACTGTCATTACCTAGCTGGAGGTTAACCTTGCCAATGTATGAACATCATATACATATGCATAATAGGTATGGGAGAATACTTGTGAGCATTGTGTCGAATATTAAGAAAATATGTGTACATCACATCAACTAGTTTAATTATAGATTTTGTTGCTAATATTTGACAAATAAATATTATATAACTCATATTATCATGTTTATTAAATTTTGTAAGATTTAATATAAGCAGATGTTATTTGTTAATTTTTTTGGTCATAATGATATATACGAATGAATATTAGTGTATTAGTAAAAGAAATAGAACTAAAATAAAAAGGGGCTGGATTTGCGCTGGAAGCAAAAACGTTACGACCCAGGACTAAAGGGGTCGCGTTTTCCCTTCCCGCGCGAAATTACCCTTTAGTCCCGGGTCGTATTACGACCCCGGACTAAAGGATATCCTTTAATCCTAGGTCGTATTACGACCCGAAACTAAAGGTGGGGGTTATAACCCCCAGCCTCTTCTCTTCCCTCCTCCTCTCGATCAATCCCGCTCGCTCCTTCTCTCTGACCGCTGAGTGCCGACGCCCGCGCCGCCGCCAGNGCCGCCCAACCCTTTGCTCCGATCGACCGCATTGTGTGTGTCTTTTTTTTGTCTTTATATGAATTTTGTGTAAATTGTGTAGAAGAAGGCAAATGCATGTTTAGTATATAAAAATATAAATTGTGAACTTAGTTTAGTATGTATAGTCTATATATACTTAGCTTAGTATATATTTTTAATTAGTATTCACTTGAATATCAATTTTCATTTATATATATGAATTTTGTGCAAATTGTGTAGAAGAAGGCAAATGCATGTTTAGTATATAAAACTATAAACTTATATATCAATTGCGAGATTAAATTAAACTTAGTTTAGTTTATATGTTTTATATATCTTTTAGGGTCGTAAGATTCTAAATGTCAATTGTATGTTATTTTCTAAATGGGAGATCAAATTAAACTTAGTTTAGTTTATATACTATAATTGTGAGATCAATTAGTTGGATACTAGTTGGATATTGGTGTCAATTATATGTCATAACATATCAATTGTTTTATCATTTAATTCAATTTTTAGATACTAGTTGGATATTAGTGTGATTTTAGTTTATATCAATTGTGAGATCAATTATCTCATTTTTTGATAATAGTTGGACATTAGTTTATATCAATTGTGAGATCAATTATCTCAAATTTTTTACATTAGTTTATATCAATTATCTCAATTATTTCAATTTTTAGATATTAGATGGATCCAGGACTTAATGAAGAGGAAACCGACAACCTCCTAAGGGAAATGATTGCTCAAGGCAGTGGTGTCGGCCCTGTCCCTGAAGCCGATGATGGCAGCAACACCGATCAGTACCTCAACATGTCCGGTGAGGGAATTGAGCAGTCAGATGGTGACGATGGCCAAGGCACCGATGGTGACGAGGTATATATATACATTAGCACATTTAGTAATAATGTCACGATGTTTAAAGAGGTACATATATTAACAATTAAGTATCCTCTCTTAACTTTTAGCCCTCTGCAACGATGTCGAGTTCGGGGAAAAGAGACCGACAAAAAAGCTGGAGGGTCGTTATATTGTCACACAAGTGGATGATACAAGCAAACCAATTGCCCCAGCTGACGTCGCAAGGAAAATGACAAATCAAAGCAGGGTTATTGTCAGAGATTACGTCCCAATCAGCATTCCAAGATGTGGAAACCTATGAAACGTGGGGATACAAACTTTGTCCCTCAAAGAGAGAAAGATATGCTCTGGCAATAGCTACAAGAACATTTCAGAGTGCCAGCAGGAACTGAGGATAGAGTGAAAGCTTGGGCTCTTTTTGAAGATGGCAGAACAATTTCAGAGCTTTAAGAAGAAACTGTACAAAAAAATTGTTGACAAAAATCTAACGCCAACTTTCACAGGAGCATACGAGAAGTTAAGACCCCACTGGGCTGCATTTGTGCAATACAAGCATTCGAAACATGGAAAGAAGTTTATGGTGACGAACAAATCTAATGCCGCCCAGAAAGCATACCATCACCATCTCGGCCAAGGTGGCTACGCTGCAGCAATTCCAAAATGGGACAAGATGGAACAAGATCTACGTGATAAAGGTATCACACCACAGACAGCAACTTGGCCTGAGGTTGCACGAAATTGGTATTATGCCCATGGCGGAACATTGGCCGCGGATACCGGGGAATGCATCTTTGGACAGCAGATACAACAAGCAGCACAGAGTCTTATGCAGGCCATAGATGCAGTTGACAAGGGAGAGTTCCACCTGGATAGAGAAAAGGATGAGCTCACGTTTGCTCTGCAGAATTTCGAGCATCCTGGACGGACGTGAGGCAAAGGAGGGGTTCCGTGGAAGTATGGGTTTGCCGACTGCATTGAGTCTTATAGAAGTCGCAGCAGAAGAAAAAACGAGGAGTTAGAGAAGATGCGAGGACTTGAGGAAAGGATACTACAGAACGAACAAAGAACAAGGGAGGTTCAGCAGCAACTGGAGGTAGCACTTAGCGCTTAGCAGCAAAGCCGTGGATCCGCCGGCGCTCCAGTAGATGCAATTAGCCCTACCCAGCATCATCGAAGCAGTTGCGCATCCACTGACGTCCCAAATGATGCTCAAGTCCAACGCTACCCCGTGGACGATATAACTAGGCGGACGACCTGTGAGCTGCATAGTCCATTCAGGAACTTAACGTTCAAGGTGGTGTATAGTACTACTTTGCCGAGTCAAGAAGGAGATCTCTACCATGGAGGGCAAATACCTGCTGGCTATGCTAGAGTTGGGGTGGAGCAGGTCTTGGCTGGGTACGAATCACTCCAGCTTGACATTCCTGGAGGTGATGGGGAGACGACACTAGAAGAGATAGTTCATGGTATTATCCTATGGGAGAAGCGTTACATCGTCTTAACTCCTGAGGGGCCTTCGTCGTCACCCCAAAGCTCAAGGCTATCTCCGCCGCCTCTAGCTCTATAGTCCCTGCCGCAGCAATATTCGCCTGTTCTCCCTGAACAAAGGTCTCCGTCGCCTACAACTCAGCAATCGCCGTCACCTCCAGCTAAGCAATCTCCACCGCCTGCACCTCCGCTGGCAAACAAAGCTAAGCAACAGAAAGCCAAGGCACCAACAAAGCCACCGACAAAGAAGCCAGCAAAGCAGCCAAAGCAAGCCAAGGAACCTGCCAAGCTACCATAGGGAAAAATCTAATGAGGAGTGCAAGCAACAAAGTCTGGCTGAGGTTAAAGTCTTCAAAAAGAAGGAGCCCGAGAAAGAAGAAGTAGTTGATTTTGCTAAGTCTGCTTTTTTATTGGCATGTCTAAAGAAACTAAGAAAAAATGTTGTCAAACTATGACCGCTCTATTAAGAAATCATATGAGAATAATAAAAGGGAGGAAAAGGAGTAACGGAGGCAACAGAGCCAAGAGACTACCGAAAGCCAAAAGAGCGTCAAGCAACAAAGGAAGGGAAAGGTTGTTGCTCAGCTCGGTGAGCAGGAGAAGCAAATAATTGATCCACTCATAGTGAATGATGGACTTGGACCGGTCGACGTGCTTCAGTTTTGCAAAGGGGCAGGATTGACGCCCTCGCAAAATGCTGAATGAGAATGAGACCCCAAAGGCTATACCAAGGTGGTCATTTCAGCTTGGCTTACCTCTAGTTGATCCCGATACGTACCACACGCTGTCAACAAAAATATACAGCTTACATGAATGGTACATTAAGGCGTCGGGCGCAGGCCAAAGAATGGTGGCGATAATGTTATGTATCTGAAATTCTCAGAAATATACCAGATATACCATAGGGATGCCCTCGACATGTCTCTCCTCAACTGTTGGGTGCTGTAAGTGCTTCGTCTCCTATATATTGTCAACCGTATTATTAAACATTTCTTTCTTTTAAATTGTATCCTGTAGAATGGAGATTGAAGAATGCAGAAAAACTCATACTTCCACTTAGGCTTCATCGACCCAAAAATTGTAAACCAGCATATGTTACAAAATCATTATGAAGACACAATGAATAACATTGACAAATTCTTATGTGTACAACATTACAAGACAATGATTCTATTCCCTTACAACTTTGGGTGAGTACTTTTACTGTCTTGTGCATCTTCCAGTTTTCTTTCTAACATATTTTTTATTTTCAATTGACGTGACCCTTGGTACAAAACATACATGTAAATAGGTTCCATTGGATATTATTTGTTATACAACCGGACATAAGCTGTTGACCGTCATGGACTCATTGAGGGGCCACGGGAAGCGTACCAACCAATGATTGACCTCCTTCAAAAGTAATTTCCGTCCTCACACTATTATTCCTCTTCAGATCAGCCGATAATTCCATTTATTTCATATGGTGTGCGCAGGTGTTGGAAAAAGTTTCATGCAGAACAGAAAGGTCCATTCAAGCAACAACTTGGTATCAAGGGGACTTTCCAGTAAATACTACTATATACAGACACACATCTCGTTTTATTTGTTTCATTATCGTGAATATGCATGTAATGACATGACCATTTCTCCTATAAAGTGTTATGGGCAGATTGAAGGCACCAATTTATGTGGATATTATGTCTATGAGTTCATGCACACTCTTGTAGGGCATAAGACGATCTACAGTAATTGGGAACTGACGGTATGTTCCATTTCCATGGATATCTATATGTATATATGTATGCATGTGAGTCAAAATAATATTATTTATATTTTTCTATTAACCACATCCTTAGATTATGCATATGAAAGATGAGATCTTACTGATCCAAAGAGTCGCGACTATTTAAGAGGCACTCTGCGGATTTATAATCGATGAGGTCGTGAGCAAGACAGGGGTGTTCTGGTGGGATGGACACGAGGTGGATAGAAGGAGCAAATATTAGGTATTTTGTAAATATACATATATATGCTCCTTTGAAATCTTGGTGTAAATATTAATATTCACCTTTAATTTCAAAACTTTTTGTAATTAAATATATATGTAAGTTTAATATTATTAGCGTATATATTAATATTAGTATTAATAGTTTAATGCATTAGTGATGTATAACTAATACGTACATGGACATATATGTATATTATTATATAGGTATAATACGTATCTCTGTATAAAAGAAACCAGAAAAGAAAAAGAAAAAGAAAAACAGAAAAAAGCCCTTTAGTCCCGGGTGGTAACACCACCCGGGACTAGAGGGGCTCCGCCCTGCGCGCCCACCAACCGGGACTAAAGGGGCCTTTTAGTCTCGGGTAAATGCCCGAGACTAAAGGCCACGGCCTTTAGTCCCGGCGCCGTAGTCCCGGTTGCGGAACCGGGACTAAAGCCGGTTCCGGCACCGGGACTAAAGGCCATTTCTCTACAAGTGATATAAGCTTAAGTACCAAGAAGTACAGGTTGTGAAGTGTTCACTTAGTCCGTAAATAGGAAAGTGTTGGAATATTGTAGGATATGGTAATGTACATTAAAAGGTTATTGTGCTGTGGGTGAGGATCTCGCAAAGTGTTTCCCCACGCAATTACGGCATGTATTGTGTACTTGTCTCGCTATGGGTGGCTATCATTCAAGCCATATAAATAAATCTGTCAGAAGCTGGATGGTTATACCAAATGCTTTCTCATCCATTCTTTCTGAAGCTGCCGACAAAGCATGAATAGCATGAGGTAGTACTTTTGAAAAGTCAGGTCCAAAAGATATATTGTTGACAACCAAAATTGGCACAGGCCAGGGCAAACCGGTCAGACCGGTTAGCCTGACCGGTCTGACCGGTCTGGCACAGGATGTTGCGGTGCTGGTGTTATAAAGACCGCAACAGTTGATCCTAACGTGAGAAGGGCAACATGGTTTATGGAATGACCGACTATTGCGGTGCTAGAGGTTCAGGAGGACCGCAAGAATTGGTGCGAGGAGCAGAAGATGGCATATTCTCTGGAATGACCGGATGTTGCGGTGCTTGGGATCCAGGAGGACCGCAAGAGTCGGTGCTTGAAGCAAGGCGACGGACAAAGGCGCGAAGAGGCGAAGCAGAGCCCAGACCGGTCTGACCGGTTTGGGGGACCGGTCAGACCGGTTGGCCCTGAGATCGTATAGGATTAGGATTCCGAGATTGTAACGAGTTGTAACTTGGTTTCCTTACGGGACAAGACCTACCCTCCCTATAAATATAAGGGGATTCGACCGATTGAGGACACACCAATCGAATCTATCAAATTTACTACTTTTACCTTTACTTTTTTGC
>CM014274.1:40202632-40234685 GCA_004135705.1 Alloteropsis semialata
AGACGAACCATTCGTCCTAAGGATGTGGCTCAGGTTTTCTATGTGAAGGACATGTCTAGTAAACCGAAGAAGCAAACAGACAAGTCAAATGATGAGCCCAGGTGACACATAGTCCTTTCGGGAAAAAGAAACATCGTCGGCATCGAGGGCAAAACAGACATATCGGAAGATTATGATAAGTTTGACGAAATTCTTCCATTCGCCGTGAATGTTGACCCAAGCATTCTATTAGCTAAAGAGGATGCTCTTACGCACGTAGTGATCATAAGCAAGACACATTCGTGAAAAAGAAGACTATTGCCGTTCTAGATCATGATGTTTAATGTATTGTTATAACCATTATGTAAGATATTGAGCATGCACTCTTATATTATTAATTTATGTGATGGAGTTGTATTCAAATTGTTCTCAACACACATGTTCATATTAGCACATCTAGCTAGTAAATGAACTAAAAAACTAATTGAAATATATATTTTTTTTGTCTGAGAATAATAATCATAACATCAATCATATTATTATCACATATAGTAAATAAAAAAACTAATTGAAATATATTTTTTTAGTAAATAAAATAAGAAACAAATTGAAAAATGACTGGGCTTTTAGTCCGGTTGGAAGCTATAACCGGGACTAAAAGCATGTTTTAGTTTCAGTTAAGGGCATAAGCCGGGACTAAAGGTGTCGGTGCCTGACCTTTAGTCCCGGTTCGGGCCACGAACCAGGACTAAAACGTTCTTTTAGTCCCGGTTGGAGCCTCCAACCGGGACTAAAAGCCTCCCTCCTCTATAAAATGGCCGGCCGGCCGCGATCGACACTCGGGCAAGCAGAGCAACTTTGTCTTTCTTGTTCATTCTCCGGTCGAGGGAGCGAGGTGTGCTGCTGATTTTTTTTTAAGATTTCAGTGCACTGAAGTTTTTTACGGATAGTATTTCTTGTTCATTCTCTAGTCTTCTCCAGTTAGTATTTTTTGTTAATTTCTTTATATGTAGAGAAATTTGAGTTTACCGTATTGATGAGATTGATGAATTTTAGCACAATATTGAGTTATGAATTTGTTTGTAGTTTGCATTGATTGATGTTGTTGAACTAAAGATGTTGCTTAGAATTTAGTTATATAATTTTTAGTTTTGTTTTTCTATTCAGTATATAGTTTTTTTGTGAGTAATATATAGATTTTAGTTAGAACAATGCCAAGGAGACAACGTCAGGTACCTCATCGTGGTGGAGGGTGGGATGATCCTGTGTGGATGCCACAAATAAACCTACCACGAGAAGCACACGCTCCTGGCCTCGTTTTTACTGAAAACAATATTGCAGTGCCCGCGCCTAACGAAGCTCATTTCAATCGGGTAAATTAATTATCTAGTGCTTCAATAGTTACATGTCTTGATTATTTCATGCAATTTATTAATGTGACTTACCAATATAGCAGATTATTTTGCCAATCAAATGGTTTAAAGATGCAGTAATGCACATCGCTCTTCGATGCCCATTGGTTTACAGAGAGGTGAATGAGAACACCAGGAGGGTTCTCATTTCTGTTGAGATTAGGCAAAATGCCTTATGTGACCCCAGTCGGGGCCAAGTTGTGCATATCGACGTCGAATCGGGTGTCTGGCAACAGGAGCATGTTGCAGCTTGTGACGCTGTAAGGCAAGCACTCTACCGAATCCAATTACTGGGTGGGCACATTTTACCAGACTATAGCTACTTTAAGATAAAAAATCTTGAGGCGGGTGGCCTCCCCGTGACACAAATGCCTAAATTAGTTACCCCTAAATACGAAACCATCTATGTAAGTTAACTATGATTTTTTTGAATTCCATTATGAATGTTATGAAATAATGTGGTTTTGTTATTTTTTTTATAGGATGACCTGTACTGTGGATACATGCATGTGTATTCCAGGTTAGAACCAATACTAAAACAGGTACTTGATTACCTACGGTTCACATTCACTAAGCTATATTCATATCGTGTTAATGGTGGATTTCAAGCGGACACAACCCTGACACATGTGGACACAAGTGGAATGACTATGCAGACAAAAATTTATGGCGAGGTTTTGGATAAACCCTATAAGATGGTTGATAATGCGTTCATATGGGCACTTGATTATGTTAACAGATATCTAGGTGTCGAGATTGTTGACATAAACTATCCTTTTTATCTCATGAAAAAGAATGGTGTGGATGGAGATTAATTTAGTGGCGTGCATTTTTATGAATCATGTTGTAATAAGAATAATTATTAAATTTCTTGGACTAATTTTTATTATTTTGTAAAAACACTAATTTTTATTAAGTGTGTTTTTGTTTCCCGTGCAAATCCAGCCCTCTTTCAGTTTAGTTTTAGTTATTTTACTAAATAGACCAATATCTATTCATATATATCATTATTACCAACAAAACTGCAAAACTTTAATAAATAACATTTGCATATATTGGTGCTTTCATAATTTAATAAATATGATAATGTGAGTGGTATTATTTTGTTTATTAAATATTAGCCAAAAAAGATAATTAAAATAGTTGATGGGATGCATAGATTTTCTTAATAGACCACTCTATACTCACAAGCATTGTCTCCATGCTTTTTTTGCGTGTGTACATGATGATCATACAGTGGCAAGGTGTATCTGCAGCTAGGTAGTGACAGTCTATAGCCATGAGACTCATGTCTTCCATAACTATGTATTAAACAATAGTTCATAGAGTTTTTACTTCTCTCGATGGTTTTAATGTGATCCTTGGGACATTCAAATCTTTCAGGCTCACACTAAAACCATCGATGGATTCATAAAAACACCATCAACAATTGTTTAACATGATTATGGAAGACATGAGTTTCATGGCTACAGACTGTCATTACCTAGCTGGAGGTTAACCTTGCCAATGTACGAACATCATATACATATGCATAATAGGTATGGGAGAATACTTGTGAGCATTGTGTCGAATATTAAGAAAATATGTGTACATCACATCAACTAGTTTAATTATAGATTTTGTTGCTAATATTTGACAAATAAATATTATATAACTCATATTATCATGTTTATTAAATTTTGTAAGATTTAATATAAGCAGATGTTATTTGTTAATTTTTTTGGCAAATTTTTTGGTCATAATGATATATACGAATGAATATTAGTGTATTAGTAAAAGAAATAGAACTAAAATAAAAAGGGGCTGGATTTGCGCTGGAAGCAAAAACGTTACGACCCAGGACTAAAGGGGTCGCGTTTTCCCTTCCCGCGCGAAATTACCCTTTAGTCCCGGGTCGTATTACGACCCCGGACTAAAGGATATCCTTTAATCCTAGGTCGTATTACGACCCGAAACTAAAGGTGGGGGTTATAACCCCCAGCCTCTTCTCTTTCCTCCTCCTCTCGATCAATCCCGCTCGCTCCTTCTCTCTGACCGCTGAGTGCCGACGCCCGCGCCGCCGCNGCTCCGATCGACCGCATTGTGTGTCTTTTTTTTTCGTTTTTATATGAATTTTGTGTAAATTGTGTAGAAGAAGGCAAATGCATGTTTAGTATATAAAAAATATAAATTGTAAAGTTAGTTTAGTATGTATAGTCTATATATACTTAGCTTAGTATATATTTTTAATTAGTATTCACTTGAATATCAATTTTCATTTATATATATGAATTTTGTGCAAATTGTGTAGAAGAAGGCAAATGCATGTTTAGTATATAAAACTATAAACTTATATATCAATTGTGAGATTAAATTAAACTTAGTTTAGTTTATATGTTTTATATATCTTTTAGGGTCGTAAGATTCTAAATGTCAATTGTATGTCATTTTCTAAATGGGAGATCAAATTAAACTTAGTTTAGTTTATATACTATAATTGTGAGATCAATTAGTTGGATACTAGTTGGATATTGGTGTCAATTATATGTCATAACATATCAATTGTTTTATCATTTAATTCAATTTTTAGATACTAGTTGGATATTAGTGTGATTTTAGTTTATATCAATTGTGAGATCAATTATCTCATTTTTTGATAATAGTTGGACATTAGTTTATATCAATTATGAGATCAATTATCTCAAATTTTTTACATTAGTTTATATCAATTATCTCAATTATTTCAATTTTTAGATATTAGATGGATCCAGGACTTAATGAAGAGGAAACCGGCAACCTCCTAAGGGAAATGATTGCTCAAGGCAGTGGTGTCGGCCCCGTCCCTGAAGCCGATGATGGCAGCAACACCGATCAGTACCTCAACATGTCCGGTGAGGGAATTGAGCAGTCAGATGGTGACGATGGCCAAGGCACCGATGGTGACGAGGTATATATATACATTAGCACATTTAGTAATAATGTCACGATGTTTAAAGAGGTACATATATTAACAATTAAGTATCCTCTCTTAACTTTTAGCCCTCTGCAATGATGTCGAGTTCGGGGAAAAGAAGACCGACAAAAAAGCTGGAGGGTCGTTATATTGTCACACAAGTGGATGATACAAGCAAACCAATTGCCCCAGCTGACGTCGCAAGGAAGATGACAAATCAATGCAGGGTTATTGTCAGAGATTACGTCCCAATCAGCATTCCAAGATGTGGAAACCTATGAAACGCGGGGATACAAACTTTGTCCCTCAAAGAGAGAAAGATATGCTCTGGCAATAGCTACAAGAACATTTCAGAGTGCCAGCAGGAACTGAGGATAGAGTGAAAGCTTGGGCTCTTTTTGAAGATGGCAGAACAATTTCAGAGCTTTAAGAAGAAACTGTACAAAAAAAATTGTTGACAAAAATCTAACGCCAACTTTCACAGGAGCATATGAGAAGTTAAGACCCCACTGGGCTGTATTTGTGCAATACAAGCATTCGAAACTTAGAAAGAAGTTTATGGTGACGAACAAATCTAATGCCGCCCAGAAAGCATACCATCACCATCTCGGCCAAGGTGGCTACGCTGCAGCAATTTCAAAATGGGACAAGATGGAACAAGATCTACGTGATAAAGGTATCACACCACAGACAGCAACTTGGACTGAGCGTACACGAAATTGGTATTATGCCCATGGCGGAACATTGGCCGCGGATGCCGGGGAATGCATCTTTGGACAGCAGATACAACAAGCAGCACAGAGACTTATGCAGGCCATAGATGCAGTTGACAAGGGAGAGTTCCACCTGGACAGAGAAAAGGATGAGCTCACGTTTGCTCTGCAGAATTCTGAGCATCCTAGACGGACGTGAGGCAAAGGAGGGGTTCCGTGGAAGTATGGGTTTGCCGACTGCATTGAGTCTTATAGAAGTCGCAGCAGAAGAAAAAATGAGGAGTTAGAGAAGATGCGAGGACTTGAGGAAAGGATACTACAGAACGAACAAAGAACAAGGGAGGTTCAGCAGCAACTGGAGGTAGCACTTAGCGCTTAGCAGCAAAGCCGTGGATCCGCCGGCGCTCCAGTAGATGCAATTAGCCCTACCCAGCATCATCGAAGCAGTTGCGCATCCACTGACGTCCCAAATGATGCTCAAGTCCAACGCTACCCCGTGGACGATATAACTAGGCGGACGACCTGTGAGCTGCATAGTCCATTCAGGAACGTAACGTTCAAGGTGGCATATAGTACTACTTTGCCGAGTCAAGAAGGAGATCTCTACCATGGAGGGCAAATACCTGCTGGCTATGCTAGAGTTGGGGTGGAGCAGGTCTTGGCTGGGTACGAATCACTCCAGCTTGACATTCCTAGAGGTGATGGGGAGACGACACTAGAAGAGATAGTTCATGGTATTATCCTATGGGAGAAGCGTTACATCGTCTTAACTCCTGAGGGGCCTTCGTCGTCACCCCAAAGCTCAAGGCTATCTCTGCCGCCTCTAGCTCCACAGTCCCTGCCGCAGCAATATTCGCCTGTTCTCCCTTAACAAAGGTCTCCGTCGCCTACAACTCAGCAATCGCCGTCACCTCCAGCTAAGCAATCTCCACCGCCTGCACCTCCGCTGGCAAACAAAGCTAAGCAACAGAAAGCCAAGGCACCAACAAAGCCACCGACAAAGAAGCCAGCAAAGCAGCCAAAGCAAGCCAAGGAACCTGCCAAGCTACCATAGGAAAAATCTAATGAGGAGTGCAAGCAACAAAGTCTGGCTGAGGTTAAAGTCTTCAAAAAGAAGGAGCCCGAGAAAAAAGAAGTAGTTGATTTTGCTAAGTCTGCTTTTTTTATTGGTATGTCTAAAGAAACTAAGAAAAAATGTTGTCAAACTATGACCGCTCTATTAAGAAATCATATGAGAATAATAAAAGGGAGGAGAAGGAGCAACGGAGGCAACATAGCCAAGAGACTACCGAAAGCCAAAAGAGCGTCAAGCAATAAAGGAAGGGAAAGGTTGTTGCTCAGCTCGGTGAGCAAGAGAAGCAAACAATTGATCCACTCATAGTGAATGATGGACTTGGACCGGTCGACGTGCTTCAGTTTTGCAAAGGGGCAGGATTGACGCCCTCGCAAAATGCTGAATGAGAATGAGACCCCAAAGGCTATACCAAGGTGGTCATTTCAGCTTGGCTTACCTCTAGTTGATCCCGATACATACCACACGCTGTCAACAAAAATATACAGCTTACATGAATGGTACATTAAGGCGTCGGGCGCAGGCCAAAGAATGGTGGCGATAATGTTATGTATCTGAAATTCTCAGAAATATACCAGATATACCATAGGGATGCCCTCGACATGTCTCTCCTCAACTGTTGGGTGTTGTAAGTGCTTCGTCTCCTATATATTGTCAACCGTATTATTAAACATTTCTTTCTTTTAAATTGTATCCTGTAGAATGGAGATTGAAGAATGCAGGAAAAACTCATACTTCCACTTAGGCTTCATCGACCCAAAAATTGTAAACCAGCATATGTTACAAAATCATTATGAAGACACAATGAACAACATTGACAAATTCTTATGTGTACAACATTACAAGACAATGATTCTATTCCCTTACAACTTTGGGTGAGTACTTTTACTGTCTTGTGCATCTTCCAGTTTTCTTTCTAACATATTTTTTATTTCAATTGACGTGACCCTTGGTACAAAACATACATGTAAATATGTTCCATTGGATGTTATTTGTTATACAATCGGACATAAGCTATTGACCGTCATGGACTCATTGAGGGGCCACGGGAAGCGTACCAACCAATGATTGACCTCCTTCAAAAGTAATTTCCGACCTCACACTATTATTCCTCTTCAGATCAGCCGATAATTCCATTTATTTCATATGGTGTGCGCAGGTGTTGGAAAAAGTTTCATGCAGAACAGAAAGGTCCATTCAAGCAACAACTTGGTATCAAGGGAGACTTTCCGGTAAATACTACTATATACAGACACACATCTCGTTTTATTTGTTTCATTATCGTGAATATGCATGTAATGACATGACCATTTCTCCTATAAAGTGTTATGGGCAGAATGAAGGCACCAATTTATGTGGATATTATGTCTATGAGTTCATGCACACTCTTGTAGGGCATAAGACGATCTACAGTAATTGGGAACTGACGGTATGTTCCATTTCCATGGATATCTATATGTATATATGTATGCTTGTGAGTCATAATAATATTATTTATATTTTTCTATTAACCACATCCTTAGATGATGCATATGAAAGATGAGATCTTACTGATCCAAAGAGTCGCGACTATTTAAGAGGAACTCTGCGGATTTATAATCGATGAGGTCGTGAGCAAGACAGGGGTGTTCTGGTGGGATGGATACGAGGTGGATAGAAGGAGCAAATATTAGGTATTTTGTAAATATACATATATATGCTCCTTTGAAATCTTGGTGTAAATATTAATATTCACCTTTAATTTCAAAACTTTTTGTAATTAAATATATATGTAAGTTTAATATTATTAGCGTATATATTAATATTAGTATTAATAGTTTAATGCATTAGTGATGTATAACTAATATGTACATGGACATATATGTATATTATTATATAGGTATAATATGCATCTCTGTATAAAAGAAATCAGAAAAGAAAAAGAAAAAAAAAATTGAAAAAAAGGCCCTTTAGTCACGGGTGGTAACACCACCCGGGACTAGAGGGGCTCCGCCCTGCGCGCCCACCAACCGGGACTAAAGGGGCCTTTTAGTCTCGGGTAAATGCCCGAGACTAAAGGCCACGGCCTTTAGTCCCGGCGCCGTAGTCCCGGTTGCGGAACCGGGACTAAAGCCGGTTCCGGCACCAGGACTAAAGGCCATTTCTCTACAAGTGATATAAGCTTAAGTACCAAGAAGTACAGGTTGTGAAGTGTTCACTTATTCTGTAAATAGGAAAGTGTTGGAATATTGTAGGATATAGTAATGTACATTAAAAGGTTATTGTGCTGTGGGTGAGGATCTCGCAAAGTGTTTCCCCACGCAATTACGGCATGTATTGTGTACTTGTCTCGCTATGGGTGGCTATCATTCAAGCCATATATATAAATCTGTCAGAAGCTGGATGGTTATACCAAATGCTTTCTCATCCATTCTTTCTGAAGCTGCCGACAAAGCATGAATAGCATGAGGTAGTACTTTTGAAAAGTCAGGTCCAAAAGATATATTGTTGACAACCAAAATTGGCACAGGCCAGGGCAAACCGGTCAGACCGGTTAGCCTGACTGGTCTGACCGGTCTGGCACAGGATGTTGCGGTGCTGGTGTTATAAAGACAGCAACAGTTGATCCTAACGTGAGAAGGGCAACATGGATTATGGAATGACCGACTATTGCGGTGCTAGAGGTTCAGGAGGACCGCAAGAATTGGTGCGAGGAGCAGAAGATGGCATACTCTCTGGAATGACCGGATGTTGCGGTGCTTGGGATCCAGGAGGACCGCAAGAGTCGGTGCTTGAAGCAAGGCGACGGACAAAGGCGCGAAGAGGCGAAGCAGAGCCCAGACCGGTCTGACCGGTTTGGGGGACCAGTTAGACCGGTTGGCCCTGAGATCGTATAGGATTAGGATTCCGAGATTGTAACGAGTTGTAACTTGGTTTCCTTACGGGACAAGACCTACCCTCCCTATAAATATAAGGGGATTCGACCGATTGAGGACACACCAATCGAATCTATCAAATTTACTACTTTTACCTTTACTTTTTTGCATCTCCAAACCCTAGCTTTTCCAACCTCTACTTGCTGTTCTTCCTGCGTCTCCGCGATGTTTGAAGGCGTTCTAAGTGGCCTGCTGACCCTAGGACACCCCTGACGACGTTCTCCCCGACGGATCCTTTCGGGAGGCGTTTTTAGGGTTCGCTCCTGCTTTCCTGGAGGAACCAGTCTGACCGGTTCCTGGGACCGGTCCGACCGGTCTGCGCAGGGAAGCCGCGAGCACCTCATTGACGTGCTGCGCGATCTAGCGCTTTCGTGTGTTGGCCTGAATTTTGCGTCAACATACTTTTGGCGACTCCGCTGGGGAATTGGAGATCTGGTTCATGCAGCCGATCTATCTAATTCTATCTAGATGGGTTCCAACACCGAGTTCGATCTTGAGAACATCATCATCGTCAAGGACGATGAACTTTCTGCTGAAGATCGCCAAGGGCTCGAGGAGTACCTGAAGAAGAAGGCAGAGGAAGAACGTCTCTACTACCTCTCTCACTTCAAGAAGGACCGCAAGGGCGTGGTCACCAAGATCAAGGACGCAGATCCATCTGCTACATCTTCAGCGGCACCTCCCAAGGTACAACCTGATGAAAACGCTCACCAAGTTTTTCATAAGTACATGGAGGATAAGATGGCTGGGAACAATGTTAAGTTGGTTAATTGGATGCATAACAAGCGTTTAGAACTGGAAGGCAAACTACCTATGGTTGAACAACCTGCCGCCGATCCTAGTATTTTGATTCTCAAAATTCCTATTGTGTCTGATTTTAAAACATCGGTAGCAAAGCCCATAGAGCAACCTACATATGGCATGCCGTTGAATTATTTTGAAGGCCAATCTGTTACACCATCCAACCCAATGTTTACTCGGCCTGCTGCGCCTCAGCTATTTGCAACTTCGCCTAATTCGGTTAATTATGGCCGAATTAACAATGAAGTTGTAAATTTTACCCTGCAAAATCCAAACTATGGATATTCTGTACCCCCATCAGTACAAAACCTATTTTCACAAGGCCCAGTACCTTATGAACTTTTCGGAAGGTTTGGCCAACAGATGCAGGGACAGGTGTCGGCCAAACAATCTGGCCAGCACCAACCGGTCAGACCGGTCGTCGTGACCGGTCAGACCGGCCCTGGAGGGTCAGATGCGGCCAAACAGATCATGCCGCATCAACCGGTCAGACCGGTGTCGGGAACCGGTCCGACCGGTCCTGGGGGAGCAGACACGGCGAATTTGTTTTCTACTCCCGTGCAAAATACTCAACAGCCAAATCTATAGTATAATTCATTAGAGTATTTAGATAAAATATTTTCTAAGTACAAACTTGATTTGGCTTCAGCTCTTAAAGAAAATTTGGGAGTAGATGTCAGGGATAAGGCTAGGTTATACCAAAAGCCTTATGTTCCTAGATTTGATTTAGTTCCTTTCCCCACTGGTTTTAGACTTCCTGATTTTATTAAGTTTAATGGGGAGGATTCTAAAAGCACTTTCAAACATATAAGTCAATACATGGCACAACTAGGCGATTCTAGCTCTAGTGAGGCTTCGAAAGTGCATTTGTTTTCTTTGTCTCTAACTGGTACTGCTTTCTCATGGTTTGCATCATTGGCTCCTCATTCTATTACTTCATGGGAACAGTTAGAACAAAAATTTTATGATCACTTCCTTTCAGGCAGCAATGAGCTTAAATTATCACATCTTACATCGGTTAGGCAATCATGTGATGAGACCGTTAATGATTATATTAAACGTTTTCGTGATACTAAAAACAGTTGCTTTAGTGTTAATATTGCCGAAAAGGATCTTACTGATTTGGCTTTGAATGGTTTACGTTCTCACATTAAGGAGAAATTAGAGGGCTTTGATTTCTTTAATGTAAACCAAGGGCATCAAAGAGCTTTGGCTGCTGAAAGCCAAAGCAAATATTTAAAAGAAAGCCATAGAACTCATCGGGCTAATGTGCATAATGTAGAATGTGATTCTAGTAGTTCCGACGAAGAATCTCATGATGTGTTGGCCGCTGAATTTGTATGGCCAGCATCCAATAAAGCTTTTACTTGCACATCTCTTAAGCCGACTCATAGGTATTGGCAAGAGGAGATGAAGTTTACTTTTGATGTATCTAAGTGCGATAAAATTTTGATGAATTACATAAAAATAGATATATCAAATGTTCTTTTACTATTCCATCACCCGAGGAGTTAAAGCGGCGTGCTTATTGCAAATTTCATAATTCTTTTTCTCATGCGACTAATTATTGCAATTTCTTTCATCGGCAGATTCAATCGGTTGTAAATGATGGACGATTGAGTTTGAATGAGATGCAAGTTGATAAGCGACCATTTCCAGTCAACAACATGGTGGTTAATACCATAGATCTTCAGGATGCCAAGATGTTGGTTCGGCTAGACAATACCGATGCAGTAGGAGGCAAGAATGTTGTGATTGGAGAACCAAGGAAGGTGATGGAACATGACAAAGTGCTTGGGAGAGAAGTAGTGCTTAAGCAAGCTCCTGATGGAAAGAAAATCTTGACTATTACAGTGAAGACTTCTGAAGTTGGGGGGCAATCAAGCTCTCAAGCGCGGGATCAAAGACCGGTTGTCCCTGCCCAGGGCAAACCGGTCAGACCAGTTGACCAGACCGGTCAGACCGGTCCGGCCCAGAGGCCGGTCCGAACGTTTGTGCCGAAACGTCCCAAAATTGGCACTTGGAAGACTAACCAGGACAAAGATCAGGGAAATGTTTTCAAGCCGAAGGCGACCTTTGATCAAGTTATGGCTAAGCACATACAAAATGTGGCCGTTCAACAAGATCGGCCACTAAAAAAGAGACCAAGATCACCACCAAGGGATTCTGGTGTGAAAGAGGCGCCAAAGAGACAGTGGGGTCAAGGCCCAAGCTCATCCAACGGTGCTAGTCCTTCTAGGCCATGGAGGACGTATCAACCCCCTCTCCTCAACCTATTTGGAGAGATGGAATAATGTACGTGCCTTACTGTCCTGCACCAAATCAACCACGGCCTGGGGCTCCTGTACATGCCAGAATAAATCCACCGTAGCCTAGGCCTACAGGTTTTCAGTCAAGACAGGTGTCTATGCCTCAGCAGCATAGACCGGTCAGACCGGTTCCCCCAACCGGTCAGACCGGTGTCCAACAAAGGCCAGCGTTTGTGCCTCAGCAGCACAGACCGGTCCAACCGGTTGCCGCGACCGGTCAGTTTCCAGAGGAGGCCGGGCAAGGAGCCGGCTAAGCAAGAATATCGTCCCATTCTGAAGAAGGAAGAGCCTCCACCTGTTATTCCAAAGCCAGTTGTGAAAAGTGTGATTCAAATTGGCTCTATGGCTGTTAATCCATCGATGGCCGACGCACCTAATGTTATTGGTACTTCGGCCGTAAAAAAGGTCCCATTGCCTCAGTACACGCAGCCAAGGTGGTGTCCTCCTGGTTTATCTCATTCTCAGAAGAGGATATTGCAGCGGTTGCATACTCAGAAGCAAAGGAAGGAAGAATTGGCGAAGAAGAGGGAGGAGTGGTTCAATGAGGCCAAGCCGATGATTCTGCCGTCTGGTCAGAGCTCCAAATATGGTTCTGGTGTTCAAGACATTCAAGCTGAAGAACCAGAAAAGGCTGAGCCATCTGCAGCAAACTCGGCTAATCTGGCCGCAACTGGTCAGACCGGTGTCCCTGACCGGTTAGACCGGTCATCCCTGTTCCAGTTCCGGCAACTGGAATCGGTCAGACCGGTCAGGAGGAACCGGTCAGACCGGTGTCGCCTGGAAAGTCGGTAGCCGACACGTTTTCTTCTTCGGCTAAGGTTTCGATTCCGCCCGCTGTTGTTTCAGATGTTCAGATGGGCGAAGATGATGAAGTTGTTAACTTTGAGCCTTCACCTAGCAGAACAGACATGGAGGTCAATGTTATCTACATGAACGCCGATTATTGTTTTATCGGAGATGATGAGAGGGTGGCTCAAGTTGATTTTGCTCCCAAGAATGCCGTGTTTCAGAGGCCATCAGAATTGGATAACCATCTCAAGGCTCTTTATATGAAGGGTCATATTAGGGGAAAGCCGATTTCTAGGATGCTCGTTGATGGTGGTGCTATTGTGAACCCCATGCCATATACTTTGTATAAGAAATTGAGAGGTTTGGACAGCGAGCTCATCAAGATAAGCATGACGATCAATGGCGTTGGAGGAGGAGAACCAATGAGCGCCAAGGGAGTTGCATCATTGGAGCTCACCGTAGGGAGCAAGACGCTGGCGACTGCTTTCTTCGTCACGGAGGTGCAAGGTAACTTTAGTGTGATCTTGGGGCGCGATTGGATTCATGCAAATCAATGTGTGCCTTCTACCTTGCATCAATGTTTAATTCAATGGATTGGTGACGAAGTTGAGATGGTTCATGCGGATACTTCGGCATGTGTTGCTATGGCCGATGCATCTGTTTTGGGAACTCATGATAATGTCAAGTGCTTGACCGGAATTGATATTTCGGACTTTGAGTTCCTTGCTTGTACTAAGGATGGCTTTGTGTCCGCTGCTCTAAGGCCGGTTCAAAGATCGGTTGATTCAGATGATGAAGAGTAGATGGATTCAAGCGAGAAGTGGCCAAAGGAAAGGGTGGAGCATTATCGGTCAAGTATGAACGATGCATGTGAAGCCATTAATGATTTTGAAGAAGTAGAGAAGTTAGGACAAGGATTTACGTCGGCTGATCCTTTAGAAAAGATAGACATAGGTGATGGTTCTGTACCAAGGCCGACTTTTGTAAATTAAAATTTGAAAGCCGATTATAAAGTTGAGTTAATCGAGTTATTAAAAGAATATTCTGATTGCTTTGCTTGGGAGTATCATGAGATGCCTGGTTTAAGCTGTGAGTTAGTTGAACATCGGTTGCCAATTAAACCCGGTTTTAGGCCATATAAACAAGACAATAGACGATTTAATCATCTCTTTTATGATCGAATAAAAGAAGAGGTTAATCGTTTGCTTGAAGCTAAGTTTATTCGGCCGTGTTGCTATGCTGAATGGATCTCTAATATTGTGCCTGTTGAGAAGAAAGGTTCTAATAAGATTAGAGTGTGCATTGATTTTAGAGATCTTAATAGAGCAACTCCCAAAGATGAATATCCTATGCCTATAGCCGATATGCTTATTAATGATTCTTCTGGACATAAGGTTATTAGCTTTCTTGATGGCAATGCGGGGTATAATTAAATCTTTATGGCCAAGGAAGACGTATACAAAACGGCCTTTGAATGTCCTGGCTTTGTTGGTTTATTTGAATGGGTTGTGATGACCTTTGGTTTAAAGAATGCCGGCGCAACTTATCAAAGAGCGATAAATTTGATTTTCCATGACTTGCTTGGTGTTATCCTAGAAGTCTATATTGATGATATTGTTGTCAAATCGGCTAGATTAAATTCTCACTTGGCTGATTTGCGTCTTGCTTTTGAAAGAATGCGTCGGTATGGTTTAAAGATGAACCATTGAAATGTGCTTTTGGTGTATCGGCTGGAAGATTTTTAGGCTTCATGGTTCATGAAAGGGCATAGAGATAGATCCTAGAAAATAAAAGCTATTGATAAGCTTGAAGCGCCTACTTGCAAGCATGATTTACAGAAATTCTTGGGCAAAGTTAACTACTTGAGGCGGTTTATTTCTAACTTGTCTGGAAAAGTTAGTGCTTTTACTCCTATACTTCGGTTAAAGAATGAAACTGATTTCACTTGGGGGGCAAAGCAGCAAGAGGCCTTTGAAGAAATCAAGAAATACTTATCTTCGCCGCCTGTGCTTAAAGCGCCTAAGAATGGGGTGCCATTTAGGCATTATATTTCGGCCGAAGGTAATGTTATTGGGGCTGTCTTGACTCAAGAAACAAATGGCAAAGAGCATATTATTACCTATTTGGGTCGACTGCTTTTGGATGCGGAAACAAGGTATAAACCTATTGAAAAATTATGCTTGTCTTTATATTATGCTTGTACAAAATTGAGGCATTATTTGTTGTCTAGTACTTGCATTGTGGCATGTCAAGCCGATGTTATTAAGTATATGTTGCATAGACCGATTTTAAGCGGAAGGATCGGTAAGTGGGCATATGCACTTATTGAATATGATTTGGCTTGTGAACCTTTGAAATCCATGAAAGGCCAAATTGTAGCTGATTTTATTATTGAACATCAGATTAATGATGAGCATGATTTAGAGATTGATTACATGACTTTTACTCCATGAAAATTGCATTTTGATGGATCGGTTTGCAAGAACGATGTGGCATTGCAATCGTTCTTGTTTCTCCTAATGGAGCTGTTTTTGAAGCTCTTAGCCGATTAGAAATTGAGTGCACAAATAATCAAGCCGAATATGAAGCTTTATTATTCGGATTAGAAATTTTGCATGACATGGGAGTAAAACATGTTGAAGCTTTTGGTGATTCATTATTGGTTGTGCAGCAAGTATCTAAGGTGTGTCAATGTTTAGAAAGTTCATTGAATATTTATATTGACAAATGCCTTGGTATTATACCATGTTTTGATGAAATTTGCCATATATCATGTTCCAAGATGTGAGAATCCTAGAGCTAATGCTTTGGCACAGCAAGCATCCGGCTATGATGTCCAGAAGAGACACTTTCATAGAAAAAGGCCGTTGATTGCTATTGTCAATGGTGAAGCTCTAACGTTTACAGCAGGACAGAGCCGAACCGGTCAGACCGGTCCAGCGTTCAATGCAGAGACCGGTCAGACCGATCCGGGAACCGGTCAGACCGGTCCACCGTCTGCTGATTCGATTTCGGCTGCTGAAAATTCTCAAAATAAGAAAGCCAAAGTGGATGATTGGAGAGCACCCATTATTAGATATCTGAAGAATCCTAGTTCTGGAACAGACAGAAAAATTCGGTGTTTGGCTTTTAAATATATTTTGGTTGACGATGAGTTACATCGTCGCACCGCCGATGATTTGTTGCTTAAATGTTTGGGTGCTGATCAAGCTAGAGTGACCATGGGTAAAGTTCATGAAGAAATTTGTGGAACGCATCAATCAGCTCCTAAGATGAAGGGGTTACTTAAAAGAGCTGCCTTCTATTGGCCTACTATGATGGCCGATTGTTTTCGTTATTACAAAGGATGTGAAGAATGTCAGAAATTTGGTAATATTGAAATGGTACCTGCTGCATTACTTCATCCTATTATTAAACCATGGCCTTTCCGAGGATAGGGATTGGATTTTATTGGAGAAATACATCCTTCTTCTTCAAAGGGTCATCGCTTCGTGTTAGTTGCTACGGATTACTTCACTAGATGGACCGAAGCCGTTCCTCTCAAGAATATGACCCATAAGGAAGTAATTGAGTTTACTACTGAGCATATTATTCACAGATTCGGCATTCCACAAACTTTGACTACGGATCAAGGCACATCTTTTATGTCTAAGGAAGTGCGGAATTTTGCCGATATGTATTAGATTAAATTGCTCAATTCATCTCCATATTATGCTCAGGCCAATGGTCAGGCCGAGTCTAGTAATAAGACTCTAATAAAATTGATCAAGAAGAAGATAGAGGAGAATCCCCGAAGATGGCATGAAGTCTTGTCTGAAGCTTTATGGGCTCATCGCATATCTAGACATGGTGCTACCAAAGTCACTCCTTTTGAGCTTGTTTATGGTCAAGAGGCCGTTTTGCCCGTTGAGGTAAATCTGGACGCTTATAGACTTGCTAAATAAAATAAGCTTTCGGTTGGTGAATATTATGACTTGATGATGGACAACATTGATGAAGTGACCGATAAGCGTTTACAAGCTCTCAAGAAAATTGAGAAAGACAAGATCCGAGTTGCTAGCGCATACAACAAGAAGGTTAAAGAGAAGACTTTTCAGGTTGGTGATCTAGTATGGAAGACAATATTGCCACTTGGTACTAGAGATAATAAGTTTGGCAAGTGGTCTCCAAATTGGGAAGGTCCATATCGAGTATTCAAAATCAATGGTGAGAATTCCTACCTGGTGGAGACACTGCAAGGAGGACGTTTGCCTAAGGCACTGAACGGGAGGTACTTGAAAAGGTACTATTCAAGTGTTTGGCAAGAGGCGTAAAGTGGCACATGGCCGATATTTGGATATCGCCCTTAGAAAAATATAATGGCCGATGAATTTTGTTAAAACATCGTCCTTAGGTGACAATTTTGGTGCTGATGTGTTTTATGGTACGCAAGCTTTACCAAAAAAACAGGGGGCATATGTTGACAACCAAAATTGGCACAGGCCAGGGCAAACCGGTCAGACCGGTTAGCCTGACCGGTCTGGCCGGTCTGGCACAGGATGTTGCGGTGCTAGTGTTATAAAGACCGCAACAGTTGATCCTAACGTGAGAAGGGCAACATGGTTTATGGAATGACCGACTATTGCGGTGCTATAGGTTCAGGAGGTCCGCAAGAATTGGTGCGAGGAGCGGAAGATGACATACTCTCTGGAATGACCGGATGTTGCAGTGCTTGGGATCCAGGAGGACCGCAAGAGTTGGTGCTTGAAGCAAGGCGACGGACGAAGGCACGAAGAGGCGAAGCCGAGCCCAGACCGGTCTGACCGGTTTGGGGGACCGGTCAGACCGGTTGGCCCTGAGATCATATAGGATTAGGATTCCGAGATTGTAATGAGTTGTAACTTGGTTTCCTTGCGGGACAAGACCTACCCTCCCTATAAATATAAGGGGATTCGGCCGATTGAGGACACACCAATCGAATCTATCAAATTTACTACTTTTACCTTTACTTTTTTGTATCTCCAAACCCTAGCTTTTCTAACCTCTACTTGCTGTTCTTCCTGCGTCTCCACGACGTTTGAAGGCGTTCTAGGTGGCCTGCCGACCCTAGGACACCCCTGACGACGTTCTCCCCGACGGATCCTTCCGGGAGGCGTCTTTAGGGTTCGCTCCTGCTTTCCTGAAGGAACCGGTCTGACCGGTTCCTGGGACCGGTCCGACCGGTCTGCGCAGGGAAGCCGCGAACACCTTATTGACGTGCTGCGCGATCTAGCGCTTTCGTGTATTGGCCTGAATTCTGCGTCAACAGATATACATTAGACACCAATTATACTCAGGTGCACAAAAGCAACGGCTGGCAAAGTCAGTAAGAGATTGGATTTATAATAGTCACCAATAATACTCACTCAGGTGCACAAAAGCAACGGCTGGCAAAGTCAGTAAGAGATTGGATCTAGAAAAAAGCCAATAACTGGCAAAGTCGGTTATTGACTTTGTGACACTGAACTTTTTGATAAATTCACCTAATTGCAAACTAAATATGCATATGTAAATATATAAATAGGTCATGAACTCAGAGTAGTTCGATTGGTTATGTTCCTTGTAGTGAATATGTCCACCTAGCTTCGAATCCTACACTCGGCATATGGGTGTGCTCGCATTCTAGAAACTAATGGTGTTATTTTTATCGTGCAACTGCCCAACAGCGAGACGCGGGTGATGACTTGGGTGACTGTACGTGCCTGCAATTAACTACTCCCTCTGGCCCAAAATGGATGAAATTCTAGCACAGTACAGAGTCAATCTATGTCAAATTTGACCAAGTAAATATAAAAAACAATATTATTTATGGCACTAAACTATCATAGTTAGATTTGCCATTAAATATATTTTCGTACTATGCCTAGTTGGAGTCATAATTATGGATAATATTTCATATAAGTTTGACCCTATATAAACCTAGAATTGCATTCTTTCTGCAATGCATTTAGTGTTTGCATTTGTGTTTCAGAAACAAAGATAAATCATAGAAATGAAATCACTACATTTGTGACAATAGTTTGCAAAACAGCAAGTGGCCAGAATCTTATAATTTTTTAATTATGCGGTTATGTTCAAATAAATTCATTCTTTTAAAATTAGATGGGGAAATTAGTTGAAATAAAGTGTAAGGAGATGTAATATTAAATCTTACTAGATTTTTAAAAATTATATTTCGTAGGATATCTAGCTGGCAAATCTTACTAATTACTAATTTAATTCTACAGCACAACATAGCAGCCATTCAATTAATATAATATGGCGCTTTGTTGGCTACAAACTACTTATTTGTATAACTACTCTAGAAAAGGATATCGACCTGTAAATAGTTTTGATTAATGATTTTGCAGAAGGAAGAGTACTATTGTTGATTCTATTACCAAGAATTTGGATTAAGCTTTTGCTTTGGATTACATTGTTAAGGTCAAAATGAATCCGTGCCAAAACTTTGTTATATTTCTGGTAGGGCCACGTGTCAGAGAACTGGCTAATGGATGTTCGACAACAAAATGTACTTGTCTAAGGGTAGATGCTTGGTCTTTCTTTTGAGAATCGTGAGCCTCACAGTGTGCTGCAATCTGTTTTAATTTGTTACTAATCACCATAATCACATATGCCCCCCTAATTGGGCGTATTTCCCTTACATCAGTCCTTTTCCTTTCTTCGAATATATAACCAACCAAGTTCAGAAGTTCCAACGTACTGCTGTGAAGATGGCTACTAGAGTAGCTTTGGTAGTAGCCATCATCCTAAGATCCATATATGGAGGCATGCATATAGTAGCCAAAGGTGCCTTTGATGCAGGTATGAACACATCGGTCTTCGTTTTCTACAGGCATGCAACTGCTATTCTGTTCTTGATGCCAGTTGCTTTTGTGCTTGAAAGGTACGTAATACAAGTTATGTAACTTCATCTATTGCAAGCACTCACAGAAATGAAATGAAGCTTCTTACTGCAGGAAAACTTCTCCAGCACTGGAATTCAAAGTCTCTTTGAAAGTTATTTGTGCATGCATTATACGGGTATGTGCAAGTGGGATCTTATTAAGTGCTTGCGTTGTCATTCTTATGATTGAATTTGTGTTATATCACAGGGCACCAGCCTGAAAAAATTGCTTGAAGCAAATCATCTTTCGTTCTCAGATTAATATTTAATAACGTGCGTTTCAAGATCATCTTTTCAGAAGTCCTAACGGAGATATTTGTGTTTGAACTTTTCAATGCATGTACCCTCTGGAATTCTAAAAAAATTAATATGGATCCTTTCATCTTTCTTTTTTTATTGGTTCAAGTTACGCTGTTTGTTAATATTTTCTCTTTTCCATGTCGTGTTTTAGTCTTTTAGACTAAGAGTTTACTATATCAGTTTAGAAATTTAACATGACTCTGCTCAGCCAATACAATCGTTTGTTGTTAGTTATACTGAAACTCAGTATAGCCAATGTATTTTTATTTTTTTTGCAAAAAAATGTATTTTTATTTTATTTCAAAATTTTGAATCAGATTTGGAATTTAGATATATCAAATTCTGTAACTGCCAATAACATTTAGTAATTGACCAGTAGTGGTATACTCCCTATACAAGGTATTATTCTGGAAATTTTAAGACAGATTAAGGGAAGGAAGACGTAGGTACCATCCAAGACCTTCCTGTATAACGGCCGTAATTAAAGTTGTTCCTAAAATTAAGCTGTGAAGAAAGAAATAGAAAAGGTAATTTTGCGGTGGAGAGAAAAGAAAAATTAAATGATTTCCTTTAATACTTGTCTAAAAGTGTTAAAGTGGCACGTATGTGAGTACAAATTTTGAACCCTTCAATGCCTTATATTCTAGGACGGAGGGAGTATTTCTTTACTCTTGTTTATTCCCCTTCCAACTAGAAGTTTATGATGCTTTTAATAGGATCCCTCTGGTCTAAATTACTTGAAGATTGGGAATGTAAATTGATTCATCATTAGAGGTACTCTCACACAATATTCAATTATCTTAATTCAACAAGTAATATTTCAGCAGAAATTTCTATTAACAGTGTAACCATATAGACATTGTCAATGTTTGAATAAGCATCATATATTGTGAATCAGATGGAGAACTTTACTGCATTTCATTGTGGCAATCCAGCATTAAGCTATTCCGAAAATCAATTCAGCTTAAGTTGAGGGCCTATTTGGCAGAGCTCTAGGTCACAGCTCTATGGAGAATCTGATGTTTGTTTAATAAAATAAAATATCGTAAACTTCTAATTTAAATTAAAAAATAACAAGGTGACTCAACAAAAGACAATCGATCAGCCCACAGCTCTAGCTCTACATATTTCTAGAGCCAGGGATGACCAGCTCTAGCTCTACAAATTTGTAAAGCTGTACTAAACATGGCCTAAACTTAATATAAAATATGCCACTCACAATGGTACATGTGTGAGAAAATCACATTATAAAAAAGTAAAAAAAGTGTGTTGCTGTCAATTTGTGCTGATACCTACTAGCAAAGCAGACATTAACCATTTTATATATGTTTATATTTAAGGATCTCTGGTTCTATAAACATATACAACATTGGTCTCAGTTATGCTTCAGCAACATCGTCATCTGCAATATCTAATGTTCTGCCAGTGGCGGCTTTCTTTTTCGCGGTTCTTTTGAGGTAGGGGTTTCAATGAATCTTTCCAAGTAATTTCCCATTAACACTTTCCTATTTTGGTATTAAATAACTTACGGTGGTTGAAGAGGTACCAGGAGGTACATAGGGTGGTTAAAAAGGTATCAGGAGAGATACTTTCCTATTTTGGTAAGGTACCAGAAGGGACTGGGATGTACCTTTCCTATTTTGGTATAGGTCCCACTTATTTTGGTACCTTTTTATAGGTAGCACTTGGTACCTATTGGTTCCTTTTATGTCTCAACCATCGGATTCAGCCTGATAGATGATCCTCATTTGTTTCAACTATTGTAAAATTTCTCTAGTTTCCTTATTAAAAAAACCCAGACATAGGGTGAAGGTATTTAATTTTTTGGCCACTCTTTGAGGTTAAACCCCTCTCACAAGATGCCCCATAAGGATGGCAGAAAATTGTATTGTCTGAGAAAGGGAACTGCCAAAGGCATTTTCTTAAAGGTCAAGAAAATTAAAAGGCCAACGGCCAGACTGGCTAGGAACATGCTGAAAGCGGTGTATGTTAGCAAGACCCCATTTTTTCATGAGAACTAGGATCCAAGCCATTGGTATCACCATGCCTTGTCTATGTGAGTAATGATAGTATCACCTTGTCTTTTCCAGTAATGATAGTATCATACATGCCTAAGGTCTATCGGCCGCCTGAGCTTGGTGGCCTGGGCATTCCTAATCTGACCCTCTTCGGCTATGCTTTGAGGATGCGTTGGGAGTGGCTAGACAGGACTGATGATGCAAGATCTTGGGCACTGCTACCAGCAAAAAAGGAACTGGCCTTAACAGAAATGTTCAAAGCATCTGTGTCTGTCATTGTTGGAAATGGTGAGAAAGCGCTCTTTTGGGAAGATCGATGGATCCATGGCAAGGCTATGCAGGACCTTGCACCCTGCCTATTACAGGTGGTCGGCACACGAGCAAGAAAGATGAGGACAACTCGTGATGCCCTGACCCATGACTGCTGGGTGTTAGATGTTCGGGGNTGTGCAAGTGATCATTGAAGCTTTGCTCCTTGCAGAACAGGTAGATGCCTTCTGCCTCTCTGCATGTGACCCAGACAATTTCATGTGGCGTTGGTTGGGGGACGGCTAGTACTCAGCTGCTTCCGCCTACCATGCTTTCTTCATTGGCCAGTCGGCAATCGCTGGTGCGCGTACCCTGCATAGGTCACATGCACCAGGGAAGGCCAAATTCTTCATGTGGCTGGTCCTCCATGACCGGTGCTGGACTGCTGAGCGGCGGCGTCGTCACAACCTTCAGCAAGACGCTTCTTGTGCTCTGTGTGCACAAGAAACTGAGTCTATTCATCACTTGCTTCTTGGTTGTGCCTTTAGCAAGGAAATCTGGAGACTCTTGCTACTTCCTTGGGGTTTGGCCGATCTGGTGCCTGGTCCTCACGCCACGACCGTCACCGACTGGTGGGAAGCGGCTCGCAAGAGCTTAGACAATGTGCACTGCAAAGCCTTCGACTCCCTTTTCATCCTCAGTTCCTCACCTCATGGATGATCTGGAAGGAGAGGAACGCGCGGGTCTTTGAAGGAGTCAGCTTTTCGCCTCTTCAACTGTCGCGCAAAGTTCGTGAGGAAGGCAGGATGTGGGTCTTGGCGGGTTTTCGTTCTTTTGATTTTTGTTAGCTGGGGATGATTCTACAACACATAAAACGGGGTCTTGAAATAAAATCCTGTTTTGAAGGAATTGCAAAAGTTATTGTTATAGAATTGAGTTCCTGTTTGAAATAAAATTTCTGTATCTCCCTGTTTTAGTGTTCCTCTCCTGGATGACTTACCATGATGCTAAAACAGCTAACAAAATAAAAATGCTTTCCTCTTAATGAAATACGCGTTCAGGCGCGTTCTCGAAAAAAAAAAGATAGTATCATACCTGGATGACTTACCATGATGCTATAGATCTGGTTCCAGTTTAATTATTTTGGTTTGGATATGCATATTTGTAGTAAACCACGCTTATATTGTTTATGAGAAAAGGTTCAAGAGAACTAGTTTGATAAAATTTCTGTATGTTCCTGTTTTATGTGTTGTAGGATTGAGTTCCTGTTTCAAATAAAATTTCTGTATCTCCCTGTTTTATGAGAAAAGGTTCAAGAGAACTAGTTTGTTAACAATAACTTTGATTTTTGTTAGCTGGGGATGATTCTACAACACTATAACAATAACCCTGTTTTATGTGTTTTGTGTCGCTGGTGTCATTGTACTTGCATTTTATCAGGGTCCTGAAATAAAATCCTTCAACCACCACCATCTTCTTCATCACCATGGAAGTAATTCACATGCCACAGTTACTGTTCATCCAGTAAGAACTTGGTTATTAGGGATTTTCTTAATGACTTTAAGCACTATATTTTGGGCTCTCTGGACAGTACTACAGGTAAGAATCTCTTCAGAGCCTCTTTAAAATGTTAAAGTATTCAAATCAGATCAAATAGTACTCCGGGGTTGAGCATTCTATTTATTTACTTATACTTTATTCTCAGGGGCCTATGTTGGACGCTTACCAATCTAAGCTGCTCAACACGACTCTCCAAATGATCTTTGCAACTATCCAGTGCTTCTTCATGGCCATTGTGATTGAGCGAGATTTTTCACGATGGAAGCTAAAATTGGATATAAGTCTTATTGCTGTGCTTTACTCCGTAAGCTCAATATGTGTCTTCCTATCGTGCCAGCCAGGTTGTCTGGCTGGATATAGTTGCATAGATAGTGTAAAAACAGAGAACCATATGTAAAAGCTTAATAATAATATTGCATAGTAGTATGAACTAGCAAAATGCCTAGATGAAGTTTTCTGCCGGATGCATATATATGTGATGGTAACTTTGCACCTATCAATCATAAAGGAACAGAAGTAATGCTAATGCACCAACCATAACAGTACATTCCTCAAATCTCAAGCTCAATGTGGAGACATAGTTACTTTGCATGGAATGATTCAACTTTCTTATTAAAGTGGAAACTTTCTGATACTATATGCTAGAGTTTCAACTCAAGTTATGTTTCATTATTTCATAGAAACAATCAAAGTATGCCTTAGTGTTAGCCTTTGAAACTAAACCTCATAAGGCTATATATTGATATTTTAAATGAATTCTGTAGTGTCACTTAGTCTTCATTTTCATATGTTTTCTTATTTTTTCATGTGCCAAACAAACCCTTTAATACTGATGGGAAATGTGGCGGCTATTTCTCTGATACTTTTAGAGGTCGTGCAGGGTATACTTGTTTCCGGAGTTGGATATTACATGCAAGTGTGGGTAATTGACAAGAGTGGACCAGTTTTCTTGTCCATGACAGTGCCAATAACTCTGCTTGTCACAATAGTTCTTTCTTCATTTCCTGGCGAAGCAGTCACCCTGGGAAGGTCTCTCTTTAATGTCCGTCTGCTTCGCAGGCCATATTGCCTTCGATTTTCTGTTAAAAATAATGAATGATTCACAAGATTTTGACCGAAAATCATCATCACCCCTGCACTGTCATAGGTGGAGTCATCATGGTTGGTGGCCTCTATTGTGTTCTTTCGGCAAAGAAAACTGATCAAGTAGATGTTAGCAAGGAACAAATGGCAGCTACAGTCCAAGAAACACAAGTTTAGATCAACCTCGAGCCATTCTGGATGTATACCAGAAGGCAACCAATAATTATGGGCCGATTCTCATCAATATAATCTTTGGCTATAACCTTTTGTATCGATTTGGTCCGATTAGTTATTATATATTTTGATACCTTATATTAGCGGGATTCTAATAATTTAAAACTTCAAAACCTTATGTTCAGATTTTTTTTGGCAAAATCGAAATCTCTACGGGTGAGAAGGGGATTCTAATTTGTTAACCAAATAAAGATAGATCTTGCAAACCCATTAAAAATAAAGCTCACCTTTTTTGACCGAAATATGCGCGGCCGGTGCACCTTTTCTTGTGTGGCGATCAATCCGGTAAAAATGCATTTTATTGCAGCTCTCTGCCCATCATCTATTGCATCCACCTCTAACTTCCCAACCATGTTACGTTGGCAGCACAACATCTCTCAAAACCTGCCGCCACCTTAAGAATGATCCGGTAAATGGCAGATCAAAGCTCGCTTTGTCTTCCATTGCTTCCGAGGCAGTGTCAAAGGCCAACACAGATGTGATAGGCAGAGAGAACGTGAAAAATGGATTCATGCGCAAGTTGTGACTAATAAGGTGTTGAGTGAAAACAGAAAGCGCTTGGTCTTATTAACACCCAACAATAATAGTACAAATGAATTGTCGATGTCATTTGTGCTATGATCCCATGGGTTTTCACTTTCAGTGATCCGGGAAATGCTCTTTAACCTAACTTTTCCTAGTAGTCTAACCTGTTGACAGTATGCTTCGATCTAGAGAGCAAACCTTGTACATAATGGAGTTGTGATGTCTATCAATTAAGCCCCATTACAGCAGCCACGGCCCATTCGACTAGTGGAGGCGTAAAATATGATTTTTGACTTCCATGAATCCATGATATTGTTAGGATTTGCTTAGTTAGGCCCGATGAGGTACCAACCGAGCCATCATTACCCAGTGCAAATCTTCTGCTTTCAGGTCATAATCATAGGATTATATTTCATGATTTTTAATTTTATGGTTTTTGATTTATATAATAATTATTTAATCTTAAGATTAAGTGGCATACTAAAAAAAGGAATATTTAAATGGCAAATGGTAAATGGAATACATAAGGCCAATGAATATAAGAACAGAAACTAGCAAAGCGCCACTTTATTTATTAAGATGCATGGTATCATTACTTACATCATATTCCACTTCCTAGTAAAATAAATCAATTCATCGAAGGAATAAAATATCTATCAAAGCTAGGGATATAAAAGACGGCATCACTTACCTCATTTCCCACTTACAAGTAAAAGAAATCCAATTCATCAAAAGAGTAGAAGCACTATGATCAAAAGCTAGCAAAGGGATCGTGGTCAAAAGCTAGGATACATAGTGTTTTAATCACGATGTTTTTGTCTGTTTGAAAGAGAAGGTTTGCACGAGGGACTTTTTGTATGAATTTCAGGTTGAATTCTAAATCATACCGATAATGGATCTCAAATTTTCCTTTCCAAGCCGGCAGTTAGTGGGAATAGCTATTGCACAATTAAACTGGTACAATTAGGGACAAATGAATAGTGAGAGTGGCTCACGCCAACCGAAGAAATTAATGGAGGATCGTGTTACTAATAGCTTGGTCGCTTGGCTTTGGATAGAACAACCAATGGGTCCATGAAAGGAAATTATGGACAGAATGAACAAAGTTTCTGGTTGAAGATAATTAAGCTTTAGCTCGCGAAACATATGTAATCTAGCTGTGGTCCAACCCTCGTCCATGTCCTTGTAAAACTTGTTTTTTATTTCCCCTACTTAATGAAAAGCATGCATATAGCATGTTCATGAAAAAAGGAGTGATAAAAGCATGCAAACTAGTGTAGCAAACTAGCCAAATAAACAAACAGTAAATTAGCGAAGTATGTTTTCTATAGGAGCCAACTTGAGCAAGCGTAATAAAGGCTCCACCCAAGTCCTGCTTTGCCTTCAACGAGTAGGGCTCAAAAGCTTGGCTCCTGAAAGCTCACAGTTGCAGTACCATGTAAAAACGTATACATAAACAGTCCACCTAAACCAAGTGCTAAGCATAGCTCACTTGGTTAGATTTTTATGGTGTGGAACAAACCTATCTAAATCAGTGACGGAAAACAGAAAAAAAAAACTAAGGTATGGCAAAGTCAAAACTTGAATTTGAGCTACTGCCACGGAAACTAGATTCACAGCTCAAATATATAGTGTAACAAAGCAAATAAGAAAAAGAACGCGAATGATTCGACATCAAATCAAGAATGTAAATTAACTTGCAGTGCAAATTGCATTTGTATTTTTTTTGGACAGCCTCAATCCGCCACATGTCGTCGTCGTCCTCGTCGGCCTTCTTAGGTCCGTCCTCCTCCTCCTTTGCCTCCCTTCCTCCTCATCTTCCTCTCGAGCTCGACGTCCGACTGACCCTTCACCCTGCCGCCCCGCTTGCAGCCGCTGGCGACATGCCAGTGGCTACTTTGCCCACCTTCTGCCATCCCCCCTCCCCCGCCCTTGCTAACGTCGTGTCGCTCCTTTTCTCTGTAGCCGACACGCTCGGTGCCCCCTTCCCCCCATCCCCTTATAGCTGCACGGATCAAATTCTCCTTAATCTCGAACCTTAACCCTGACCGGCTGGTGGCGGCACGTGAGTCACACGTTCTCGCGTTAGACTTTATGGTTTTTTTCCTTACCTTTCCCTTCCTACCCATTGTCACCTCTGCTCTGCTGGTTCGTAGCGCCTCTATGCACTTTCTTGCTGTGTCGACGTCTCTGTGCACTCGCCACCTGCCCGCCTGCCCATGCGCTGGGTATTGGATCTGTGCAGGCTGTGGTTTCAGGTTTCACCCGGCAGTAGGGCGAGGCTGGGGCTCCCAGCCCCCTCCCCCTCCCCCTCCCCCCCTCTCCAAAATGTCCAAATTCAAATCCCATGAAATTTTAAAAAAGCTTCTCTAACTTGACCCTCTGACAATAAATAAAATGTAATTCCTAGCTTCGCCTCTTCCCACGTCGTCTGGGGCTCCGGGCCGCCGCCTCTTAGGATTTATTATGCGTTGAGTTTTGACGGTGGCTGAATGGCTGGCTTGGTGCGTCTAAACATGGTCATGCACTAGGCACTAGCAAAAAGTTGGCCCACAAACAAACAGAAGAGCCCATGGCAAAAATAGCACATATTTTTTTCCCAATGTCTCTCACAGCATGCTCTTAACAACACATACCTTTTAATTCAATTAATTTGAACGTGTTATCCGAAAAAAATAAGTTGAACATCATTCCCAGTTAACAAATAACCAAATTTTACTTTTCCATTTATATTTATATTCATTCAACAAATCAAGCCACCGGACGTGATTCAATTTGCGGCCGGCCATCAGGGCATCAGGCCATGACGCAGTATATATTTTTGAGTGCATACACGCATGCAACCATGTCGTGTAGTTGAAGGATGACCTACTAGGTGACGCTTTATACATCCAAAAAGAAAACTAGCAATTGGTGGCGATGCTGAATAAGTCCAGCTAGAGACGTTCAATTTGGAACCAAATGGCACAAGAGAACAAGCTCAACGAAGCCTGGTCAACTATATGCCCGATTATATGTGAAGTCTGGCCTGTTGCTAGCTTATTTCTGGATCGCGGAGATTGAACAAGTGGCGACTGCTGGTCCCGTTGTCTTCCTTCGCCTGGACAAGAAGAGCATCCTTACTGCTAGCTCCCATGTTGAAACAGACAAACGAGCGGGCGGCCGGTCGCGGCCTGCATCCGATCCTTTTGATGATACCACCTCTTACAAGTATGAAATGTTACAACACACACTGTAGCAGTCTAGCAGGGTTAACAATATTGGCATAAGCAAATGGACATTAATAACAGCTCAGGTCAGTAGTATTGCTTTCAACAGCTTACACATGACAATAATTCATCATATGATGATTCCACTCCAGATTTTACAATGCCCAGAGATTGTTACAGCTAAATCCGGAAAGAATAACATATATGCATACACTTACAGTTGTTGGAGAACTGTGGATATAGATGTCCTCGGGAACAAATTTAAAAGGGCAGCCTCATACGTAAAGCAAACACTTCCAAAAGTTCACAAGGAATGGAATAAACTCACACACGGCAGTGCAAGAACCATCCTCCTTCAAATAAAATTAAAAGGAGTGCATTCTTCTTCTCCCCATGGCGTCTGATCATCTACCGTTTGAGACACCACTAAATACTTCACCATCACCTCCAAGTGATGCTTCCCACTCGGTTGAGTTCAGATGGATTTGAGAAAGAGTTGGCATGATGTCCCTCATCTCAGGCCGGTTCATTGGATCCTCACTGAGGCACCACATCGAAATGTTTGCCATCTATAGAATAGACAAAGGGAAGATTCAATTAATCGAGATGTTACCGTGAAATAGTAGGTATACACATTTTCTTTTACACTAACCTTGCACACTTCTTCAATGGGGTAGTTGTCCTTCAAGTTCGGATCTATAATTGTCTCCAATGAGCTCTCTAGATCTTCTGATTTGAAGGCTTTCCTCATCTGTCCACAGAATGACATAAATTTCTTGATTTCAGTGTATTACATTATTGTTATAACCTTGCTGAAAATAAGTATGCAAACCAGAAAAAGGAATCACACCAGACATTCTTAAGTGTTTTCATGGGATCTTACAATTGAGATCAGTGACTTCATCTTATTGACTTCTTTATTATCCCGCATAAGTGCACGAAGTCCAGTGATGAGCTCTGCAAGAACTACTCCAAAGGCGTACACGTCAGACTTGGTAGTCATGTGAAGTTCAAGAACTGATCTGCAGCATCATATTCATTAGTGAGTACTACATATGAAACTCCATCAGCTGGTTGAAGTGCAAATCAAATTAAAAAAAACTAACTCAGGTGGAAGGTAGCCTGGTGTTCCAACTAAACGAGTCGCCACACATTCTTCTTCATCGCTACGCTGAACAAGCTTCACTAGTCCGAAATCTGCAACCTGTTAAAACAGGTAATAATAAGACGGTGATATCTGAGCAAAAACACTAGAATTTTGTGGTTTGAAAGAAACTCACTTTAGCTCTTAACCCATTATCAAGCAGAATATTGCTAGTTTTGATGTCACGATGCACATAGCAGGCCTTTGTATGGTCATGGATGTACTCAATACCACGTGCTGCATCCAGTGCTATCTGTGTTCTTGCAGTCCATGAAAGAGGTTGGTGACCTAAAAGAAACTCTCATGAATGCAAGTTTGTTTCTGTCAAACTCAATGCCATGTACTGGTTCATATTAGAAATTCCTGATGCCAAAAACTTTTATAGCAATGAATATTTTTGAAACTTTAAATAATTCTGACCTCTAGTTTCTTTGGTAATGCATTTATGGAGCCTAATAAATAATAATCTTACGAAAGATTTATCTAGATGGCATACCTAAATTTTTGTAAAGGCATTGATTGCCAAAATTATATTAGTTTTAAATTTCGTTGACTGGAGGGAGCACTGCTAAACTTGACATAACTCCATGGTTGTCTTTCTGTTGCATACCTTTCAGCAATGGATCGTGTAGATGATCATTAAGTGAACCATTCTGGACATACTCGTACACAAGGTACAGGTGATCATCCCCAGCAGCATAACCAATCAACTCAACCTATGTTTAATTGAAGTGTTAGAAAAGTTTGTGTTTACATGTAAACGATCATGACACAGATATTCATTTCCTTCTAGATTCTTTGAATTAAGTACGTACCACATTTATATGATGTACTTTGCACAGAACTTTAAGTTCAGCAAAGAACTCCTTTGATTTGCTTGCTTTCATCTTCTTAATTGCAATTTCCTGCAATCAAAATCACACATAAGGATCTTTTCGCTTCATGATTCCAATAGTCTGAATAAGATAATTGAGATAATCTTACATGTGCTCCTATGAAACCAAGGAAAACACTCCCATATCCTCCCTCACCAATCTTTCTTTTCTCATCAAAATTAGCAGTAGCATCTCCAACTACTTTCAAGCTGAAAATCACAGGCCTCTCTGTTTGGAACGGATCAATATCTGCAAGCAATCAATTCAGAGTAATAAGATATTTATGTTTAGCTAAGAATCTTTTTTTTCTTTTTGCGAATCAATTCAGAGGCAAGGTAGCACACAAGACCTGTTATTCTCATGGATGGAAAGAAACGGCTCTCCAGAGCAGCAATGCTTGTGTTGCTGGGAACTCTCTCCATTTTAATGTCCGGTGCTTCAACAGTGTGCTGAGAAGACCTCCTTTTCATGCGAAGGATGACAGTGAACACACAGAGGAGCAGTATTGCAGCTGACATGGATGCTGCTATTATGATTGACAAACTACCCATCTCTAGGGTGATCAAATCAAGAAAAGAGAAGGGAAAAAGTTAGCTTTCAGTTGGCAATGGGGCATAAAATAACACTTGTTATATTCCAATGATAGACTAGAGGCCTAGAACACAAGAAACATCATATTGATTGAAGAAAATTAAATTTTACAACATAGAATTGAATTGTAAGAAGCATCTCCATTTCATGTTACACCAAACATAGATTGCCACTGGTACAAATATCTTGTAAGTTGTAACAAAAGCCTTAAGCATGAGGTTAAAATAATTTACAGAAAATTAAATATGAAAACATTTAAATGGGAATAAGCAATGACTCACTTTTCTTAGAAGAACCAGCAACTCCCATTGGGACAAACAAGATCCACCCTGGTTTAATGAAATCAGGATTTGTTACACTTGGATTCAAGTTTAAGATATCTTGTGAACTTGATCTGAACAAGCTTGCAATTGTGCTCAGGGTATCTTCCTCCTGCACT